>OU452228.1:10241897-10621824 GCA_911728455.2 Marthasterias glacialis | reverse complement strand
TGAGTGTCATTCAGTAATACAACGTGTGCAACATCCATGACAACCATTGGTGCAATCGTTAGTCCAGAAAATATCACCAAATTTAAGATGAAATACATGTATTACAAAGCAGCTGCTCTTAAATGGAGACTAAACTACCAAATATTAACTGAAAGGTTTGAAACACTGTCATTGTGTAAATCTATAAGTAATTAAACTTATTGGGTAAAAACACGTGTATCTAAAAGTTATTGAACACCGATAGTAAGCTATACGGTACTTGATATGCCATATGAGGTAAAATGTGTTTTTTTGCGCACAAACGAAGCCTGTATACCCAAGATGTCTTTTTAAAACTATCAAACCAAACCAAACCATTGATTTTTTATTTTACTAATAAAAATATAACACTATAGCACTTGTGAACAAACTTATAATTCACATTTGTCTGTAATTATATTACCGTAACCAAAATGGTGTAGCTGATTCAAGAAAATATTGATAAATCTTTGTACAAGGTTGGTTAATAAAATTTTGGATTCTTCTGATTGTAGTTTCATATTGTTTCTCATTAAGGAATACCGTACTCCAAAAATACATTAGCCAACTTGCCTAACTAATAATTGTTACATGTAATGCTACGTGACTATAGATTCATTATAAATCCGTAAGGGCCTTGTCACACGAGGCCATTTTTGTCTAGGCACTACATGCAAAAGGAACAATATCCCAAAGGGGAAGATAGGAAATGTGGAATGTGAATGATTTTCATGTTAAAGGCCAGAAAGGATCACTGCAAACATTCAGTTAGGCCAAAGTTTGTTAAATCCCAGGGAGTTACAGTGCACAAACCACACAACCATACACAGCTATAATACAAAATAAACTACCCATAAATTGTCCCAAAACAGGGCAACACTCTCCAAAAGCTCTAAATAATAACGAATTTCAGACTAAGAAGAGAAGTTTCAATATTAAAACTATCATTAAGGGAGTGGCGAGCATTGTGTTGGAGAAACAAATGTACTGATTGCCCCTCCTCATGAACCCAACACTATCATAAAATTTCACGTTTCACAATTTGTATTTCGTATGGCGAAAGCGAAGCGAGTTTTCTTGCGTCACAATTGAAAAACAGCACGAACTGAATTGTTGCGTCACCAAAATTCGCTTCGCCTTCGCTTTCGCGTGAAGTATGAACCGGGCTTAAAGGGTCTGTATACGTTTGGTAATGACTCTGAAAATTTATGGCAATAATAACTCACTTGGTAAGAAGTACAGCAGTTTTGGAGAGTATTATGCATTTTGAGAAACGTTTCACTTCGAAGTGCTGCAGTTATGGAAAAATACATCACTTTTTATCCCCCAAAAATTTGAATCTGAGAAGCGTTACGGCCATAATGCTTCTCAGAATGAGTATTCCAATGACGGATACTTCTTCTGCGTGAACACAACCGCTCCAGATTTTTGGTGATATCTCAAAAACGCTGCCACCTTTTGAACTGAAATTTACACAGGTTAGTTTTATGGCATATATCTACAATTATACAGCATTAAGGCAAATGTACGGTTCCAAAAACAAAAGGTATACTAGGCAACACTCTCAAAAAGCTCTAAATAACGAATTTCAGACTAAGAAGAGAAATTTCAATATTAAAACTATCTTTAAGGGAGTGGCGAGCATGGTGCTGAAGAAACAAATGTACTGATTGCCCCTCCTCATGAACCCAACACTATATCATAAAATTTCATGTTTCACAATTTGTATTTCTAATACAATAGTAATTGCTGACACAGTTGAAATTGTGCCATGAATATTTATGCCCAACACATAATGACCTGATATTGTTTGCATTTTACTCTCTCTCCCTCTCACCTAGCCTAATTGCTGTTAGTTTTGTCACAACCCTGCCAACTATGTTCTCATAGTTCTTTGACAATAAAATGGATAGAACATTGTTTGTAACCCAACATTTATGTATGTGTTTTATATGATTGTTTGTAATTAAAATATATAATTTTCTCATTAAGCATTTTTAAAATATTGATTTGTTTTTACATTATTGTATAAAACAGTGCAATCATTTGAGCTTTTAAAGTCAATTTCCCTGATGAACACAATTTATGTTGGATTGACAATAATTGAAGTAAAAGTCAAATTTCCTCATACCTGCTAATAGAAACTTGAAAATTGTGTATTACTTGCGTATTACTGACGGGTGGTTGTTGCTTGCATTTAACACATTTTGATGCAAATTTGTGGCACTTTATGCATTTAATTTATTTTTCGTGTTGGGCAAGCCAAAGCAGTCTTTTTCTTAATCCAGTACACTGATTAGTCAGTCTTTTTATTTCTTCCTCCTTGTGTCTGACCTTATTCTTAAAATCTAGTATTTCGTGCATCAATCTCCTGAAGTCTGCCTCCGGGAGACGATCAAAGAATTTCTTGTATTTTTCTAGCTCTCTCTTATTGGGTGCCTCTGGGGTGGAGAGAATTCGGCCATCTGGGCTGATCAGCTCCCCCCGACGACCTCTTATTGGAATGTGATATTTAATTGATGGATTGAGCAAATTAATCTGCTTAAGTTCACCTGTTTTAATTTCAATTTGCTTGCTGATGTGGGCAAGTTGATGTTTGAGTTTCTCCAACTCATTGTCACGTGGCAAACGGGGCAATATCCTGGCTGGTAGCGACTGGGTGCTTGAGTAACTCGAGACTGAGACTGGTGATGAAGGGCGACCAGACCTACCCGAAGACGGCGGACGGAGACCTTTTACAGGGGGGCGATGTCGATGGGGGCGATGAATGACAGCCTCCGCATCAGGTATTACCGATTTCGAGACTGGCTTCTTCTGCAGTGGTTGATTGATTCCAACAGCACTGTGTGCTTTCTGCGGTGTACCCCAATCTTTTGGGGGTGGTGGTGCCAATTCAGCAGTCGATGAACTAGCACTCAGCATTTGAACTGCCAAGTGAGGTATAGCCGGCTCTGGTTGTGCATGTGCATGGATGTCCGCAGTAATTACCAAACCGTTTCTCTTCGGGCCACGAGGAGGTACAGATGCTTCTTCAGACAAAATTGGAGCAGGCTCTGCAGATTGAAATCGCTGATGACCCGCCAAAGGTATAGTGTGTAATTTTTGTCGAGCACTTATAGCGTCGGGATCATTATCCCATGTTTCCATCTTGGCACGAGTAAATGTCCCATTATCGCTGGTGGATGACAGATTTTCCCAAGAAGCAGCTGCAAGTTTGTATTCATCTCTGGAACTTAGAGGGGCAGCATCACTTACCTCCCCCGGAACATTTTGCCTTCCATGTCGGTTTGAAGGATATGTTGTTGCTTGTTCATCCCTTTGTGGACGTGCAGCCAAAATTGGTTCAGGAAAATCTGGCTCCTGGCCCATTCCAGCATTAGCCCTAGTGATGTGAGGCTCAGAAGTAAAAGGAATGCGCGTTTCCTTAAAAGAGGTTTGTGTGTTTACAGCTTGTGGTAAAACATAACTCCTTGAACTGTCTTGTCTTCGCTGGCTTGTTGGACCATGATTAGTATCTATTTGTTGGGCTGGTGGTACACTATAATCTCCACGAATATTATACGATACGCTAGATGTGTCCTCTTGAAATTCATCATTTGGGACAAGTGTGTCCAGCATGTTCTCAATTTCCCGCCTTGACTTATCTGTAACTGAATATCTGTTGTGATCCCCACGATCTCCATGCGTTATCCTCCTGTCGTCACCAGAGTCCCATACTACACTCTCACCAGGGGGTTGAAAACTTCCACCTATGGGTAGCTGTCTCCAAGCTGATGAAGCTAAAGCATACTCAGCTTTTGGACTCAATATTTCATCTGCATTGCGAGAAGTTTCTTGTCCCTTTCCCTCAGCTCTGCCTTGTCTCCTCGGCTTTATCTGCTGTTCGTCATCACTGCTGGAAGGTGCGCTGGGTTTGCTCACACGAGGCTTCGGCTTTGGAGGTTGTGCGGCGTGCATTCTTTCCACTGGTACAGGTGCTTGTTCAGAGCTTTGGCTACCTACACCACGGGAATCATCACCGCTGACTTTCTCTGAGTCATCGCTCCACGTCCGTCTCATGGCTTCTCCAGATGTTGCACTTACATCGGCAAGAGAACCAGAGGTCCGACTGCTGCTGTTACTATTTTTCCGTGATGAAGTACCGGATACACTGTCTCCTGCTGATGATTTTCTTTCCGTGGGATCTGTGACAAGCAAACCAGCACGAGAGGCCGTTTCCCGGGGATAGTACAAATCGTCGCCAGAGCCAGACGCCAAGGGCCGTGTGTCTTCTTCTGGTCTGGAAATCGTGAATGTTTCAGACTGCTCTTTTGGAGATGTGTTCTCACTCCAAGTGCTGTATAGGTATTGTCCTGCGAATTGACTTTCACGAGAGTCTCGTGTAGAGCTTGAACTTGATCTCTCATCTGTTCCACTACGGGTTGTTTCCTCAGTTGTTCTAGAAATGGTAAAGGTGTCAGTTGGCTCATTTGAAGCCGACTGTGCCTCGTCATACCAAGTACTGAATCTGTACTGTGCTTCATACTGCATTTCGCGGGAGTCTGTCGCCTTTGATCCTGAAGTATTGGAATTGGGTTTGCTTGAAGGTTGTGATGTTTCAGTAAATGGTTTTGAAATAATGAAAGTGTCCTCTTCTTCTGGTTCTTCAATATTTTCCGGTTGGTCATCGTACAAATCGCTAGGTCTGTACCGTTGTTTGGAACGTGTATCATCAGAGCTTTTCTTCTTGGAGTTCAATGCGTCAGAGTCTGATTTTTCATCACTTGCTATTGGAGTTGAAAGAATAAAAAAGTTGTCCTCGGATGGTTTATCAACAGGCTCTTCATACCAAGAGCTATATGTGTAGCTCCCTGGCTCTCTGACAGGTGAGAGAGGTGTTGCTTTTTGGGGTGAATTTGGGTCATTTGCATCATAGGAAGAAATAACGACTACATCGTCCGCACTCTCCTCCTTTTCTTCAGTGGGCTCTTCGTACCAAGCAGAATATCTGTATGGACCCTCTTCACGACTTTCGGGAGAAGTTGGTTCAGTATTCACAACTACGGGTTCAACCTTGGGCTCGGGTTTAGGCTGAGGTTTTACGACTGTTTCTCTGACTGGTAGATGCTCACTCGGCAATGCGATGTCACGTTTTACCAGTGCAATCGCCATGGCGGGAGCATCTTCGGTCGGCTCTTCATACCAAGAACCGAATCTGTAGGGACCAGATTCCCTGTGTTCGGCCTCATCATCCGGTTGTGTTGGTCGCTGTTTCTGTTGTGTGTTTCTAGAAGAAACTGAAAAAACACTCACACCAGAGTTCAGCTCAGTTTTCCGTACTATAGTTTCACGGTTTCCTGGTTTATTGTCTTTCGGCTCTGAGGAGGTGTAATTGTATGGCCCAACCTCATGCACGGGAATGATCTTTGAGCTTTTAAGATGATCATCAGTGTTTGCATCTTGCAAAGAATGCAATTCTTTTGTCGCAGTCTTTTCATCATACTTGTGGAAATCAGACTCATATTTTGGGACATTGTCATTACTCAGAGGTTCGACATTACAGTCCTTTGTTCCGTTTTCGTCCGGCATTCCTGATTGGGTGGTCCCCTTGGATTGCTGTGTTCCAGCAGAAATGGATTTGGGTTCGTTGCTATATGGTTCAAACTGTGGGGTTGATTCATCAATGTCTTTGTTTATCATTGGAAGATTTTCATAGCGAGGTTCGCTTGGTGATGATGGTATCTCACCTAGCGTGGGTGTTTTTCTTGTGTGAATCACAGTATAGGTCACCGTAACAGATTTCACATCCTTGGGTTTGTTGTTGGGTTCTCCGTTTTGACTGATTATTTCAGAAGTACTGTTTGGATCGTTAGACACAGTAACAGGCATAGGCTTCTCCTGCGCAGTAGATTCATATGCAGAAGGCATGACATCTGAAATGGGTTTGAAGTATGTGTCTGGTTTTAACTCGTGGTTGTTTTGGTCCACCAGTTCCGGTTCATAATCTCTATATTCCTTGTCATCGATATATTTCACCTCTTGTTCATAGGCACTGCCTGTATCTATTGGAGCATTTCCGGTTTTCTCTTGCGGAACATCTCCTGTTTCGTGAGCTTGTGGCTCCACTCTTGTAGGACGGAACATATTAGCAGTAAGAACAAATACACGAGCTCCAGAAGATGGTGGAGGGGGTTGCCATTCTGGCTCATCCGAATATTCTTCAGAGAAGTCCTCTTCCATGTCTTCACTGTGTTCAGGTTCATCAGTAGCATTCTCGTCCAATTCTGATTCATTCCGAGGCTCATCATTCCCGGAGGATTTATCCTCATAATCAGAAAGGGCTGTCTCAGCAACAGTGTCTTTTGGATACGCCCAAGATAGTTTAGGTTGAGACTGGCTGTCCAGATCTACCGTCTTACTCAAAGCATATTCAGTTTGCGGTTTGATATCAGATTTACCCATAGAAATGTATCGAGGGTACCGTTGCACTGCATCTGGAATGTTGTCGAGATTTGTTGTATCCGTTAATTCAACAGGTTGTTCCCTCCGTGTTGTCGGCGAAACCCGAAGATCCTTTTTATCTGGAGCAATCTCTTCCCCTCTTTGTTTTTCAGTGTCATGTGTACCTTCCTCGGGTAAGTCCATCTTAATTCCCTGCTTGGCTTCATGCACATCATTTTTGCATTCATTACTGCTATTTTCACTTTCCTCTTCTTCTTCTTCCTCGTCTACCTCTTCAAGGACCTGAGGAAGAGAGGACCTGTGACCCTCGTCATAATGACTATCAAATACATCCTCACACTCGGTAACGACATATGTGTGTTCTTCAGCAGACTCAAAACTACTGTCATCGGAATCAGCCGACCCAGATGAATCAAAGTCGCTTGATGGGGATGTTGACGACGCATCTTCAAGATGGTGTGTATTTTTAGCTGCCTCCATTTTACTAATAGTTATATCAGCTACTGTTAAGAACTCGTCTGGTGAGGAACAGCTGGAAGAACCAAAGTGGTCACTGACAGATGGTACAAGTGGAATTTTGGACCCATGGAATGATTCTGCACGTGAAGGAAGGTAATCAGACGACTGGTAGCTGTCTTCAGTACCGGACCTGCTGCCATCCCTTTCACTGTCCGTCAATCTGTTTAAATCTTCCTTATCCTCATCGGTACCAGAAAGAACAGTCGGCGAATCTTCCTTTTCTGATTCTGCAGTTTGCTGGTTTACATCTTCAAGCTCCTGTTCATGGACGGATAAAACATTTTCCGTTAAGTGCTCTCCAGATTCCAAACGGTGCAAAGAAAGTGAAGCGTTCATTCTCGTCACCTCTGTTGAATTTGACCTCCTAAATGACGTAGTTTTGTGTTTGTTGTCAGCTGCAGGGACAAATGACACTTCACCAGTGTCCGGTATCTGCAAGGTTTGGGTTCGTGCGTATTTTGCTCTTCGTTCAGAAGTTGGAGATACTTCATGAGGTTTTTGTCGATAAACAGATATTCCTGCCTGAGCTATCACGACTTCATCTTCTTTAGTTTTTTCTTCACCTGCGTCACTGGTCACTGTTTGTGGCACACGTTTTAGCTGAGTTTCCTTTGATGGCTCTCGTTTCTCGAGGATGGATAAGTCAACAGAGCTTTGAACAGTTTGGACTTTTGTTGAAACAGCGGGTTGCTGATCAACTTCAACCCTCTTTCGAAAACTTGGCTTCGGAGGCACTTTAGGAGGAACCTTTTGTTTGGGAATAAGATTCTCTAGCTCAGACAAGACAAGCTCTTTTTGAGCTGTTGAAATTACAGGATATTGTTCATCTACTATTATCGTTCCTCTATACGTGGGTTGAACTTTCATTGATACTGGGGTTCCCAATGAAGGTAAATTAAAGACACTCTGATGTTTGACTGACGCTGAAATATATGGTTCAGGTGACATTTGCAACTTATCTTGGTTTTTGTTATTAGGGGTTTTAGCTTCAAAAACAGACAGGTCAACACGAGATTCTTCTTGAGTTATCAATGATGGGACAATAGGATTTTCCTTCTCAATTTTCTTTTTGAGAAAGCTGGGTTTGGGTGGAAGTGGTGGATACTTTTGCTTTTCAGGCAATATATTTTCAAGCTCTGCAAACTCTATCTCTTTTTGTTTCATCGATAGTACCGGATACTGTTCTGTCTCTTCAATGTTGTGTTTAGAGAATTTGGGTTTTGGAGCTATCGGGGGATGAAATGTTTGGGGATATTTTACTGAAGCTGAAATGTAAGGCTCTGGGGACATGGGGCACTCATCTGACACAGATGAAGTACTTTCTTGCTTCGGATCCATCGAGTCAGCGTCCCCTCTAGACTGCACAAAAAATGTCGGTCTTTCAGTCACAGGATATACAGCAGCCCTGACGGGGTACACACTGCCACGGGTAACTTTGTCAGATTTTGGGTCGGGGGATGTTTTCGAAGGACCGACCGATGTTTCTGGAGATGGTGTGGAATAATTCACGGGAGACGACTTCATGGTTGTTTTAGGAATTGTCTTCTGATCTGCTAGCTGAGAAATGTGTGGATTCTGTGGCCTTTCTTGTACGGGTTCATGTATCGGTTTTTTATCAACTTCGGAAGGAGGCAAACGTTGCACCGCTTTATCGGATTTAAGCGTCAACTCCACAGGAAATTCGGGGTTTTGACCAAGGAGTCCCATTGGAACGACTTCTTGAGCAATTGTGGAACCAGGCAAGGCAAATTCTTCCTCTGACGGAGTGTCTGGAATATGCAACTCATCAAATTTCCACTGATCATTAACATAATATAGAGCGCTTTGTTCGTCTGGTGTGTCCGGAAATCCAAGTATGGAATTTTTCTCTGGTAAGCTGATGCAATCATCTTCGTCCCCTGCTGAGTTCCTCCTCCGCCTTGTGTCTGCTTTGGTGTAATAAAGAGCGAAAGTCCGAGTTGGTTTGGTGTTGGAGATGTTGTCCAGGCTGTACCATGATCTTTGTGCTGGCGGTCTTCCACTTCGAAGGATTTTCAATGCATTTTCCAATTCTTCGTCTGTAATTGGTTTTGGAATGTGTCTCACTTCTTGTTCTTTTTGTGGCTCACTTGCACTTTTCTTATCCATGTTTTCTAAAATATCCTTAATATCGATAGATTCTTTTATTTGCAGTGTGCTTTTATGGAATGGAAATTCAAGGTCAGGCGCGATGTAAACGTGATCCTCTGCTGGATTAGCAAACAGTCCAGTGTTCTTATCATTATATTCGTTCACATCACCAGGATCTTCGAAATCACGGCTTTCTGTGTTTTCTTTAACAGTTGACATTGTTTCACCACTCGTTGTAGACGAATCACTTCCTGAATCGGAATCAGAGTCAATGTGTAACTCGTCTTGTTCATACCCAGTCGTGTCAGAAAAATGATTTAGTGGATTGCCGTCAGGTATTGTAATACTTAAAGGCCTATCCCTTGTAGTGTCGAGTTCTCGCAATCCACTTTGAGATGGTCTTTCGTCGTCACGGTTTTCGTTAAGATGCAACTTATGAGTATTTATGTCCTGCGGTAGTGTATCTTCACTTATTTGAAAGTCTTTTTGCGAGCCGCCTCTATCAGCCATAAAATCTTGGACGCGGTCTTCGGAAGAAGTCATTTTGTCATCAACTACCGGTACAATATCGGCTGCAGGGAGTACAGCCAACCTAGCTGCAAAGTCATCCTGTTTGATCGAGTACTCCTCGGTCGCTGTATCAGATGAAATAATCTCAGATTCAATGATGGGACAGTCCATTTCCTCCAGTATCAATGCTCGATTTACAGGCACCCCCGGCCCAGGGGTGTCGGCTGACGTTCCTTCATCAGAATCACTTCCGCTTGGACTATTCCTTTCAGCGGAATCCTCTCTGTTGAAAAACACAAGAAAAATATGATCACTTGCATGTCAAATGCAAATAATATGCGCACGTACAACTTCAAATCAGTTTGATTATAGTGTTTTGTTATCACCTTTTCCGATCGGCCCAGCGGACGTTCGGAAATAAATAATACTGTCAAAATTTCGCACAACTGTTCGTGAAAAATTTATTGTCGATGAACTTTTGTATTTAAAAGTCTTCGCTGTTTTAAAATTAAAAAAAAATCGAAAAGTGTTTTTATTTTGGTTTCTCACATTGTGCAAGTTTCCATTCAATGTACGGCTATAGTAAAATATAAAAGTGACACCTGCAGGTCAATAGACTTCCAGCCGTTTGCTTAAAGTACCCTGACCGTAAACCCTGAGTGGATCGGTCGGTAATATACATGTCTCTTCACGTGTAAAGCACACCCGAAGGGATGACAGAAAAGAAAATGCATCGTACCAGTTATGCTACGGCTCTATCGATCAAAGCGGTTAGTTAATGCATAATGTCGTCAGCGTTCAATGTCTAGTGTGAACTGGTGTGTACATTCAATGTACTGTAGCTATGAGTACAATAATGTACCATTACACTTAGCATGCACGTCATAAAAGAATACATTATTGCCTCGGTTTCGTTCTTAGCACGACTTCATTATACTTTATTGTAGTCAGATTGAGTCATGATTATGGTTCAATACAGTAAGCAACACGCCCACAGTCATTCCGAGTACACTCAGTCACATGGGAAAAAATGGAAACCACTCTTCTAGTTTGTAATCTCTTTGTTAGGCCAAACACGAAACCTGAACCACAACTTCTGTTTTCTTCTTGAAATAATTATAGTCTACTGAAACTTCAACACACACAGTACCCTATTATGACGAGTCAACACAAACAACCGACAACGGGGCGATATACACATTATTTAGTCCATTATTTATGAACCGATCCCCCATTGAAATATCTTTATACTAGTTTCTGTTATTCAGGCATACTGAACAAATATGTATATAAGCCCTACATACGCCCATTATTAACCCGCATATTTTGACGCCATGTCATAACAATTGATTATATATAAACCTGTACACAACGTTAATATTGGACAAAGTTCAACCGCCATTTTGAAATTAATATGACGAATCGCTTACACACAGACCAATTCAATAACTTATGATTATAATTTTCTAGGTTAAAATAACAATGTTCACTGCGTTCGGTGATTGTTCAATACCACTACCACTTCCAAAACAACTGTTCTTGTGCAAAAATATGAATAACAATGTTTAAAATTCATTAGAAACGGTGAATATTTACCAGATTAACAACAAACTTCTTCTTCGTGTCGGCAAGCTTGGCTGGTATTAAAGGTTCAAAGTTTATTTTCAAATAGCAGCTGTAAATTATTAACAACTGATACGTTCACTCCAACAGACTTGAGTCATTGTTAACAGCAAAAATTTGGCGGCAAGGTAGCTTGTAACCGTTAGATCACACTGAGCCAACTAATGAAAAAGGTTAAAGGTCCGGCAAATTAGTGAAGCGTTATTAAAGCGTTAAATTCAAGGAGTACCGTAGTAAGTTAGTTATCGACATAATTCGTGTCGGACAAAAAACTTTGTAGAGGCCAGGCCTGATTGCTTCGTTATTGAAAGGACATGGGCACCAAGGCATTTTCCTCTAGATATAAACGGCACCTTTATGAGGAAATTAAAAATTTTCTATTGGAACATGTCAAGGGCACTAAGGCAACGACCAGGCAATTACCTCCGTTGCCTCCGTGAAGTTTCAGGCCTGAGAGCGCCGGCACATTAATCAGGAGGTTACAGGTTCAAATCACCTCTTCATCAACTTTTCTTTGTTCATCCCAAAATAAAAAAAGAAGTAAAATAAATAACAACAAATGAAATAATAATAATTCAGAACACATAAATACACTCTAGTACCTAAACTCTAAAGGGTAACCTTGGTGCATTTTCGGTTGGATTAAAAAACGGTTGGATTAAAAACCTTTCATTTTTACTCCTATGTTTCATGGATCTCTTTAAAAAAAAGCATACATGTACAGGTAGGTACGACAACATGTACTATTCATATCATTTGTTGCAGTAGTAATGCCAAACATGTCTCCCAGCGAAAAGAAATTGAAGCCACAACGACAGTATAAATCTAATTTAGGGATTAGAGAAAATGCACATGTGTAATGTTATTAACACACATCAACAAGTGTGGACAATTGAAATGACAACCGGATTGTAAACTAAGCTACTTAATCCGTATAGAGACAATCAAAGAGAGAGTAACACGTGGATGGAAATTATATTGTAATCAAAAGACCAAAAGTGATACCGCTAGGTATGTCTACTTATTAAACAATAAACATTTCGCTTTCAGAGAAGAATAATTTCTGCAACTTGCATCATAATAATTATGAGAGATTAAATTTAAAATCTGTAGGATTTGTGAAGCTGATAGTGCAGTGTTCTTAATCTTACTTTGTGTGATTCACATGAACAAAAACATACCTGTGAAAATTTGGACTCAATCCGTCGTCTGATTCAGGAGAAAGGAGTGAAAATCATGCACACTTTTCAGCATGTAAACACGTTGTCCTTGACTTCGATTGTTACAATCAAAATTAAAATGGAGGTCTTCAAATTCTATTTTCTCGACTTTGACAGTATTTCAGACAGACATATTTCTAATGGAAGATTGGTATGATATGAATTTCAAAGTCAATAAGCTTTCAGACTGATACTAATAATTAACAAAATCGATGAATAAACCAAATCCTGTATTCTCAATATGTTAAGTTACACGAAAATTCATACAACCCAATTTGATGTTTGTAATTAAGCATTGTATGTATCTTGCTTGCCTACGGACCACTCTGACCAACTGATCGAAACTAAATTCTTTATTGGTCAGATTAAAATCATGATTTTCATGACTAAATCAGCATTTCGGATCATTTAATTCGCCTTTATGTTGTTTTGCAGCAAGCAATGTCGAATAAATTGAGAATATCGCCAAACTCCATACAGTGTCTACATGCGATTGGAATACGAGAACGAGATTACCCCAACTGATTTACTTCTTGACCATAATTTTACATTCATCGTGATGAGATATTCCTAATTGCCAAGAACCCATGAATCCAATGCAGAAACGTTTTCTAACCTTGGCCGCTTTCTCCATCACTTAGACGGCGATGGATTCAATCCCTTTCACGGTCATCTTATATTGAGTGATGAGGGATAGTAATGATAACTGACGTGTGTGTTGAACCTGACGATTCTTTAAAGGGAAGATGCACCAAACTCAGTATTGGATTCGATAACCTTTGTTTACAAAAACAGTGACCTTATTCGAGGGCCTTTCTGGTGGGCAAGATACTGTACTGACCATTATGTGAAATTTTACATTTTGTGTCACAATTTCCACATGATTTTATGAGTTATGAAAGTAACAGCTGAACAAGTTTTGAAATGTGCCCCATTTCTTCATATCAAAAGTTTCTAAAAATCAGATGGTGCAATCTCCACAAAATGTCAGTTTTTATGTTTTCATCTATTGAGCTGTGTACAAATCGCGCCTGCAAGAAGTCCAGGCTTTGTGGCTCTTTTGTAAATTTGTGATGGTCTAGTCTTTATCCAATTTATACAGAATAAAACTAATTAAGTGTAATTGTATTGCCGATAGTTAGGCGAATTAACACACTGTGTCTAAGCCCAACCGGAGTTATGTCAGTCGAATGTGAAATAAATTACGTTATTAAGATGGCAACACTAATTTATACTAAAATATTTTATTGTTTTATAAACGGAAAGAACCATCTGCAATTCCCAAAACTATCACACGCATACATATATGATTTATTACTCAAATGGGATGGAAATAATAAACCGAAATGGGGGTTTCAAAGTTATTGTTTTATCATTATATCCTCTTGCATTGTGCAGTTTTTCAATGAATCTACTGTATTGGCCTCTATGTTATAGGCTTCTAACGGGCACAATTGAGACCTTTACAAAGGCCTAGGAACATTTATAATGTTATTTCTGCCCACACAGACAAAAACAACAACACTTTTCTTAAGTTACCGGTCTTTTATTCTTTTCACCAAATCATGCCCCCAAAATAAACAAAAAGCAAACCTATTTTACAAGCTAAATGTTTCGATCCTCCATAGTTTGTCAAATTAATGAGACGTACTTCATAAAAAAACCGAATTCTTTTGCCGAAAATTTTCAGGATTATTTTATCAGGTTTCAACAAAATTATGGAAGAATGCTCAAACTGACATTTTAATTTACACATTATAATGAGTATTACTTATAACCTTCCCCCTAAATATTGTACATCAGTGACTTCTTTTTGAACATCTCTCGATTTGTAAAGTTTCTGAAGCAACATTTTTACAAAATATCTTGTAATATTTCAATCCAACCCAGTGCAAAACAAAGATACAACTAATTTGAGAGCAGTCTTATTGGAGTCGGTTAGTTTCCATTATTGAGGATTGGGTAAGTTTAACTTTCATTTCCTTCAAACAATTATCAGGCTTTCTCAGTAATGATGGATTTATGTATGACCCTTTTCATTTATAGTGGATATCTCTGATCGTTCGCATTTGCCAGAGATAGTTCAAGTATTCTTTTGGCCCAATATTGTGTTACTTAACATTGCAATTTATAAAATGTTTTATTTGTGTATCCACGATTAAGATGTCGAAACTGAAACTGCATGTGTCTTTGCTAAGGGTGCATATGAGCCCGTGTAGACACTAGCTGAAAATTTTAACGGACTATCTTTGATAAAAATTATAATTCCGACTTTAAAAAAAACCCAGCTTTAACAAAACAATATTAATAGCTTCGTGAATCATGGAGGTATGTTACAGGCAATATGCGTCAACACAAAACAACAGCACCATCAAATAATATTGAAACAAAATGTGAATCTGGAAGATTTCACAAATTCTAGTGCATGACGGTCCATAGAGGCAGGATTGAAAACTGTGAAGTTTATAGACGTTGCCTTTTGACCGTAGCTGTCAAAGGTCTCCAGTAAACCCCAACCCCATACTGTGACAATCTGTAGGAATATATCAAATCAATATGGCCAGAGGGTACACATCAGCACCACTCATATAAAATGACAACGCCTTTCATTCTGTGTCAAGGTCCCACTGTTTTTATTAATGGCCTGATGGATCCACGTAGGCCCAGTCACCCACACAGTCTATGAACGTAGAAATGCGGTATTTTCTCTGTAGCCTAAACCTAAGCAATACACTTTTAGCAATGATAAAGCATCCATTGTATAAAGGTTAAAGGTCGCACCCCTGTAATATAATTATGCACCGGCTTATTATGTCGTTTTTTCACCATGTTTGCGAAAATGTTAATACGTAATTTTTGTATACAACAAAAAAATATCACAAATACAACAGTGGACCACCCAATGATAATTAAGTACTTACATGATAGGAGGTAAGCCAAACATGAATACATATTCATCATATGGCGACAAACGTGTCCTGGAAGACATGGTGCAAATTAATATGGAATGCCGGGAAGACGCAGTTCACTCACAAACCAATGTTCATCAACATATCAAAAATGCCTCATGATGATGTCACGTTGGATTTGATTTTATAGCTCCACCAGCGAACTGTACACATGGCGATTTTTCCTGGTTCATCATTATCAGTTACAGGCTCATCCAAAAGACTAACAACAATAAGACTGCATTTTAGTTCATGCAATTACGAAGGAAAAATATCGTCAGTTCATCCTCTGATACCTCGCGTGATACTCCAACACGTCGAAGCCTCTACATGTGAACATGCAAAACACTAGAGCAAACAAAATATACCGTGGTATACAATTTTCCAGTGGGCTTACAACGTGTGTATTATGCACATGAGAAGGGTCATATTTTTTCAATGCGAATCTCTGACTCTAAATATAAAGCTAGACCTATTATGACATCTGCATGGTGCACAGCGAACCATACAGGTGGTTCGGTGTTGTATACATGGACTGAGTAATAAATCTAACCAGGAGGTAGTATTAACGGGAATGTATCCCTTATCATGGAGGTAGGCCCTGACTAACAACTTGCATATTATAATAATGCATAACACGTAACCACCCTGATGAGAAAACGTTATGATTAAACAAACATGATTACATCGCGACCACAAGAATGTACAAATGACGTGTTTTGTTGACGCAGGAATTATACTATCCCAAAGCGATCGTCTTGATGTGACTCGATAAATTTACCCACCTTTTGGCATCCTCCGCTCCCTTCTCATCTTCTCCAGTACCAGCTATCTTCTGTACGATATAGGCTCCTACGGATATAGGGGAAAACATGATGATGGTTTTTGTCCCTTCTGATCCAAATTCGACTGCAAAATCAACTCTCTTCAAAACATTTAGTCAATAACCAAGGAGGAAGCCAAGTCACAGTCTCCATTTATTATGTGCACGGCTTGAAGGCGCTTATTATTCTCTTCTTTGTGAAGCACAGTAGTGACAATCGAAGCTTGTCATCCTCACTACTGTTGAAGCTGGAACATCAATCCTTCAGATGGAGACGTGTATATAATACTTCTCAGTTTTTTAACACACTGTGAGTGTGACTGCTCTGAGGGTTGCTGCGGACGCCAATCTCACGTCGCCGTGATATTGGCCCCCATATTTTACTGGCACCCTTTACTGCGCATCCATTCAAAATGTGTTGAATAGATGGCCATGAATGGTGCTCGGCTTTTTTGTCATAATAAAAGTAGGGCAAAAGAAATCGTAGGCTGCATGTTTGTGTGTACCCTTCATTTGCGTGACAATAGAGTGAGTCACATGACTCTCGGCTCAAGGTATAGTATAAGGCTGCTGCTGCAGGGTCTTTTTCAGGAACCACTGCACACCGAGTTTATGATACCGAGTGATATTAACATGTCTACAGGTAACGACTTTCAAGTGCTGTGCATTGTCACACAGTATACAACGATACTAGAACTTGCCCGGAAGGCTCTTCAAATTATACAACAGGCTACATAAAACAGAGACGCCCATAAAACATTGTAATTAAGTGTAAGATTAACATAATACAGACAGCGTACTATTATGATTGAGTAGGGACTGGTAAAGTAACTGGATTATCATCTGGAACATAATACCGTCACCTAGCTTATACACAATTCACAACAACCATAGTTCAAAAATACGCATTTATTTGTATGTTAGTTTCAACCTTTTCATTCTAAGTTAACTTGTATTTGTAATGTTCGCCATAATAATGATTGCGATGACTACACAAAAGACTATAAATATGGCATCTCTTTTTTTCCATTCGCAAAAAAATGTAATGAAAGCTTGGAATCGTTTTTCATGATGCAAAAACCACCAATGTGGTATTAATTAATTGTGTCAATACCATAATGCCGTATTAAGTAATTGTAGTGATTTTATAAGAGTCGGATGGCAATGATTACTATTGGTTTTATCTTGATACTTGAACTGTTACATATCTGTCAGTATGATGAGATAGCCATGTTTCCTCTATAATATGTAGGAGAGTTGATGTCTTTGTCTTATCTTCTTTATCCCCTAAGTCTAAAGCTGTCAACACAGTAAATGACACATGATTTCCTCAGTAAGCTAATAAGTTGTTATAAGTTGTGAATGTGAAATTATAAGTTCATGTACTCTGCTACACTGCCAACAAACCAAATAGGCCTATGACGGTGGTCTGAATTCGCAACTTTTCTAGTATTGCAGTGTCGATTCGTGTTAGTTTGTTGTACAGCTTGTGTTTACACACTGGTAAATATTTAATTTTTACCATTCAGCATAGTTCTCAACAACAATTGTGGTTGCAGAATTGGTATACAGTATCATTATTTGCAAGAAGCACTTAATGTAGTGTTAAAGTCCAAAAAAGCCAGACTGATAAAAGGCGGTTTTTAAACACGCAGTGGGTCCAGCAGGGTCAAGGAGCCACGTTCTTGATGGAACTTTTTATAACCAGATTCTTGAGTATCTGTTTTTAGTCGTGTGTTTGGATTCAGTGACGTATTGGGACCCAATTCACGATCTGGCCATTGCCAAATGATACAAAAACTATTGACATCAATGAAACCTGAACAGAAGATACAATTAATTGTATCTGCTATTGTTGAACAAGTTTTCTTGGGTGATGGATACGGCGTGATTCACTCGTAATTATACCCTCACAGTGTGTGAATTTCTTTTAGAACAGTTGCTTCAGATTTTGTGTCAAATTCCCAGTACCTTCCTCATTTTTGTTTCTGTTTAGCCTCTGCTTGGCTTGGATTTTATCAAATATATATATATATATATTAAAAACATTCTTGAAGACTGCAATGGCTCTTTTCGTAGCCACTACTTCTCCCAAAAGAGATTCATACACGGTTGTACCCGCAACTTTACTAGTTATAGTTACTTACTATCCACACCATGCAAGGCTTCAAACATGACATCAATACCCCCCTTTTTTGACCCACAATTGGGTTTAAAGGTACCAAAAATACCAAATCAGGCAAGGACACCGTACTTCGACTCGAGGCTAAGCTGTAGAGACGTAGTTTTTATGCCATGAAAACGGGAATGGTTTAACAGTTCTATCCAATAGAATAGGCCTACTTAATCTTTTACATCTTTCTATATTTATAAACCAAGAGGCCCTCAAAAGTGACTAGCGATGTTGGAACATGTCACCTTAAGATACATGGGTAGAGAAAATGAAGATTTTTTTTTGAAATCCACAATAAGGACAATACGAAGTTATAAATACAACCACTGCGTTGCCTAAAACAATAGCCTACCGTGCAATTTCTATTTACCGTGTAAATTTTGTATTTTGTATTGCTTGCAACATTATCGCTTCCGATTTTTTGCCCATTTTAAAAATGTTTACAATGAAAAATCCAACTGTACGTTGACATACAGCAATTTCGTCAATTTACAAAGATATTTTCAAGTTGAACATATATTTCCTTGTAGAAATGAATCAACAGTCAACTGTTTCGTAAAAACTACTGTTTAGTTTAGATTCATGAACAAATAATTCACACTTTCCTTGATTGTGTGACGTCACATAATAGTTTAATCTAAACGAATAGTCTGTAAGAGAAGGGAAGTTGAAACGAACTTCTTTAAAACATACTGGAATGACGTGATTAATAACACTATACAGGCTCTGACACTGCCCAGGTGTTATTCCCGGGCCTAGACCTAGTAACAAACATAAAAGTAAAAAAACTCTCACATTCAGTGTAGTCTTTCCTACGAACATTTTACAGCACACAGGCTACAAATCCAAGAACTTGATCCCGAAGCTTGCGGCGACATTTTTATCGGGAAGTACATGCTTTGTGAAACGTTCGCACTTTTGCTGTCGTGATTATCGACCTTACGAGAGGGCGCTATTGTTTTTTTCGTCAGACTTTTCTTTTTTACAAACCATAAAGTGACTAAACGTACCACAGGAGTCGACATGGTTCAGCCATTTTGCATAGCAACAATATTTAGATTAAACATTTTTGTGCAGTTATTCAGGAGCAATGATGATTTTTGTTTAGTTTAGCTACTGATACTTTTAGATGGATCGGTCACTGCACTCACTTAGGCCTAAACATTAATTTTGAGTTGTT
The DNA here is from genome assembly GCA_911728455.2 of Marthasterias glacialis. Taxonomy (NCBI): domain Eukaryota; kingdom Metazoa; phylum Echinodermata; class Asteroidea; order Forcipulatida; family Asteriidae; genus Marthasterias; species Marthasterias glacialis. The sequence goes on along the minus strand of OU452228.1, from coordinate 10,602,260 downwards.
AGGTGTTTACCTTGGCGAAAATGAAATGACGCTAGAAAAGTGAATTTTATTTGATTTATTTTCAATTAATTAATTCAAGCAATCCCAGGCCGGGGAGGGAGGGGGCGGTTAACATAAACAGAATAAAGACATTGCCCGAAATCACACGCCACTATTAATGTCAGTTGCTGCGCTTGTATTGAATTTACAGTGTTTAAAATTAATGGGCTAATGCTTGTAAACATGCTGTTAATGTCTCCGAAAATTTAAGTTGTGGGGCTGAATGAAAAATCCTGTCTCAATTAAATACTTTACAAAACAGCGGTTGCAGCATACATTATAATAGACCTATATTTGAAGATCATCGAAGTGTGAATCAGTTTCAGTTAAATTTAAACATATTACATTAATTTTATCACTTGTTGATAGATACCGTACTTGCAAAGAGATATCTTTAAATTTCCTACCTCAATGTTCTGTATAATATATACTGGACATGGCATCTCATGTAGGCAAAGGTCATATAAAACGCATGACATAAATGAATTAAAAACAAATAACGTAGCATCAAATTTTATGAGAATAGCTGTAAAAAATAATGTTAAGGTACAAAAGTTATGGTTAAAACGAAAATAGGAATACATTTTATTAGTGAAATTCCTTCATTCAACCAAATTGTTGATTCAGACGGTGGTTTGATCAGATCATTGGACCAATAGCTAGCTTCAGTTGCAATGGCGTAGCTGGGGGGGGGGGGGGGGGACACGGGGGGCACGTGTGCCCCAACTGATTTCCCCCTATTGAAATCTAGACTTTTGAGATTAAAAATTACCAAATTAAAATGTTACATTTTATGAGCTTTTATGTAGTAATTTCAGTGTTTAAAATTATTTTGTATTAGTTACACGCAGAATGTATTTTGTTTTACCTCAACACGTCAGAAGAGCGCTAAGGGGCTTGCTTAGGAAATACAAACGGAAACTACAGTTTTAATTGGCCAAAAGTCCCCCCCCCCAATAGGAAAAATGGTGCCCCCCTAGAAAAAATTGTGCCCCCCCCCCCCTGTGCGCCCCCTGAAATTTTACCCTATGGACGCGACTTTTAATGTATGCTTTTACTTCGGCACAATATTGGTTCTTCGGCAAGGGTCGGACAAAAGTTACCTCGGCAAAAGTCTTAAAAATGTTTTTAAAAGAATGTTCTGGACTTGGGGGCGCTATCTCCATTCCCTGCAATATTATAATCTGGCATCCGAACTTGATAACAAATATAAAACGCTTATTATGTTTACACTGAACACAATTGAGTTTTAGGGTATCCGACTATCCCAATCGTCGGCGTATGTGTCACCACAGTACACATGCAGAACTAAACTTGTTCAGTATTACTTTAGTATTCTATTACACAATACCTGACCGGAAAGGTGCGTATTTACGCGTGGACGGACATTATAACCGAGGCCGGATTTTATATGTTTTCCTTCCACAAATTGACTGCATATCTTCCATTTGAGGACGAGATATACAACGTTTCTGATGTTGTTATACCTTTACAAGACTGATCAAATCAACGAAGTGATTGTCACTAAAAACACGAGTTGACTTTAGTGTTGTGTATAAAATTCATATACCCCTTCAAATCGCAAACCACCAACTGGCTGCCCATCCATGGATCTTGGCGTGGTTCGCGTGGCAGATGATGAGGATTTCACAGCGTTTCGTCGACTGGTTGATGGTACTGAGGGCTGGTCAAAGAAATATGATAAAAATGGGACTCGTGTTTGGCTGCACAATAATTCTGACACAGAGACAGCAAGAGTTCGATTGATAAAGGTTAGTGTTTTTTAACTGATTAACGTTCTGTCATGAGTTACTGGAACCAACAACGCTTTACATGAAAGACAATGATATACGCCAGAAAATATCCAAATGTGAAAAAAACTGCTGGGTCCAGTAATTCGGACTAAGCAATGTCATATTAAACAAACGTTATGAAACTTTGTGAGTGAGTTAGGCCTACTCATGTATTTTTTTAATGGCCTTTGGGTTTAAGGTTAGTTGCGATAATCGTAACCCTCCATCCTCCTGACGGTCGGAGACTCCGACCGTCGGGAGGATGGAGGGTTACGATTATCCCAACTAGTTCAAGGTTAGCATGGTTAGTCAAATATTTTATGTCAAGCAATAGACCACAACAAGGGAAACTTACTGGGTGAATTTTTTATTTCAATTTTGGGATGAACAAAGAAAAATTGATTTGAACGGAATTGAATACTAAATCATTTTTTTGCTAAAATATTATTTTATGTCTATTTATTAACAAATAATTGTGTTTAATTGAATTTCCATCCATTACTAAATAACACTTCAATTCAAGATTTGGTAAAACAATGTAGCAAATGTACATCGTCACCTTAAAAAGTCATGAACTTACAAGTTATGTTTGCCTGTTAGGCAGGACGGTGGTCCGTCATTGGAACAGTATGATGTCTCTGGTGTACAGTTTTCTTGGAAAGTTACTTGATAACTTTTGGCATGCTTTGGGGATGTATTTTGTTATGGGACAAGTTTTTAACATGTTCGTTGTGAACATGTGTTCTTTAAATAACATAAAACGTAAATTGAGTTTGGTTTTATGATAGTCGATGGTAAAAGTCACAGAAAAGCCTTGGATTAGGCTAAATGTGAACTACATGTACATACATACGTATATGTATGGTCATTCTGCATGTCCAGTATCATTTTTAATATAGTTACATTTGGGCATATGTCTATTGTATGTTTTTTTATTTTAGTGCACCAATAGACCATTATCCCGTTGCTGCCATATTTAGTCTTGCTCCCCGTGTGAAGTAGCATTACTGAATACTGGAAAGGTACCGGACTGCTTTTTCCTTCCAGCCTCGGTTTGGTTTACATTGATTTGAGTGGTAGGACAAAGAAGATGGGGACATCAGGATAAAGGTCTAATCATACTGTACCCCTACATTGGTACAAAATAGTACCATTAGAGCCTATACAAAGAAACAGATTATATGGATTTTTGCACACCATGAATGGTCTGAAACGAGACAGGTCAATAAAGCTGTTCATATGAACCTTGTACAGTATTAACGTACATGTATGAGCAAAGTATAACACAAAATTAAATATTTATTCAGGACTTACAAAAATACAAGTAGTTGGTAGTACTACTTGTATGTACATGTTATATGTAGACTGCATGTGTAAGTACATTTAACAGGGTTACGTAAATAGAAATAAAAAAAAAACAATCTGTGAAACTCTGCTCCATTCATATGAAAAACAGTTACTTGTTGCAAAAGCTTATAGCTAGTTTTGTTTACTTAAATAAAATGGATGAAAATAACTGTTTTCAATTAACACATTGTGTAGATCCTACTATTATGGAAGAATCACATTGATATATCAAGGGTGATGTTTCAATTGTCATTCAGTTTTAATGGCATTTCACTATTTCAAGACGTGGTTGATTTTGGTGTTGGATGTCATGTATGTAGGCCTATCTATAATTGTTCAATATGCCACATCGTTTAACAAACAGTAGGAAATAACAGAGATCAGTTAAAGGAATATATCTATACAGGACTGAAATAAGTGGGTTTTAAAATCTATTCTGAACTGATTAAGTGAACAAACAAACAGTTTCATAAGGAAGATTATATTTCAGAGGTTCTGGTAGCTTTTTGCATGTGACATGTGAGGAAAAACAAGTTTGATGTTTCGTTAAAACCCTTGCATCTGTTATTTGAGCTCGAAACAGGATGTATGATTCGGCTGATAAGAGGTAATTAAAACTTCTTCTTTGAGGTTTAAAGGTGCTGAGCATTTTGAGCTTGCCTTCTGAATGCATTCATATGTAAACATGTGTTTGAAAACATTTTGTAAACTAAATAACTATTCAAAAGTTAGTTTGAGCAAAAGATACTTGTTCTTCACTGCAGCAGTAACTAGAACACTCTTTTGAAAACTCTGGAATAAGACTGAAATTGTTTGATTGAGAGACGGACAAGGGACTGTAACAATACTTTTAGAATCTACCTCATTTTGATTGTTATCGTTGTAATTGCAGGTCAATAAAACATTCCAAGATGTAAGTGCAGCAGTAACTTATGATGTTCTTCATGATGCTGCATATAGGAAAACATGGGATCGCATCATGGTAGAAGGTTACGAACTGTGCAAAGTAAACTGGACTAATGATATTAGCTACTACCAAAGTAAGTAACCAAATAATAACAGTAGCCATTTATATTTAGTGTCAATTAAAATGACCCACGATTAATTATGATGAGTTATTGGAGAGACTTTCAAAGGACTGTTGAAGTTGGCCCCCATCATGGTTTGCCATTAACTTCAGTTACTCGGTGACTAGCCTGCGAGATCATTTATCATGTCTTTTTGCTGGTTCGAAATGCCAGCTTTTTCACTGGTCCACATGTTAAGATTTCCTTTCAACATTCTCATTAGCATGGGACTTGTAGTTTCAAGTAACATGAACAATCAGTGGTTTACATGTAGCAACTGGTAAGCAGCAAACTAGCCAGCTGGATGAGTTGAACAGAATTCTGACTGGTCCTAGGGTGTTTAAAACTGGCATTGGCCAGTGGAGCACTGTTTAGGAAGGACACTGCCCATAAATACATATTCTTTTCACTATAAAAACAAAACAAAGTAAAAAAACAAACATATGGGGGAACCTAAACATGAATAAATTTAGTTTATCATATCCTATTGCATTAATTTCCCTGCTCACTGTGTTTAATTCAAGAAAATTCACACATAATCTGTTTCCATTTTTTTAAAACATTCTGTAATCAAACTTATTTTACCGTTGTAGTGAAGTGTCCATCACCACTGAAGAACCGGGACTTTGTAATGCAGAGAACATGGTTAGACACTGGCAAGGAATTCATCATCTTCAACCACTCAGTTTTTCACAAGGTAAATATTCTTTCTTATCTTAGAGCCACTTTACAGTTTTACATGCACCTGAAAATGCTTGAATGCCAGCAGTCTCCTTAAGATACCTGAACACAGCACTTAAATTCTTAAACTCAAACTTTTAGATCTTGTTCTTTTCAAAGAGGAAGGAGAGTAGAGTTGGGTGAGTCCCAGTCAGAGCCTCTTGCATTTGACTCTAGGCAAGTGCAAGTAACAAAAGGTTGAGATGAGTCCAAGTCAAAAGTCATTAAAAATAAAACAAGATAATAGAAAATGTATGAATATGTATTAACATGTACATTTTGAATGAATGAATGATGTATGACTACTTCATTTTAAGTGGCTTAAAATTGATCGTATCTGTTACAACTAAAGTGTAGTTGCATCAAAAGAAATTATAATAAAGGATCCTTAAGATTTACATGTAAGGTTGCTGGGCAAGGTGACTCTAGGAATTATTGGCACTAAGGAAAATGAGATCTTTCTTTTGCAAGCTTTGATATTTCAAAAATTATATTAATGTCAATAAGATATTAGAAAAAAATGCAAAACACCCCAACAAAAAAATAACAGCAAACATTAAAGCATTAGCCTTTTTGAGATATGGCGGACACTATATGAGTGCACTGTTTGGCTTGGGTGTATACATGCAGATTTACCCTTGATCCAAATTGTGCACATTTGTAATGTGTCCACCATATCTCAAAATGGCTAGTTGAGCATGACCATCTGTTTCTGAAACTAATGTATTCAAGCAAATGGCAAAGTGACATCAACTTAAACACTCACGTTTTGATCAGTCAGAAACATGGAATTTGTGACTACTAGTTATCCCACAAATGCAGGTGAAATACGTCAAAATAAAGCGCTACTTGCATCCTATGAAAATAATATGAAAGGCGAAGTTGCACGTGGCAAGTAAATTTTAGACTGTATTTGTCAGTGTTTCATGAGCACACATGGGATAACAATTTACCTACCTGCAAAGATACAAAGAAAAGAATAAATTATTCTTCTCAGGATTTAACATCATTTGGGTGTTGTTATTAACTCTTGCGCCACTAGCAACATTTTTTAAAACCACTTAAAACGGCGTAAACTTCATACAAATAAATTATTGAAAAAGTTGAACTAATTGTTAATTCCAGGTACTGTGCTGACAAATACCAACAGTTAAATTCCTGATTTTGTATTCACTATAACACTCTACAGTAAGTGTGTATGGTGCAGTAAGCAGGATGCAATAATTTCAGAAAGGGATAGGCCCCCTATATAAGAAAACTTCCCACAGCTGTTGTGGAATCAGAAGCGAGGATTCTAGCTTGCTAGAGGATAGTGTTCTAAACATTTCTTGCAATTTGCAAAAAATTACAATTAACTTGCAATATCCCTCAAGGCCCAGAAGCACCTAGTCAGGCCTTGCTCTGTGGTCCCAGTGTGTGTAAATCTGGCCATAATTTATTAGTTTTCCAATCATAGTTTGATAAAGGAAACGCATTTCGTATGTTTTTTTTTCAAACCAGCTGCAATGACAGGGAATTTAATATTAACTTTCTTATTTGGGATCAGTTGGCCTTTCTTGGCCAATCTTGGTTGCGCCATTTTGGAAGTCAATTTCGCTGTTTGTTATACTATGTGGTACGTATTTTAGACAACATGGCATTTACACGTATACCTATTGACTTTCAAAATGATGAGCGTGGCACAGTCGCCACGTGTGATGTGCGGCGTTAATAAATTGAGTACAAACTTACAAATAATAAGTGATTGTGTTGAATTCTGATACTTGGTTCAAATAATTTGTTTTTTTAATCTTGGGCAAGTAGGCCCCCTACAAGTATGCTTTATTTGTTGTTCTAGTACTTGCACAGTCTCATCTACATGAAAAGCAATAAGATCAATCGAATGGTATTGATGATACTAATTATTATACATTTTAAAGTGTTGCTGGTACGTACATGTACATGTAGATTCATCTATGAATATCATTTTGGCCAAACTTGATGTAGTCTTTGAGAAAGACTCCTCTAGAGTCAAAACTGTAGGCCCTTATGAAACCCTTTTCTGTTGGTATGCCCAAAAGTTGCTGCATTTAGTATACAAAGGGTATGGGATTATAGGTGTGCAGAAGAGCATGAAAATAATAAAGGCCATTCAGTCCATCAGATCATTGACCGTATAAGCCCTACCCTGTTTTTGATGTATTGCTGTTTAAAATAGAGTTCGCACAAGGTTTTTTAAAGAACTGTGCGGGGATACAGAAATAATATTGCCACCCAATGCATGAATACCATTGGATAATTTTTAATTTGTGTGCTCTGTTGATCAATTAGAATTGTTTTAAGTAATTATGTTGATTTCATCTCCATTCAAAAAGAACAAACAAACACTTATTATGTTAAAATGGCAAGGTTTGTTCAGCAAATTGATCAACAAGCTTATAGAAAGTTCTGATAAATATACTGACATGAATTTCTTCATGCAAGCTAATGTACATAAATATGCTATTATTGAGGACGTTATTTCTCAAAATGATTAATTAAATAGTAACTATGTTCTTTAATGAAAATGATGTACATTGACCTATGCATATCGCGCACATTGTAGGTTGGTTGTCTCGATGGAAAAAACAGCACATGCCCATTTTGACAGCAGTACAAATCAATACGTTCAATTGTTTTCTAATACATCTTATATATTCATGTAGGTAGGTACTCATGGCACATGAATACCGGTACATTGTGTGGGCATCATAATTATGAATACCATGTGCGAACTCTGACCCTGTTTACGATCACCTACTGTACCAGTACATGTACATTGAGCACTATTCCAAAATAATGAAGGGGCATAGCCAATAGGTTGATCAACTAAGTACAAAACATTTAACAATAGTTGTGGTCTCTATCTTTAACGTTTAAGAAGGATTAGGTGCCTTCTGGTGTAAATCCCACAGTACCAGTACCTAAGCATGTACATTGTACGTACATGTATAGTGTCTGTGAGTAGATGTGATCATGCATTTTGGAGGGTGTCCCTCTGATAGAAATGTTGCTTAGTGTCCAAGCATTTCAGTCAGTTTGCTAATATATATTTTCAAAATTCATCTTTAGATGCGTTCTAATACTATTAGATACAAGTAAAAATTGCACCAGGATAAGGAATATTTTGTAGGTTTTGCCTACCAACAGCTGACTTAAGCACTGCATTTTCATTGTCTTCTGACTACTGTGGAAAAACAACTCCACAGACATACTGCTACAGACATGTATGGTGTTCACATCATTGTAAGGGTGAAACAAAAATCATCAATGCAATCTGTTGTTAAATTTTTAATTGATTTTGTAATTTATAAAACTCCCCCCCACTTCAAACACCCAGAGTGAAAAAGAACAAGGATAGGAAGAAATAAGTTCACAGAAAATACAATTTATTTATACACACATATTCCTTGAGCTTTAACAAACACAAACATACTTTGCTGCATTTCAAAAGATTTGATAACTTACCTTTTTTTGGGGGAAAACAGTCAACTTAACCAGTTGCCACTGTCAGGATTCGTTCTAGCCTGACAGGATTATTTTTTCGGAATTGCCGTAATCATTTTTCTTTGAGAGTACCGCTGGCACATAGAAATTTTGACTTGACAAATCCAAGAAAACAAACATTCTCTTTATTGCTCCCTAATTTTTGATTTCAATTTTTGACATGTCAAATCCATGCACCTTGAATTGCAAAGCCTTCGTCTGTGAGCTACAGCATACATGTAGGATTGGTACTAAACCCGGAACCATGACTGGATCCCCAGTTCACCCTGACTTACCTCCAATGAGTGGAATACATTAAATAAAACAATGGTGGAAGCCTCTTGATGTCGCACAATCCTCTTCTTGGTACAAAAGGACAACGGTCTGGAATCTGAGATTACACAGAAAACCATCGCACAGTAACCAAAAATTGGCAAAATATTTAGGACCATGTTTTCCCTTTGTGTGGGTGAAACAAAGGCTTAGATGCCCTGTGCGTGCTCTGTGCACGCTCAGCAGTGGAATGTACAGGCGCCATTTGTCTTGATATTCCAATTTTACACAATGGCGTGTTTCAACGTCGCCCGTTTGCTGGCTCGAAAAATATTTTTATGGATACACATCAGCCGGCTCCAAATGCTTAAAGAATAAGAAGAAGGGGTTGACCTAAAGCCCACAGTTATTATTGTTTTTTTTCAGTGAAACGTGATCTGGGTTAGTTTTCAGTGCAGTACCATATGACAAAATGTTTTTACGTATGGAAATAGAGTTTATGTAGGCATATTGCTTCTAAGTGTAGTGTGCCATCAAGCTCAGTACAAAACATGTGGGTGGCTGATCAAAGGATTCTGTACAATAACGTATGTTGAGTGGGTTGCTGCAAGCTCCTATGGTCATTAAATTGAGCGATTCAGGTACACTGTTTCTAGGAAATTTAAGCTCTTCGGGGGTGTCTGGACGCATAGAAAACAGGATTGGTTACTACTGTAAGAGCAAATGTTGGTTCTGACGTGGGATGAGTGATGCCTGACTCAGTGACAAGTGGGATGGGTATTAATTGAAGTAGGTGGGTGACTTGGGGAATGGGAAATTGATGTCTCTTTTATTAATGACAATGGGGACCTCAGTAATTGAACGGCCTGGTTCAGTCATCATAAATTATAATCTCTCACTGTTGATGAAAAACCGATTGACATTTATAAAAAATAATATCCTAAAGGTTGTCTTTATTGTTTCTTTTTATTTCAGAAAATACCACCCAAGAAAGGTGTTATTAGGGGCCATTCCTATCTGACAGGATACATGATACGACCAAAAGGAGCCAACTCCTGTGATATCACATACGTAACTAGGTCAGATCCTAAAGGTAAAGCACTTAAAGAAGAAAATACTTCAAAGTCTCTAAAGAATACAATAAAGTTTACTGTAAGGAGACTAAACATTGCGCTCTTGCCTTGTAGAATCATTTGAGTTCGGCAATAGCACGGCATTGGCATGACAGTGGTTTCAAACATCATGCTTCTGCCGAACTTTGCCACTAGCATGGCAGGGCTTGTCGAGCCATGGTCGAGGTAAGCCTCTGCCGCACTGAATTCCAAAAATGGTTTCAAACGTCGCACTCCTGCCGTGTCGATTCGAGAAAAAAAATCAGAATGTTTGAATTCGACACAACAAGAGCATCACATTTGAAACGGCCCTTAGGTTTAGTATGCTAGATACTAGACAGCATGGTACCAGGAACTCAAACCATGGAGATCATCATCATCATGAATGCATGTCTGTAGTTCCTGGGCAAAGGTGTGCATGGTGTGAAAAGTGTTGACTATGGATGTATTTAAACCTGACTCCCTTGAGTGATTTACTAGAGCCTTCCTCCTCTAAACAAATCCAACATCATCTGGTAACCCAACACTCAAATAGTTTGGACTCTGATTAAGGTGGTATGCCAGATCCCATGTAAAGCATGATCAGTTTACTAGTCCAACGGGGAAAAAACCAACAACATGCAGCTCTAGATTTTGATGGGTTTTGGTGGTTAGAACCTAAGTTTAAGTTGAGGTAGTTTTATCTTCATGTTCTCGATGAAAATGCATTGTTGTCTTCTTGTTTTGTTCAGGTTCCTTGCCAGCCTGGGTTATCAACAGATTAGCTCATTTTGTCGCACCAAAGGTATGTAGAATTGTGCAAAAGAAACAGTGTTTACAATAGTTAGTATTGTTTTTTACAGCACTTATAATATATAGCGGTTGGAATTTACATGTAGAGTCAACTGAAAATGTTGTCAGTTTTCTTACAAAGAGAATCATAGAATGGTTTATAATTTAGAATGGGCTTAAGTTGTTTTTAGAATTACCACTGAAATAGCTTTGTTTTGTATTTTGTCAATTGTAAAGTACATTAACAAAGCACGTGTACTATTTTTGTTAAGAAATTGGAAACGTCAAATTCATTTGTTGTCTTTTTATTAGAAGTTAATTTGCATCGGGGATAACAAATACTGTTTGTGTTTTACCCTAGTATTGAGTGTGCAATGCTTAACAAACATTGGTGTAGCGTAAAACACACACAATATTAATTTGTTATAATTGTTACATTCTAAATGGAAATCAATATTTGTTTGTTTTGATACAAACAGGTTGTTGAAAAACTGCAGCAAGCTTGTCGAGACTACCCAAAATGGAAAAGTAAACATGACCCCAGATACAAGCCATGGCTATTCCCTGAACAGATGTCCCTTCCCCCTCTTGATGAAAACGACCTGCTGGCAAAAGAAGAACATATTTCGGACAATTCACTCGACGAGAGTGAATTCAAAGAGGAGGACTTCAGGGAAAGCGAATTACAAGATGGAGAATTTTGATGCCAATGATGATAACAGCTAGCCTGTTCATAGCAGGTGAACCATTTCTGGCCTAATGTAGCATCTTCAACTTAAGAAATGAACTATTTTTGTATTGACATGAAGTAAGCCTAAATATTTGCGATAATTTTAAAGGAATAATCAAGGTAATATGCATTTACTCTTTATTGTTATTTTGAAGGCTTCCATTACACAACGTGTTTGGGAAAAAATTAAACTTGCGTTGTAGATGAAATTTACTTTTAGGTGGTAACCAACTGAATAAAGTACATGTAGCCAGTACATACAAGTACATGCGTATGTACCTGTACTTTCTGTCATCTCCAGTCTTGAACTGCAAGGTGTACTGTAATTATTGAGTTGGTTATCTCTAACTAAATCAAATATGTGCTTATATGAAAACCATTTAGTATTAATTTCTTTTCTAATATTCACTTTATCTTAGCTGAGGCAGTGTTTTGTTATTAAACACAGCTGTTTTGTTTTATTGTATTGGGAAACATCTTTGTACTACCTCTGTACATGTAAATGAACTACTGGAAATCATCATCAAGATTGAGCTGATTAAAAAATTTTTTGGAGATAGATCCTAGTTTCTCTTCAAATGCAAACATAACCATGACACCATCACATATGTACACCGTAGTACAAGAGAACAAAACCAATAAAACCAATAAAGCAGATGTTAAGCATGATAAATTATCACTGGTCCATAAACACTGCCAGCAAAAAGCAAGAGTGAAACACAAAACGAGGATTGAACTTCAAACTTATTACCCAGTTGGTACCGGATGATGTGTTTCCACCAAAATATTTTTTGAGCCAGCAAACGGGCGACGTTAAAACATGCCACTGTGTAAAATCAAAATATCGAAACAAATGTTGCCCAGACATTCCACTACTGAGCGTGCACAGAGCACGTACACGCCATGCAATTCTTCATCTCACCCATACAAACATGACAGATGGCGCTCAATGTTTCACAAAGTTTTGGTTAATGTGCAGGTGTTATTGTGTAATCCCCGATTCCAGACCTTAGTTCGTTTGTTCTAAAAAGAGGATTACGAGACATAGAGAGGCATCGACCATTGGTCTTGTATTTTGGCTCAATGGAGTTAAGTCAGAGTGAACCGGGGATCCATACTTGGTTTGGATTTAGTACCAATGGTAAGCCGTGGCACTAAACCAAGGTTTTGCTTATCATGAACCATGAATTAGACATTTTCTCAGAATAGAAAACAAAAATCACAATGTGTTAAAGAGAATCTTTGTTCTCTTGACTTTGTAAGTTAAGGTTTGTTTGTGCCAGTGGTACTCTCAAAGAAAAATGATTTGGGCAATTCCGAGAATATTATCCTGACAGGCTGGATGGGAAAAATGGAAGAACCCCAGCGGCAACTGGTTAAAGGTTTGGTAGAAAGTTTCTAATCACATAACGCATATTATCATTTTGGTATCCCTTTCTTTACACACAATTTGAGCTTCTATTCAAGGCCAGGTTACCCTTTAACCTTACATGTGCATTCTTGAAACTGCAGAAAAAAATATCCAAGTTTTGATGTTGAAGCAATGAACACGTAACTAGAAATTCAAAATTCATAGAAAGGGTAAGAAAGGCATTGACAAATAAAATTTACAACACAATGATGTTATATCTAGTTTTATGAATAACATCTAGTACATGATAATGAACTATTTTCAGATAAAATCTGCTGCAAGTACACACTTGAAGGAATCCCGGGTAATGGACTGTTTTCAGGAAAGCAATACAAATACATTGTATTTTTAATATTATTTTGGAGATAAGCAAGGCTTGTATTACAATCATAACAAATATGATTTGTATATTAAAACGTTAAACTCATTTGCACATAATTTTGCTTGTAATCTAAGGAAGATGTCCATGAGCTCCTAATTAAAATTAAAAATGTATGAGCAATAAAGATCTTTAAATATTTAATCCTAGTAGATTGTATTTTTTCAAAACACTGTAATTAAACGGATGGACATCAAAGTGATTTAAGGTCACATGCTTTAGCTTGGTGAAATATGTGTATTCAAAGGTTTTATTTTAACCAAAATAGGTAACAACGACACTTAAGTATTGGACATATTGTCATTGTAACCTTAACTCATAGACATACACAAAACCTTCCCACAGTTGAAACAACTAGGAATAGTGTTATTAATGTTGGTATGAATTCATTCGTCAACCAGCTGACAGAAAGACATCAGAACTACATAAATGCACAACTGTCTACAGTTGTAAATATATTTTGAATTTCCGTAGGGACGTCACGATAACTCTGTTAAGGAAACAATTCTAGTAAATTATAATAATTATGTACTATTTGAACATAGCCACGGGGGGTTTGGGGATGTGCAGGCATGTACATGTATATGCTTCGTTCTTGAAAGGGCCAGGGCACCAAGGCATTTTTTTTCATGGTAAAGGGCACCTCTATGACGTAGTTGTAAATTTCTATTGAAACATTCCAGGGGCACCAAGGCAATGACTAGGGGCAATGGAGGCAATTGCCTCTGTTTTGCCTCCGTTGCCTTCGTAAAGTATCAGGCCTGGATGTGTCCCCCAAATTTTCTAGAGGCCCCGCCCCCAAAGAAAAAAATCCAGATACTTGTAGTGCATTAACAAACAAGACCGCTGCCCCCACTGGAAAATCTTGGCTATGCCACTGTAAAGATCTGGCAGTAAAATCGTACATTTAAGATGGGGTTGATAAAAGACATAGCACACTCAACAGTCACTAGCAAGTGTACTACCATGACAATGTAGTTGTGCATATTATTGTTCATAATAATACTTGATACATAAATCCATGCATTCAGCATGGGTACACATCCACTGTACAATATTTTCATACTAAATTACCCATAGTGAATACTATGTGAATGGCTGAAGGCATGGTTATAACGTTTGCAATGTTGGAAAGCCAAATTATCATTTTTCATCTGTGGAATAAAACTATGTCAGTGAATCAGTATTTCTAATCCATTGATTTTAACCTTTAAAAAAATTCTTGTTTTTTCTTGTCTTGCAGGCGTCTTGACGCATTTATTTATATAATATAAAACATTGAAGGAAAAAAAAGAAGAAAAATAATATACCTACAAAAATAACAGCATACTAAAGGAAACTGCCAAATTTTTAATTTTCAGTTGTAAATTTTGCAGTCATGTGGAACCATCAAATTATTGTACTAAGTCAGTAAAACTGTAAAGATTTGGTTGATTTATACATTTGAGTAGCTTTGCTTGAGTTTATGTTACAGATTGAATTGAACAGTCGAGTCAAAGTAATTTACCATTCTCCAATGTGGGACTCATTGGTATCTCACTTGAAACAAAGAAAAGGAAATTGAAAAAGGAAGTTGATGTTGACTTGAGCGGAAGATTTCAATTGTAGAACTCGTTTTATGAGCATAGGTACATGTAGAGTTTATTTATACAGTACTTCAAATGGTTTTGATATATTTGTAAAATAAAATTCCTCATGATTTTCACAACAAACATTCCATTAAATTTATTCCAGAAAATATGAACTACCTACCGAGAAAATGTAGTGGTAGGACTGTGATTATGAAAGTCAGATGTCTAGTATCAGATTTTTATTTCCTTACTAATTGATAAAAGTTATCATACATGTAGTTGAGTTAAAAATGCTATGATTTGTGGAATGATTTGAAATTTGTATGTCAGTTTACGAGATTCAAACTCAATGCAGTCGTTAAACTTAAGTGAAAGGACATTATACTTACATGTGAATGACAATCAACACTCAGGCAGGCAGGATCATATAATCTGAAGTACATGTAGGTACCAATTGATGTAAATGAATGTTATTATGAATACACAGCAATTTAGAGAGCAGCCATTCCACAATTTAAATTTATCTGAGTTTTGGATATTTCTGGTTAATAAGTTTATAATAACCATTTCAAGATTCTTGTAAAAAGTATTGTTTTTGTTGTGGCCAACGATGAGAAAACTAAAGATAACTTTTCTAAATCATCTTTTTTTCAGATCTGCTCAATAGTGGTTGTCATTTGACTATTTAATGCCCATTTGTATCATTAGTCAAATGTAAGGATAGAATTGAGCCTTCTACTCCTGAGGCACCTGTTCTCTTGTTACATACAGATCATAGATACATAACAAAAACCTAGTGACAACAACCATGGGGGATGGTACGCTTTATGCAGTGATGCATAGCCACTACATGTATCAGTTAGCCATGTTAGGAATATTGCACACACAAATTATAACTCATTTAGATGTACATGTCCAATGTAGTATATACACAATATCTTCTTACCAAAATACAAACTAGTGAATTACACAAAAGCATTCAGTCAGTTTAGCTGTTACCAAAATTAAATTTAGACAATATTCAACACACATTTTTTTTTAGACAATTTCGTTTTAAATTGATATATGCTGAGCTATGAAATATTCAATTATTTGTTTCTTCAATTGCACTTTCACATAATACAGTGCATAAAATGGTATGTTAATTGCCAGCAGTGTACTCACTATTTATAACCATGAACTCGTCATGCTTCCTTGTCAATAAAATTTGAAATGTTTTTTATAATGCATAAGGCTTTATAGAGGCTATCCACAGTTCACACCACATCCTAATTAAGCTCGTTTTAAAATTATACGGTTGTATAAAACAGATTTGGTTTGCCTTTGTAGTTATTATTATTATGTGCCTTTTTGTATATATTTTGGAGCCTTTATCTTAAAAACAAACAAACAAAAACTATTATTGTAGACATTTGAGAAGTACTGAGGGATGCCCCTGTAAGCAATGAACCCCGATGAACTATAATGCAGCTAGGCAGTTATATTATGTAGTCATTGTAGATGTAGTTTGTAAATTTGATCACTCAGTAATTTGAAACACTGTCCCAAAGAAATTAACATAATTTCGTCTTGCTAATCTGCACTGAGCTCCGGATACAATATGGTAGACAATTTATAGTTTGAAAAGATATGTGGCCTTACTATTAAAGGATCGTGGCTTTTGGTTTAGCTGTACACCATGTGGGTCATCTCACTATCACTGAATGATATTGACCATGTGCTGTTGTTTTCAAGAGTCTTATCATTGTTTTTGACTTGGGCCTACATTGCTCTTTTGGCATGTTGAACTTGGACGATATCGTGTGGCAAACAAACAAATTAGTGGCACACCTAGTAAATTAGAATTTAATAAGTTGGAGTTGTTGCAGAAATTGACCAAATGGCGAACCTCATATAATATAATGGGTCATTCCACCAAATTGGGACACAGTTTGTGATATTTGTATGACGTCTGCATGATTTTAGTCCTGCCCCATTTCTGCTGTATTTGGTCACTGACTATCACAATTAATGTTTTGCCTGGTACATTTTGTACCTTGTAATTAGTGCAAAAAGTGAATTTGCATAATTGTGTATTTGAGTGTTGAAAAATTTGAAAAATAAAATACATTAAAACAGCTTTATACTTCAACAAAAATTTTCACGTACAAAGGAGAATGTTTCATGAAATAATTGAGTCAAATGAATGGTTTCTTTTCATAATATGGACAAATGTTGCACAAAAATCACACTGTGTCCCAACTTGGTGGAATGACCCATATACGACCGAGTATGCCATGCTACCAGGTGGTGTTTGTCAAAGTAAAATAGTAAAACTTTGCTAAACATCGTGGTGTTGCCAAATTTACAATGTACTTCATCATTTTACAACTATTGGCACAGGCCTTAATACCTGCTGTAATCTTCGTCAGGAAACAAAGACTACAGTATGTGAATCACTCTTAGTGTCAGTGATAGCGAGACTATCCACATGTGGCAATGAAGAACAGACACCCTTACAGGAAGTTTTCTTTTTGTTTTTAAGGCAATCTGTAGTATACAGACCACAACAAATCAATATTTTAATTCAGCAAAACAGTGCCTGATAGGACAAAACACAAGAACAGGCCTGTATGCTTCGTTCTTCAAAAGGCAAGGGCACTAAGGCATTTTCTCCTTGGTAAAGGGCACCTCTATGAGGAAAATTGTAAAATTCTATTGGAACGTTTCAAGGGCACCAAGGCAATGACCAGGGGCAATGGAGTCAGTAGACCTTTATCATGCTGCCACCATCTTGGTCATGTTCCCTTATCCAATAACATTGATGAATGATAATATTCAGTGTACAAAAATGGAACCAGACTATTAGTCCTTCCAGCCTCCGTTTGGTTACATTGATTTGAATGGGAGAAAAACCAAGATGGCCACAGCATGATAACGGTCTATTGCCTCTGTTGCCTCTGTGAAGTATCAGACCTGCAAAAAAAGACTGCAAGAATCAGTGAACTGTATCAAATGAAATGCTGTATTTCTGCACCAATAACATACTACAGTGGAATAATAGCAATAAGTAGCTATATTGTATTGAATTATGGAGGTTAATGAGGTTCATCATGGTTTACTACATACTTACAGGCATGTAACTTTTCAGCTGATGAGCTGATTTCCTTTCGGCCCTTCTTAAATAACACTAGTGCCATAGAAAACTGGAAAAACACTGTACATAGTAAAGTGTTGGCCACTTTCTCTTTTTTCTCCAATCTCAGAGTTGCATGTCTGTCACATATCTTAATTTAACTTTTCTATTATGCAAAAATGTATTCTCTCTACTTTTATTCTCCAATCTATTGTACTGTAAATAAAACAAGAAAAATAAAATAGCATTCAATTTTTTCAACAAAGT
This sequence comes from Marthasterias glacialis, assembly GCA_911728455.2. NCBI lineage: Eukaryota > Metazoa > Echinodermata > Asteroidea > Forcipulatida > Asteriidae > Marthasterias > Marthasterias glacialis. The sequence goes on along the minus strand of OU452228.1, from coordinate 10,584,161 downwards.
GTGTGAATGTTTGTCTCCATTACTGAATTGTTATAAAATTTACACTAAGCTAGGACATAAAAAGATTATCTGAGAAGCAGTTTATTTATGTTGTTCCTCACTGGTTTGATTGCAAACAGTTGTGAACCATAATATTTTGAAGTTCTTGTATACATTTACGGGTGTTATCGACTTGTATATTTTTAAGTGTACTTGAAATGCATTTGTGAAAATGTGTTTTACTAGATGTATACATTAAAGGGAGGTTTGTAGGACCATGGAGGTGACATGTCTTGCGGTGACATTTAAACGTATGCCAAACTGCATCTTTAATATCTCAATCCATTTTCCATTTGTAATCCTAGAATACCAAGTTGAGAGTTACTCTCATAATATGAGGATTGAATTGTAAAGAATACGGCGTCCTTCGAGCTTTCTATACGTCCCCTTGTTTCCTTAAAATGATATAATCATAGACAATGACGCTTCACACAATGCTGATGTCACATGTTGTTTTGTGTTTTTAGCACGTACGTAATTCAGGCTCTTCCCCCTCTGTATATGACGTCATTTAAGCACCTCTATCAACCTTGCCATCAAAACATGTTCTATCCAGGGAAGTTTTGTTTTTAATTTAGTAGCCACTCTATTTTAGGATGGTGGGTTCCACTGTGGGATGTTCACACTTTGTTGCCATTGAGTTATTGTACACAGAGAGAGAGAGAGTTGAATATCTTAATGAGACGTGATAGAATACAGACAGTGCCTAAGGCTAATTGCTAGTTGATGCAAAACATCATTGGTTAATCTAATGCAGTGAGAAATTGTGGAGAAAATGTCTTAATAATAATGTCTTGTGACTATGTCTATTGATATTACCCATCTTGACATTTAAGGAGTCATTCAGTGTTTCTTTGCAGGAAACGGGACTCACTCTTGAAATGTTTAGATAATGTGTTCAGGAAAATGACATTTGGACCCCCCCCCCCCAGGAAACTGCCCTTAGTCAAATGATACTCTGTAGATCTTTCACTGTTTAAATAAGTACAACTACAAAATAGCCCCTACTATTTCAGGTCTGGTTCCTAGCCCAAATACACAGCAACATTTTGTACAAAGACTCCTCAGGGAAGGAATCCTAACGACTGCTTTTACTGAAATTGGAAATACGATTCTCTTCCTGAAATGATATACTTTATTGGGTGAAATCGATTAAACAGAATGATGATGACGTCCTAAAAGCTATTACAAATTGATAAGCAGACCTATAAACAGCGCTTATACATTGAAAATGTATACGGGATGGAGGTTGAATTTCAATGACAGATTAGTTTTGTCACAGGGCATACAGTGAGTGATGAGTACGTGCAAATGCCAACTTGCATTTTTTATTAAAAAAATCTGCACACAAAAATAGAATAATGATTTTAAAGCATCCCAAAGCAGTTGTTGAAGGTTGTTTTAATAAATATAAATATTCAAAGAATTCATGTGCCTGAAAATCCATGACAGTCTCCTTCATAGTCTCCTGTACAAAGATTTGTCACCTTTCTTACAGGGACCTTAACCACCAGCCGTGAGACTATACAACATATGTCACAGGAATTGTAACACACTAAATCCATCAAGTGAATCAATATCTTCACAATTTAACAGTAATGGCTTGGTATGCTTATTTGCATAATTGATTAGTGAGCAAGTAGCCTGTGAAAACTGTACGGCAATGTTTGGCCAGCTGTCCCCATGGCCGCGGATTAAACACTGGCAGGTACAGTGTGATTGAAGTTGTGTTCAGAAGTTTAAAAACAGACGTCTGGAGACCATGATATAAACATGCAACTTGTTGTAAAATTTAGCATTTATTTTGTTATTTTGGGGGGAATTACCTTAGGCAAATTTTTTAGGAGCCAAGGCAGGTTAGGCTTAAGCCCATAAATTTAACTAACTTTTTGCAGAACCGAAAACAATAACATAATCCCCACAAAACCTGCATAATTTTGAAATGTAAATCAAGTAAAAATACTCAAATGAAGAAAAAAAGTAATAAAAAAAATGAATAAAAAATGATAGAAAATATCAGTGACTGGTGCTATTTCTCCTGTATTTTTGCCTCTATGCTTATAACAACTATCTATGGATTCTCTATGCCCTTGCATACCCTGTCCATGGGCAGCAAACCCAGGAAAAAGTGAGGACATGCCCCTCCTAAAATTAATGGTTTTGAGAGGCGGGAGGAGGGTGTGGACATAAATGATGATGGCCATTCCCCCAGAAGTTTACAGGTTAAAAATAGTATCAATCACTCAAGCAAATTATATTGGATGTAGATACACCAAATCAATAGAATAGGAATTCTCATAATTGTTAGATTATTCCACTGGCTTGAAGCCAAAAAATACTTGTATTCTCCTCATCTACAATGTGTATGGAATATGTGATCTATTTTTAGTACATAATAAACATGGATTGAAAAAAAATCACATTGTTGCTGACCCACTCCACTACATGGCATGGGTGGTGTGTGCTTAAAGCACTTGCCTCTCACCAATGTGGCCCTGGTTCGATTTCTGGCTAGGGCCTTATGTGAGTAGAGTTGTGTGTTGGCATAGAGTTATATATAAGAACTACAAACCATGCGACACGGCCCGACAAGGAGCATTTTTGACCATTGAAAAAATGGCATGGACCATTCATTTACACTGGTCACTCATCAGTTTACACAGCAACCATTTTCTAAGTGGACATTCATATGCAATTGACCCATAGGGATTTTCGCCCTTAGTGGTTCAGCGGAGTTCCATGTGGGACATAGCAAGTGCTCCCTCTAGTTCTTATATATAACTCTATGGTGTTGGTTCTCTCATGTGCCAGGAGTGTTTTTCTCCGGGCCCTACGGTTTTCCTCCCTCCAGAAAAATCAAACACTTTCAATTTCTGGCTGTGCTCCATGGTCATATATATGGGTTGATGTGGTTGGTTGCCAAAGGCGCCCTTGCATGCCTGCAGCTCAAACACGTTGTAGCTGCGTCCTTCACAATTCAGCTTCTCAGCTGCCAGCAAGGATGATTAGCCTCCCAGTGTAGTTTTATATTCATCCACTGTGCTGTGTAGCTCGTTTTGTTTTATCTTAGAGGGTTTTAACCTATCAAGAACTTGAGAGAGGGTGGACTTCTATGTCTTGATCAAGTAATCTTGAAACTTTATAACGAGAACAACATGTACAAGTAGACACCCCGACATACTTATTACTTCAATTTTCTTCAATCAACATCTTCCCCGCATCCACATATGTGAAGCTTACTCCAAATAATCACCAATATTTAATGCAGGAGAATTGTTTAGTTTAAAAAAATAGCATTTATTTCAGATTCACACACATGCAATAACCAAACATGTTAGATGCTGCTTGCATACATAGCCAGACTCCACTAAGATCCAACAGTTTTAACTATCAATAAATTATGAATAGGTCATTTCCTAAGCCTTGAATCCTTATCCCTAGGGAGAAGCCTTTTTTCCTTCATTCATAATCAGTAATGAATTAGGCATAGTCCTTCCTTACTGAAGGTAGACCTCTAGCTCGAGATTAATGATGGATGTAATGGCTTAACACATTATACATTGGGTCACTGAAGTTCATTATTTAACCCTCACCAATTTACATTTACATTTATTCATGCTTTGTTTTAATACTACCCAAGAGGCAAAACTTGGAAGTATTAGTTGTTGTACGTTTAAGTTCTTTGGGTGAATAAAATTTCTAAAAGACATTTGTTTATTTAATTTTCGCTTTAATTTAATTAGAAGCATTGCAACCCCCCCAAAAAAAACCAAAACATATTTTGAATGAAAATTCTATGTGGATAGAGATTGCATTGTTACCAATCAACACTTTTCCGTAGCTAAGGTTGTATTTATGATAACCATGTGATCCAATTCAGCAATTGGCTCATTAAAAAAAGTGTTAAACTAATATCAAAAAAAAAAACACGATTAAACCATTTGATCTTGGGCGAAAAGCTCAAGGGCTGGCAGTGTCCAATAAACCATTAATAAAACATACCACGAAAGACTCAATATACTTAACTATTAGTAAAATTATTAAGTTATCAGATAAATAATTACAATTGCCAAAAAATGCTACCATACAAATTGAAAGACGAAATACATTTCTAAGTAGAAGCCATCATAACGAATACAAGCCCAATTCAGTTCACACTAATGCCTTCTAGTCATTAACATTATGCAAACACTTAACAAAAATATCAACATATTTTCAGAATATATTAAGGTAGTTCACTTCAATAGTGACGTGGTTCACTACCAACCACCTTCTAAATCTGCATGGCTGTACATTTAAAATTGCATTTTGAAATTGTAACATCAGTTGTGTAAAATAATTGAGTATTGTTGTTTAGAATAACTGAACATTCCCCATATCCTTCTGTCTGTCAGAACCTTTGATCTCGTTAACATTGAAGTTCATGTCTTTCAATTAAAAACATGAAAATTATATTTCACTAAAATAAAGTAGTTCATGCAGGCATTATGGTTGTTTTTGGCTAACCTTGCACGGCCAATTTTCAAAAGCACAGCCTTAACTTTGCACACATAATAAAATCACATCATTTGTAAAACACTACATTAAAATTATGGGCCCCCACTTCAGCCTGGCATCCATTCCCTTGGGTACCAACCATCAAACAGTCAATGTAAATTTTTTCAAGGTGACTTATTTTCTTTGTAAAATGCAAACTTAATGTTTCGTTGAGCTATTTTACTTTGTTCAAAGCCCATTACAATTGTTGAAAGCATAATAGCGTTAAATGCCCAGTTAATCTTCAACTTCTATGCTGGTGCAGTCACAAGTAATTGATTAATGCATGACATGTCAATAACTATACCTGACTACGGCAGAATTTCTGACTAGTTATTAAGTTTTTGCCAAATTTACTTTCAAAATCATCTTCAATTTATCGAATATAAAGAATGAAATACCTGAAGTACAACACGTCTACATTTATCAATTTCAAATTATTTTACTAATTGGCAGTAATTCTCATCGTAAGTTTTTGGCCTGTGTTGTGATTAGGATGGGTAAGTAGGATGGCAAAATTTGCTGATCAAGTCTGGAAATGACTTGAAATGACTTGGCTTTAATATTGCTCATTAGATGAGTTCCAACACCTTAAGTATGAAATAGTAATGCTGAACAAACCAATGACCTATGTGGTCATACCTTATTATGTAACTGACATACAGATCCTTGTCATTTTTTTTATTGTTGGAACTTACACCAAGTGACATTCACTTTTACTCCCATCCGCATCGGCAATCAAAAAGTCCTATTCACCTATTGGGAACCATTCAACAGTTAATATCATCCTTATTCCCACTGTTTTAACCAGTATAGCGCCACTGCTAAAGCAAAGGAGCACCTGTGCAAATGGTTGTAATATCATCACACCCCTCGTATTGCGCTGTTTTACCTCCGCGTATCGCGCTGTTATTTAAGCTGCACGCCAAGTTTGCTTGAAGAGATAATATTGGTTATCACGCGCACATGGAGTACGAAGAAATATCGCATGTCTGTGTCACAGGGTTTGGTGTCTACATGGAGTCGTCCAAGTTCTTCAGTCAGAAGGGGTTTTAGAATTTTCAGAGTGTGGGTTGGACGATGAACCGTGTTTATTTTGATTCATTGTTTATTGTGCAAAAAAATTCAAATGACAAGGATCTATATGTCAGTTACGTAAAACAAATATTGAGTGGCTTTCATTCGTGAAATTGGAGGTTTATTGTCACTCAGTAAAATCTTGACTGTTCCATTTCACTCAGCTTCGCCTCGTGAATTTCACTCAGCTTCGCCTCGTGAAATGGAACAGTCAAAATTTTACCTTACAATAATATTCCTCCCATTGCACTCTGAGCCACTCAATAGTTGTATACTGGAATAATCCTCTATGGCAGTCAATGTGAATCCCTTTGCTCAAAAGTAACAGTTATACATCCACTGGCGTTAAATTGCAGTCGCCTCATGCGTGCTGATGAGGTAGTTCATTATTGTAGAAACTCAATCTAATCCACCCTTAGGAGCTAATGGAACTGTCTTTATTAGATGTTCACGGTTTTAAAAAAGTCCTGCTTTATATTGTTATTATTCTGTATTCATAACTGTTAGTATGTGACAGTACTATCAAAAATATAAGTTTACCTAAACCACCTTCATCTATACACCGATCCATTAAGCCCCGCCCCCATACATGTTGACCAATCACAGCCTTGGGTATGCCACCGAAAGTCCGAGGCGATAAAAATCCTATTGGAAAAATGTAAACTTGCGTGCGCGTACTTAGCGTGCGTGTTCATCTCGTGCAGTGTGGCATTGAAGAGATGCACATTGTGCAGCCCACGTGTACAGTGGTGATATAGCCAATGCTGTGATTGGTCAATAAGTTTAGGGGCAGGGCTTAATGGATTGGTCTTTTGTAAATGTAACCTTGCAGACAAAATGTTGACATATATCCACTTCACATCTCTTTGATTTGAAATTTGTCATGTTCCTAAGTACATGGCCCATGTTATTTAGAAAAACCTTTACAAGGCTGTTTGATGAACAGAGGCTGTAACTGAAAGCCTAGGGGTTGATTTTACAAAGCGCCAAGAGTCATCTTGAGATGACAGAGTTACCATAGTGATCTGTATTGTGACATCACACTTTGCTTAGCAGTTAAGAGTGAGTCGCAGTTAAGATCAATCTTAAGCTCTTTGTGAAATTGAGCCCTGAAGAGGACCTAGGCTCAATTTTACAAAGTTGTTGAGCACACAAATATTATGCTAAAAGCAGAAACATTTTGTTCAGAAGTAATGGGTTACCTGCCCCATAACCATGTAATGTTCATTGCTTGTGACAGGTTCTCTGCAAAGATTGCTAAGCAAATACAAATTTTAAGCGCTGTTTTCTGCTTAGTAGCTTTATGGAACTGGGCCCAGGCTGGAGTCTTTCAGTGCTGTAATTGACTTACAGTAACTTCAAACCCAAAATCCAATAAAGATGGTTACGTCATCAGAATGCTTTGATATTTAAGATACAACTTGCTAAAATTTATTATATAACTCACATACAGATCCTTGTCATTATTTTGATTGGTGGAACTTTCATTGACTGTTACTCCCATCCGCATCTCGGTGATAAAAAGTCCTATGCACCCATGGGGAACAGTATTTCCCATTCAACAGTCTGCATAGTGCGCTAGTTTAAGCTGCACGTCAAGTTTGCTTGAAGATAAATTGGTTATCATGCGCTCGTGGAGTACGGAAAAATATAGTGCATCTGTGTTGGTGTCTACATGGAGTTGTCCAAGTTGTTTAGAAAGTGTTTTTTTTAATAGAATTTTCAGAGTGTGGGGTGGACGAGGAACCGTGTCTGTTTTTGTGTTTATTGTGAAAAAAGTTCAAATGACAAGATCTATGTGTGAGTTATATAACACAGATATTGAATGCATGTCATCTGTGCATTATTGCAGGATATAATCACTCGGTGAAATTTGGCTTTACATTTCATTTGGCAATGCCTCATGAAATGGAATTGTTCAGATTTCACCTCGTGGTTATATTCTGCAAATGCACTCACATGCGTTCAATATTTGTATACTATTAACAGTGCAGCTGAAGACCCTTCAGCTGAGAAACTTTCCCTGGTTCATTTACCCAACCTGAACCTTATATATTTATCTTAAAAACACTCTTAAGACCGCTACCAAAGACATCTGTTAAGACATCTATATTAACTCTCAATCTCACAACAAATGACCTTCAAAGCCCTTCCTGTACGTACATTTACCGTGGGCTATTAGTGTGCTATTAGTGTGCTATTAGTATTAGTAACAAACTAGTATTCATCTCTTTCTTTGTTTATGACTCATTGAAGAGAAAGACTTTGTTCTTTTCCAAGGCCGTTTGAAATAAGTCCTGCGTCATGATCAGCTTCCATTGTAGGGATGATGCTGGGGGGTCTCCACTCGCTCGTACGTCTTGTTATAACCTACACAATAAAATGGTGTAAATTAAGTGCCATTACCTGAGGTTGTAATGCACTTAAAGAACAAGCTCCCGCTAATGTAAACAACACCACAATAACACAAATGCATTCAATAGTACATTAATAGTACAAGAACTTTATGATTTGGGCAGTAATGCCCGATGTAGACGTACAAGAAGAAACTTAAGAATTCCTGTTTAACCAGTTGGTGCCGGCTGACGTGTATCTACGTAAATATTTTTTGAGCCAGCACACGGGCCACGTTGAAACACGCCACTGTGTAAAATCGGAATACCGGAACAAAAGTCGCTCCGACATTCCACTGCTTAGCATGCACAGAGACTGCACACGCTGTGTAACACCTCGTTTCACCCGCACAAACAGGACAGATGGTGCTGAATATTTTGCTGATATATGGCTATTGTGTAGGCATTATAGTGTAATCCCCAATCCCAGACCTTTTGTTGCAAGAAGAGGATTACGAGATATAGAGAGGCTTCCACCATTTTTCATTCATTGTGTTTCAGCTCAAAGTGTGAACCAAGGATCAAGCCTAGGTGCCGGATTTAACCAATCATAGGCTGCAGCACTTGACCGAGGTTTGACAATTCATGGTGCATGGATTTGTCATTTTATTGTTAAAAAGAACAAAAATCATGGTACATTAAAGAGAATCTTTAGTCAATTGGCTTTGTCAAGTCAAGGTTTCTTATTGCCAGCAGTACTCTCAAAGTAAAATGATTCTGGCACCTCGGAGAAAATAATCCTGTCAGGCTGAATGGGAATAAATGGAAGAATCCCGGCTGCAACTGATTAATTAGATCTTCTTGTCCACTGAAAATGTAATTCTTATTTTATCCTTCAGTATTTGGTGTAAGAACTTGTATAGTGGTTTGGTTAAAATTGTGTGTTTGAAGTGTATATCTCATATAATTATGTTATGTTTGCTTGTAAAAACAACACCACCCAAACAACATATGGATTTCAAATAAATATTTTGAAGAATACCTAGGTAAGTTTTGAAGATGTAACAAACAACCTACCAAAGGGACTGTATTTCAGCTTCAACTCTATTTCCTTGACTGTCTTGAGTTTCTTAACTGCCTGGGGTAAAAAATCATACAAATTTCAAAAACCTACCTCATTTTAAACTACAACAATTAAAAATGCTCTTGAATACCAAAACAAATTGGCATCCCAAGAAATCAACAGTGAAATATAACTTTGTACACCCTAAACAAGAAATCCAGGGAAAATTGTCCTTTCAATCCTTTCAAAATTAGATTGACAAAATATGCAGAAAAACAGAATAATAATAATAAGGCGCTTTTTATTACTTTTTTAAAACAAGTTTTTGAATTATGAGACCCGTTTATGTAGCACCTTATAAGGGTTTACAAGGTGCTGGGGCACATTCAGCAGCCACTGCCAGAAACACTGGGGCAAACCCCTTCTCTTAGTCTCAGTGATAAGAGTAACAAGGTTCTTTTGTGTGCATTACACAACACACAGAACCTACGGCTTTACCTCTCATCCGAAGGACAAAGCAGTAATGGTTAAGTGTCTTGCTTAAGGACATAAGTGTCACGACCAGGACTTGAACCCACACTCTGCTGATCAGAAACACCAGAGCTTGAGTCCGGTGCACTTGACTGCTTGGCCATGACACACCATTAAACAACATATTTCAAATACATTCTGTTGCACAAGTCCACATTGGTCAACAGTTTTGCTACTTATAATTTGAAATAGTTGTAATCACACAATTTAAAACTGAGTTGAAATGTCTCATTAGAGCAGCACTTATTGGCAGGAGTAGGAGAGGCGTGTACAATTGAATGGGCACAATCATAATTGCTACACTGTGAGTCAAAATTTGAAGAGCGGAAATAGTCTGCATGATTCTACATATATATTGAAGTTGATCTCTTCTAAAGATCACATCCTTTCATGACAACTTCATGTACTTTTATCACTTTAGTAAGTAATCAGCATTTTTCGTGATCCCTATGCTTTGTTAATGACCTTGAAAGAGCCCATATAAAAGCCAACATGTTTTGGAATTATGTAGCCCAGACGATTTCTTGTGGGCGACTTGTTCACTTGATGTACGACTTATAATTAGTCCATGATAAATAAAAATAATCCTTTTAATTTTGTGTACCTACTACTGTTAAGTTTGCCACTATCACACTTTCTTTCGTTTGTATTCGCGGCGCACAGTCACCAGCACGTGATCTGATTGGCTACGTGCAAAAGTAATGGCGCTCTCTGTTGCCCAGTAACATTTAGGGAATGAGAAATTCAACTCCATACGTTTGTGACGATTCATCTTGTAACATTTCATCTTGCTATGCTGGCTCATATGTTAATGATTACACTTTTGATTTGTTAACACAAAATTGTTTCCACTTGCTGTGATGGGATGACAAAGAGTCAGGGCTTCCAAAGTACTTACTAATCTGTATGTGCTCCAGCTGGTGCCACAAACATTTGCACCAATCATGCATTTAATCTCACTTTACCCAACCATGTTGGTCATATTGACCTGTCTTTGGATGATAATCTTTTGGAAACTATATGTACACGTTTCTCAAATTGCTGCATCTCATTCATTAAGAATTCAGTTACTTAAACTTTTAGTGTCTTTGTACCTTGAGACACAGTTTGAATGGTTTTGATTTAGAGAAACTCATGTACCTCATCATGGGTGATATTTGTAAAGTCATTTCCGTTGACACTCAGCACAAGATCTCCCCGTTTCATACCCACTCTGAAAGCGCTGGAGTCAGGAATAACCTGTGACCAAAGACAATAACAAACTTAAAACTTTTTCAGAGTGAAAGGCAAAGAGTAGATTAACCCTCCTACTCCAAGGCCCATTTAGCAAAGTGGTAAGTCCAAGTGAACCGAGATTCCAGCCTTGGTTCTGGTAGTGGGACCAATTAACAGCCACGTCTCCTGGCCAAGGTATTTGTTATGCATGCTGAATATTTTCTCGAAAGGGAAACAAAAAATCCCAGTGATTCAATGAAAATCTTTGTTCTCTTGGCTTTGTCAAGTCATGGTTTCTTTGTGTCAGCGGTAGTCTTAAAGAAAAAGGAAATTAATCCCGTCAGGTGGCATGGAAACATTTTGAGAACCCCTGCATTAAAGGGACTGTGTCGTCATCATGATTATAACACTAAATGGAATAACCCAGTTACCACACGCGCATGTGCGCCAGCGGTCACATCACAGTTTGACAAAGACGGCACCCTTTGTGATTTGACCGCAAGCGCTCGTGTGCAGTATCTTGGTGAGAGTTCATCTTTCCATGCACAGCCACAGGCCTGCTATAATCATGAAGACACAGCCCCTTTAAGTGGTTAACTTCCAAAAGGTTTCTGCATTCCTAAAAAATCTATTTTCCAAAGCTTCAGTCGTTTTAACCAAATGTGACTTATTTACCAGTTGGATGGCCTTTAAAAATTGGGAGTGTTTTCAAACAGAGAAATCAGTTTCAATTGCTTTTAGTGAACAGGGGATCTTGCCCTGCCTTCCACCTCTTGTAGATCCTGGTTTGAACCCTGCCTCGGACCCGAGCCTCGGAGGGGTTTTTAGCCCAATCAGCCCCTACCTAATTACACAGTTTCTTTTTATTTAGAGTTTTCCTCCCACATCCATAACTAAGAATGTCTTCATCATCTTCTCTACACCTGTATCTCCATGCCTAAAACCACCATAGATGTATTCATAAAAAGTATTTGAAAAATCTACTACCATTCAATGATGGTTCACAACAAAACCCAGGATGTAGGCCTACTTGTTATCTATTTTATTTTTTAGTTTGTGTGTTGCTCGTTTCAAAACAACTTGTTCAAATAGGTTTCCTGATCATCTCAGATAGCATTCAACTTTGATTTTGAGGGATAATGACTCAGAAGTCCTTGTGTGATTTTAATTCCTTATTAAGCATGCCGATACTTATTGTACAACTGTCCACTCTGCACATGGATGGATTGTGATCTTTACTTACTTTGGAGACATAAATTCCACAGCGATGTTCTTGACCTCCTCTGATGTTAAAGCCAAGCTAAAATTGAGTAGGGAATCAAGTTAGAGCTGAGATACATCAAATAATAATTTCAGAGACATAAACTCTAGCAGAGCTGTTACAAGACTTCTGTAATTCTGAGCACTGTTTATTTTTTAAGACTTCATCACCAAGTGCATACTCTGTACCTCCTTCATGAAAACCACTCTATCCACTCTGACCTTATTTTTCCAAGAAAAAGCCCTCTAAAGCCTGCTTTATACTCCAAGCGGAAGCGGAAGCGAAGCTAATTTTTGTGATGCACACAATCAGGGTGCACTGTTTTTCTAATTTGCGTGAAGTATGAACTGGCTTAAAGGCCAACTCATAATCAACCCTCCTACTCTCGATGCCTATTTCCAATAAGTTGGTGCACCATTTGAAACCATTCACTATTGTGGTTAAGAATGGTGAGATAACTGCGTACAGTGTTTGATTCTCCAAGCTGTTTTGAATGGAAGGTTAAGCTGATACAAAGCCTTGTGAATCGATGGACCCTCTATGCTATGAATGGTTTTAAAGGTACAGCTTGATATCAACACTGTTCAAATGATAATATAATGTGTGTACAATAGCAAAGGGGAAATGTCAGAGTTGGAGTTTTGAATGGTCTAGCAGTAGGAGGGTTAAGGGCCACAGACTTGAACCAAGACTTGGGTAGATGTTATACTTGCCTGTGCTGTGTGCCTATTCCTGGTGAATCGAACTGATCTTAGAAGAAATTGAGTCAAATTATTGTCATAATCAGGGTGCCCAATTCTCTGTTGATAAAACAAAATGGTTTATATTTTCTAACAATAGTGACGTGTTTCTACCAAAAATCATACATAAATTAAAATCTATATTTTGAAAACAATTGACATTATTTTTATCAACTTTATTATCCTAATGTATTGAATCAAAAAGTAATTGCCTTCTTTCTTCACTTAAATGCTGTTAACACATGCATAACAATTGGGAGTCTTCACTTCCCAGTGTATTATATCAATGTGTGAACATTTTTTACTGGTTTGATCAAAACACCTCAAATGAATATGAACAGGAAGAAAGTTTGGCACAATTGATTCCCATCATATCTCTGATATGGGAAACCAAACTTGATTTCTTATCCTAAAGCCAAGCCGACCAGAACCTACACCGAGCCCAGTGGCCCATTGGGAGAGTAGAAGAAGCCTTCCCAGGAGTTGATGGACGTGTTCAAACTGCCAATGTGCGCGTAAAGGACAAGGTGTATACCCGTCCAGTTGCTCGGCTAATCCGACTTCCAGAACTGACAGATGATGAAACACCAGTTAAGGCCTGATTGAGGACTAAAGACATTCTAGAGCCATTTTAGCAAGTAAATCTAGTACCCAAATTTAGGGGCGGCTGTAAAAAAGTCTCTAGTGGAAATGTATATAGCGCCCTCTAATGACAGTTTTTCCCACATGATTCCAATCACTTGCTAAATCTCCATGGTTTTTATCAATGTTCTCCAATAATTCCACAAAAATCACCGATTAATCCTTGTCCATCAACCAGTATGTTCCCGCCCCGTGCGTGCAGTATAAAAGATTCGCAAAAAGAAGTAAATCACTGGTCTGGTTGTCACATTTTTTCAGTCACTACCAACTTGGCCAATATGCCCTGACACAATTTCTCTGATTTGGCCAGCAAAAGCCTGTCCCCGTTTTTCTCGTTTTTCTTAAGATCGAGACCTGGTATTTATGAATTCCAGCATTCTGTATTAATAATTACACAGAAAAACAGCTTTTTTAGCAACAACCCTCCTACCTCTTCAACAGGAATCCATGATGGTGGATAGTCATATTCTGGTAGCTCCACTGCAACTTGTTCCCTCTTCATCGTGAAATACAGTAAAGGAGCTAACTCACTACAAAAAAAACAACAACCTAATAACATTAGTTATTAAAATACACATGATGATATGGATTAAAGGTCACAGCAGTGGCTTGATTGCCACGTTAACATGAGTTGGAGCATGAGGCTTATAGGAACAGCCACAACACGGCCCAAGTACGGATGGGTAAGGTATTACTGTCGCGTCCAAATCAAGTGACTTTGGCTGCGGCTAAGGCCGTTGGCTGCATTGGCAACATTGAAGAATAGGCCTTTTTAGCAATCCGGCCTTAACCACTGCCGAAGCCAGCAATGCTGACATGTCATCACTGTGATGTTACTTGGGTATGAGAGAATACCAATGTTGGTGACTATAATTGAATAATGTGTTTTAATATGAGCTGCAACCAAAACAATGACATTATGATTAACTTGTGAATACACTTCAATAGTCCAGAAAATGAGAGTTAATTTTACTTCCGATTAATAATCCAGACCGTTGACACTGACAGTAACTAATAATGGTAGTGTTTACTGCACTGCTGTAGCCCAGGTAGGACGTCAGTCTCCGATAACGTCCTACCTGGGCTAGCACTGCTGTAGTGATACACTTGTTACTTTAATACTTGACCTTCGCCTAAAATCGAGAATGAATTTTCACTTCTGATTAATAATAATTCAGACCATTTTGTTAGTATTTTTAGTAATATCATGGACTTACACCAACAAACATTGGCCTTGGGTACTGTACTAATACTATACTACTATTGCCTTTGGCATGTACTGTAGCTGTAATTTGTAAGCATGGTGAGTGGGAGTGTTGAAACTGCATTCTTGGTAAGGCTGATCAGTGTGATTACATGAAAAAGAAATAATATTATTTGGCAAACATATTTATAAAATCTGCCAATACTTGGACCATAGAGCAAGGACCATTGGACCTATAAACATATGGAGACAATTACAACAGTTTCATCTGAATAGTCGAGTAACAAACAGATCCAAAGCAAACAAACCTTACCATCACGTTTTGATCAACCCCGACCAGCGAGACTTGAAAACGAAGTGGTTTTCTTCTGTAAACAAACAAGAAGTGGCACACACAAAATTCGTCATAAATATCTCCAGAGGGCGTCCTTTACATGGCCTCTTTCATCCTCACGTCTCAACATGGCGGTCGGCAAGAATAAGCGACTGACTAAAGGAGGCAAAAAAGGTTCCAAGAAGAAGATGTAAGTACAAAATACGCCAATGAATGTTTTCTTTGATATTTGTACAAACCTATCATAAAATTTTGAAGAATTTTGATGTGTGATTACGAAGATGTTGAGAGATGAAAATTTTGGATCAACGGGTGTAATTACTTATATACTATAGTTGTCGTGTACATGTACACTGGCGACTGCGCAAGACGGTGCTACTTTACGTCTTTAGTGAATGCCAACAACATGGTTCTCTACATGTTCATTTTAAACACTAACAATTAAAGTAACTGACTAACTCATTAACTGTTACTCTTAAGTGGCTAGTGATCACTTACAGTTTCCTTTGAAAAGCTTATCTTTCCTTTTTGGGGGATCGTCACGAAGTTGTCCAACTGAAACAGTCATCAATTGACCAGTTTACAGGCCTAGCTTAGCTTGCTAGTTGCTAGTTGCTAGTCTTACTCTGATCTTAGGCTTAGCTCTTGCAAACATGAAGACTTTTTAAGTCCGAATTAGTTCTGGACCTTGCTCTGATAGTGATATAGAACCCTTTACTCTGTTGTACTCTGACAGTCACAGAGACGGGTACTCCTAGAACTGTGAGGTTTGTTCCGCTATCGTCTCCACGAACCTCATAGTCATAGAGTGATATGTACAAAATCCTATTCGAAACTTTCTGCCCTTCACGTTTACATGGCTACAGTTCTTTTTTGAAATCAGATCTCGCCAAAACTAGGCTCTATGTGTTCTTTCAACTCTGATCGAGCGTTGCACGGGTCCAGAAAATCCACTCCGCAAACTAAAAGTTGTTAAAAAGTGATAAATTCTCACCGCAATTCAGATCCCATTCAAACAGTATTGCAACAAATATGGCGACCGGAGTTGCAAAATTAACTGGTATGCTGCTATGCGGTGCGCTGGTCCTGGTTCCGCGGACCAGTTAATTTAAAAATTTGTAAGACATTCAGAACAGAGGCTGCTGTGAGTACTCGGCATGGTAGTGATGTCTGTGGCTGGTTGATGACTCTGTGCGCATCACCGACCTCCAAAATCCATCATTCAAAGACCTTAAGGAGGCCTAGCCTATATAGAATTTAAACTCACCTGAGGCAGCCAGAAGATGTTACCAGTTAAATCAAATCTGGTGGTATGTTGTGTCAGATGGCATACGTTTTTAAAAAACAAGAAATGTTCAGCTAAAATCTGAACTGATGTCCAAAATGGACTGCACATGACTTCTGTTGTGCATTGATGCTCGTTGAGCACATTCCGCAGCTCAATCTGCAGAATGGGCAAAATTGTGCACAATCTGCACAACAGAAGTCACGTGCGGTCAATTTTGGACATCATCTTTTTTTATTTTTTTATATATTTTTTAATTTTTTAAATTCATTCTTTATTCATTAAAAACAATCGATAAAAGAATGTATCAGACACAATTGTATCACCATATTAACCGGCAACATCTCCTGCCGACCTCAGGTAAGTTTAAAGTATATTATAGAGTTCGTTGATGGATTTTAGAGCACTTTTTTGTCACTCCCTGTGTTTTGGTTCTGAATTTTGTAGGATATTTGTACACAGGTACCGACAAACAAATGAGAATTCACTCAGACCCTACATACACCATATATTTTCCAAATGTTAAAAAAGCATTGTTAGGTCCAGTATTAACTCAGACTACATATACATTTACATATATTTATAAATTTATCAACTGATATTTGTCAAATTAAATAATTTCTTTTATTTTATCATAGTGTGGACCCTTTCACCAAAAAAGAATGGTACGATGTGAAGGCACCAGCCATGTTCAATGTCCGAAACATTGGCAAGACACTCTGCACAAGAACACAGGGAACAAGTGAGTTCTTTGTATTGCTTTCAAAGGCCAGTTGTTGACTTGATTTATTAATAAAATGTGTTTAATTAGCTTTTACAATGTTTTTTTGTGCAACAGATGTTGTGAGTTTGTGAAAGAAATTCTGTCTAAAAATTCTCTTCATTTAATCAGTTGGCGCCAGCTGACGTGTATCCTCGAATATATTTTGAAAAAAGTTAGTAAACAGGCTACGTTGAAACACGCTATTGTGTGAAATAGGAATATCAAAACAAAAGTCGCCTGGACATTCCACTGCCGTGATTTTGCAATTCACTGTGCATGATTTTAACATTTTCTTGGTAGAGAAAACAAAAATCCTGATTCTTTAAAGAGAATCTTTGTTCTCTTCACGTTGTCAAGTCAAGGTTTCTTTGTGCCAGCAGTACTTTCAAAGAAAAATGATTCCAGCTATTCCAAGAAAAAAATCCATTCAGACTGGATGGAAAAAAATTGAAGAATCCTGGTGGCAGCTTGTTAATGAACACATTTGATGTATCTTGTTCTTTCAGAGATCGCATCTGATGCACTGAAAGGACGTGTGTTTGAGGTGTCCCTGGCTGATCTGCAGAATGATGAGGTTGCATTCCGCAAGTTCCGTCTGATGGTAGAGGAAGTACAAGGCAAGAGTTGCCTCACAAACTTCCACGGAATGAACCTCACCAGAGATAAGTACTGCTCCATGGTCAAGAAGTGGCAGGTAAAAATTATTTTATGGCCTACTAATCACTTATTGTTATGCCCAGTGCAGCTTACATTTCTTGGTCAAGCTAGAAGATTGATGCAGTTTTTTTGCCCCCGTTTGATTTTCAATCGGTCAGCTTTAGACAGCATTTTTTTTTTTTTTAAGAATTATTTTAGAAATAAAAAGATTTAAACACAATGACAGTTGAAAGGGTACTGGGAAGAGCTCTTTTTAGAAAGTAACAAATAGCATTTCTGCTTGTTTTCAAAACCCTCCCCCTCCGGCAGAAGAAAAGAAAAAGCGAAATGGCAAAAGAAAAAGCAAAACAACAAAAACCTCCCAGTTGAGTTTTATTTAAAAAGTTGTTACTTTAAGTGTTGTTTTAATCACTGTTATTCTATGGGGCGTTTGTTTAACTGTTCACCAACAGACAATGATCAATGCCAATCTGGATGTCCGTACCACCGATGGGTACCTCCTGCGTCTTTTCTGTGTTGGTTTCACCAAGCGTCGTCAGCATCAGATCAAGAAGACGGCCTATGCTCAGAGCACACAGGTCCGAGCAATCCGCAAAAAGATGGTCGAGATCATGCAGAGGGAGTGCAGCACCAGTGACCTCAAGGATGTTGTCAACAAGTTGTAAGTGCTAATCTTGAATACTTTTCCAATACCAATGATTTTCAGATACTTAGGTTCACCATGTGGCAATATGTAACAGACTCTTGTTTTTTAATTGGGGTGGGGGAGGGCCCTGAGCAATCAGCAAAATAGAAAAATAATGGTTGAACATCATTAATACTGTTTCCAATTCACATCTGATTGACTCTGGCCTTTTCAAACTGCACATAACATCTTTTGACAAACCTTAAATTCATTTTATGTAATTGTTTGATGATAGGATCCCAGACAGTATCAGCAAGGAGATTGAGAAGTACTGTCAGGGTATCTACCCTCTTCATGAGGTCCATGTACGCAAAGTCAAGGTGCTCAAGAAACCCAAGTTTGACAGTAAGTTCTTGTGTGTTGTGTGATTCTGGCAGTTTTTCTTAATCAGTAATGAAGAAAGTCTTGGCACTTCAAGCTCTATAGATGATTGGTTCTGTTCACCATTTGCCCATGTGAATTTTAGGGCTTGTTAAGAAAATGCTTTAAGTAAATGGCACATTAATGTTTCTGTTTTTTCTCCAGACACATTCATTCAAGCTGTTTTTTGAGAAACCTATATAAAAACTTTGAAAGATTGTGATTGAAGATCTTGTATATCAACGAAACTTTACGAACATGACTTTGAAAGCAAGTTGTGACCCAAACCTTTGTGCTTTGTTTTTGCATTTCAGTTGGCCGGCTTATGGAGCTTCATGGAGAAGGAAAGAATGCTGCTGCCCCCGCTGTGCCTTCTGCAGCAGCAGATGGTGCCACAGTGGAGAGACCCGACGGTTATGAACCACCAGTGGTTGATACCGTTTAAATATTCAACACAACACACGTACCAGTACATCATGGCAGGTTAGGAACCATCTGCCAAAACATATTGCACAAACTACAATGAACTCACAGTATAAGAAATTTCACCAGTTGCTACAATAAACGGAGCAAATTTCCAGAAAGCGTTAAACAAGTAAAGCTGACATCTTTGTGTCTCTCATTACATCAGTCAGATGATAAGACTAGGATTATCCTTTCTTTCCAGAAAAATGTGATACCTTTAAAGCGTATCATTTGCAAGAGAAATCTGACTTTGTATATTATTGTGGAGTTCGGATGAAATAAAAAATCAAGTCTATCTGAAGACATTAATCTGTGCCATTGATTGATTTCTCGAGTCACTCGTCGTTGAATTTTTTTAAGAATAGTAAACAGTTTTGTAACACATAGTCTTGGATTTTTAGCTTTTCAGGAATGGCAATTGAGCACTTTTTAATTCAATAACAATTTGACTGTCGGACAACTGAACATTTTACATATGGCCAGTTAACAAGCAAATGTCGTTAAAAAACCCCAATGAGACCCTATATTACAAGTCGGAGTGAACACCAGTTGCATAGATGAAAAATATTTTAATGTCTTACAAAATGAGTTCTTAGGTATGAAGGAGCTGAGATGGTACGCGGTACATATAACGGAAGACATTGCATGGTGTAAATTAAATTAGTATCAAACTATCTAGCCTTGGATACAGTCAACATGTCAAAGGATATAAGCTAAACTATAATATTTACCTAGTTTAAACTATACCTGATTAAATTTAAAGAAAGACTGAACCTTTCATGAGTAGATTCAAAAAGAGAGAAAGCTCTTTTTATTATCGACTCTACTATCATCACTTGTACTACTGCTGTTCATAATACTGCTGTTTTTCTCAAAGATGACTTTTTCGCAACTACCGCCCATGGGGCAGTAGTCCGGAGCCAGCAGTCATGCAAGAGCAGTATTGATCCATTTCACCTGATGTTGTCATCACAATCTTGGTTGTGCCGTTTTGGAAGTCAATGCCTCTGTGTTATAGAGTGTGGTGCATATTTTAGGCAACATGGCGTTTACTTCTACACATTTACTTCTAACAATATTGTTAGACTTGGTCTTTAATTGTAATGCCATGTTTGAACTAAAATTATGAAAAGTCATTTATGACTGCCAACTAAAACATACTTTTTACATACATTTCAACAACTATTTCAAGCAAAATCTTAAATGTTTCCCAATAAAACAAACCTTGCATTCTAAATACTTTTTCCCGTCTACTCGAGTAGTTAGGGACAATGAAGTGGTAAGGCAAAGCATTTACATGCAAACGCATCTAACTTGCACTTTATTCTCAAAAATTAATCCTAAAAATAAAATGAAAGAACAGTAAGTAAACCTTGCATAAACAAGTTATTTAAGTTTTTTACAAATCTTGCATCTTCACAATACAATTATTTTACAATTTTTAAAAATATTTCATCTGTTTATATATCTTCTCCATTATGGTACACAGAAATAATCTTTTAAATTAAACTAAGAAATATGAGTGATCTTTGAATACATAATTTTTTGTATAAAACTATGATATGGACGGACACATTTTACCATTTTAAAATGATGGGATGGATTTTGGAAAAGTGTTTGGCTTGGAAATTGTTTTATTTTAAATATTTAGTTTATTTTTATTTATTTATTTTTTTACTTTCAAATTTTTTTGGTGGGGAGGGATATATTAAGTTGATATATACATGTGCTATTACTAGGCAGTGCAAATACTGCATTAAGTGTAAGTACAATGGACCTCCCATAATGAATTTTTGGTGGTGAACAATTATGAGTAGATACTGATTTAAGAATTTCTATTTAATCTCTCAAATATACAATAGCTAATATACATGTTCAAATCTCTAAGAAGGAACTTATATTGGCTCCTAAAAAAGAGTACCAGCCTGTACTCCCTAAAGTGTTTGCATTTAACTCATACAGACTTGATCGGTGCTAAGCATTTAGGTACGGATTACAGATGCAGCAGAACTTGGACGACTTCTTCCACCCATCATGGAGATCTTGTCCTTGTATTCAGCATTCTCTGTTGAAAGAATCCAGACAATTACAAGACAAAGAATTAGACTTGGAACCATACAAGTTTTCACTCCATAAATAAACAGGGTTAGCCTTTTGTCCCCTTTTTGGTTAAACATTTACAGTGAACTACAAAGTAAAGTGAACTATTTGTTGAAATGATATGCAGGCAGCATATCACACACACTGCTCGTTCTTGGTACATTGTCATCACACATGATGGCAAATGTGCAATGTGATTTTCGTCTGGAATCACATATCTGAGAGTATCCTAAAAACTTGTGCATCATGAGGACTTCAACCTTTTGTAAACTATTTGCTTTGTAACTAAACTACTACTGACAGACAAATCAGTAGTATTACGTACCATGTTTAAGTGCCTGATTTTCCTGCTCCAGCTCTGAATTACGGCTTGAGAGGAATACAGCATCTTGAATAGCATCTTCCAATAGACTACGATAACGTTGCTCAAGGGCTGCTTTCTGTTCTTCAAATACCTCACGATAGTTACGGAAAGTCTGAGGAAAATAGATCATACAGAACATGCATTCAGTAATTTTGTGTCCCTTTGCCAACTGCATGAAGAAAAAACCATTCCATCCAAACAACCCAGACACTTTCACGCTAAGTTCCCATACAGACCACTGATGAGACCAAATAATGCTCTGATAAGTTGTAGTTCATTTACCTGGAAGTTCTGTAACTGCTGTATTTCCATTTCCTCCCTGTGTTTGGTGTATGCCTCACTGAGCTCTTGAGCCAGAAGACCCTTTTCTTCATCCAGGGCTTGTAATTGCATTGTTACAACACGACGCTCTTCTCTCTCCTTCACCAGCTCTGTCTCAAGCTCAATTGACTCCTCCTTACTGTAGGTGTATCCCTCTGCAGCCTTCAACTGAAAAAAACAAAACAAACACAGATGTAACCCTGGAGTTAATTTAAACAGTTGCACATAAAAGTTTTGACCTTCCAAATTAAATGTTTGCTGTAATTATCAGAATCATTACAGATGGGAAAAATGGCATTAGTAAAACCCACTAAAAAGAAATGAGGAGGAATACATGAACTTAAAAAAACAAAAAAATTGTTTTACTGTTATTGTTTGTAATAGCAATACATTTTTACTATCTAACAGTGTGCTGAGATGATTTTATGTAGTGCACTTCAAAAAATAAATGATTAGATTAGATTACTGCCCGCATGGACATACAGTTTTACATAACTGGCCAGGTTGAGCTATTATGATTATTAGACACCCAATAAAAGCTAACAATACGTGTATTGATGAGGACTGAAAATGACCTTCCGAAATGGATGCTTTGGCATAATTATTATCATAACTATCACCAGAATCCATGTAATCTGTACTTGTGCAAACTAGTGATTTGTGTACCATTATGCTTTGATTTTTTGTACAAGTTGTTTCTACTGTACCTGTATTTCTGCCTTCTGATGGTCCACCTCCATCCGCATCCTTTCCAGTTCCTCCTCCAGCATCTGTACATTCTCCACTTCTTTCCTTTTCCTCTCCTCGGCCTTGGCCAAACGCCACAGCTCAGAGTTGGTCTGAAGATCAGAGTGTTGACATCTCATATCCTGTCATGATCAGTGGATTGTTTTAGTATTAAAGCATTGTAACTTACTGGCAGGAAATACACACAAAGCAGACACCTCAAAAAATCCTAACAGTCTCAATGATGTACGTACCTCCTTCTCTCTCTTCTGTCGATCTAGCATCTCCTTCAGCTCTCGCTTTACTTCGTTGCGATTCTCACTTTCTTTCTTCACTTGTTCTTTCAGTTCATGAATTGCTGTCACACGTGACTTGGTTTCTGCCTCAGTGGCTTTTCCTAAAAGGGAATATATTTAAGATTAATAACGAAATATATTAAAATACTATTCAGTTTGGTTGAGCGTTGAAAGTTATTCTACGTCCTGTTCCCTCTCTGTGTAGTGCTTTTAAGATTACAGTGAAGGAGTTTACACTAAGGCCTGGGAAGTTATCATAACCAAGATTATTTTCAACGCTGACTGTTTTAATGAAAATTTACCACTTTCAGCCATCTTAGTGTATTCCATGATTTTGAGTTGTAGTTCATCCTTGAGGTTATCCACAAGCTTCCGTCTCTCTTTGTACTCATGCTGGAGCTGCAGAGAGAATAAACAGTCCATTACTGATATGAAAGTTAAACCTTTTACTTTGATAAGTTTAGGTTTCGCACTCAACTACAAATAAAAACATACACAAACATAAAATTGAAGGTTCTGTCAACACAAATGCACCTTCTACCATTCCTATTCAATGTGTTTGCATTACATTTCTAATCCACAATACTGTGTCTACATTGGAATGTCACAAATACCTGATCCTTTTCTTTCTGCATTGACAGGAATTTCTCTTGCATCTCTTTGTTTCCCTTTTTCAGGCTGTCTGCCATCACCCACTGCAAAATACCCTGTGAAAAAAAACAAAGTACAAATCAAAACTTCAGTTTTACCTTTTGATTATGAAATCAAAAGATACAAACACAATTCAATGGATTTCACCAACCCTTTGACTATTTACACGAATTCCTCATTTACACAATGTTGATGTAAATGTTTTTTTATCAGAAAAATAAGAGTTGATATTCAACAAAATAGGCTGATGGTAACTTGCATATTTTATATTATAACTGACTTTTCTTTGCATAAAGCATATTCGGAGGTCTTACAGTAAATTATTGACAGGCTTAATACACAATATTCCTTTTGAGTTTGGAGAAATCATCAAGTTAATTGTTGAAATGCTAATCCCCCCAAACTCCTTTTTGATTTTAAACAGGCTTACAAAACAAACAAAAAACACCCCAATCAATCCATTATGAATCTCATCAAGTTATTTATTCTTTGAGTAGTAGATACAGCAATCAATTGGTCAATAAAAACGGTTGTTAATTGAAAACCTTTTTCGCAAAGTTGAGCTTTCTGTCCTCTTCATGCTGAGCTGACATCCTCTCCTTCTCATCCCATGTCTGACTTTTAGCAATCTGAAGATCCTTGATCAGCTCCTTCAGAAATAAACCAATTAAGTCAAGTCAAGAAGATGACTATCTAATGACAGTAACACACAGGAAACAATCTTGAATGAGCAGTTTTGAGCAGTAATGTGACCAACTTTACCTGCATACGTATCACATCATCTTTACTTGAAGCGTCAGTCAAGTTACTGCCAGCTAACTTTTCTCTAAGACGTGAAATCTCTTCGCGGAGTTCATTCATTAAACGCTCACTATCATCCTGGGATAAAAAGGCAATTAAATCAAATCTTTGTGAAATGCAAATCAATATACATGTAATTACATAACATTATTGTTGGAAAATAACACTTCGTAAACAAATCAAAACTACACTTCTCTTATCTCTATTGAATACCTTCCATATTTCACTACTATAAAGTTTTAAGCTATTAAGAATTAAATTGTAATTGAAATGATACATTCGTGAAATAATGAAAATGCAGTAAGCTTGCCGAAAGACTGATAATAGTATTAGTGCTTGCTTGTGCATCATGTAAATAATATGTAAAACCTGTAGTCAAACCACCGGGTAGAAGGCAAGGTTGATTAGACACAACTGAAAATAAAAGAGGGGGGCACACAGGGGTAAAGTATTTCCCTTTAACTAGTTTTGCTTTAAGACTTATGCTCAAGTCTTTGTTTTAATTAAGTTCTTACAATATTCTTCTTGACCGAGTTTGAAATATTCTTGCAGAACTGTGCATACTGAAATGTAGTGAGTGTTTCTGTGTAGTTAGAATCAGCTGGAGATGCCAAGCCAAACATCAGCGTAAAAGAATTCCCTCCAATGGCATCCTGATAAAGAAAGAGGCATGAATTGAGTTACTGTAATTCAAAGACACAGAGAAAACAACAAAACTTCAAGAAATGCATTATTGGAGTTACTTAACCAGTTGCTGCTTGAAATCTTCCATTTTTTCCTGTCCAGCCTGACGGGAATACTTTCTCGAAATTGGTGGAATCATTTTTCGTTAAGAGTACCCCTGGCACAAAGAAACCTTGAGTTGACAAAGCCAAGAGAACAAAGATTCTCTTTATAGCACCGGTATCTTTGTTTTCTCTATCAAGGAAATGTCAAATACATGCATCAAGAATTGCAAAACCTTGTCCGTGAGCTAGCGCCAAGGATTGGTACTAAATCCGGAAACAACGCTGGATGGATCCCCAGTTCACTAACCTCCATTAAGCCAAAATACAATGAAAACACAATGGTGGAAGCCTCTCGATGTCTCGTAAGCCTTTTCTTGGAACAAAAGGACAAAGGTCTGGAATCTGGGGTTACCCATCCCCCCCCCCCATAATGGTAGAAAATCGGCAACATATTTCAGACCATGTTTCCTCTTTGTGTGGGTGAAACAAAACATTAGACTGTGTGTGGGTGCTCTCTGCACACTCTCTAGTGAATTGTTTGGGTGACCTTTGTTCCGTATATTATTATTTTACACGATGGCAAGTTTAATTGTTGCCTGTTTGCTGGCTCAGACAATATATTTGTGTATACTCAACATCCGTTGCCAACTGGTTAAGAGTGCTGAGAGAGAGAGAACAATTGCTACTAGATTCAGGTTTATTGTGTTTTTTATTTAGCAATCATACACCAGTGATTCTGCTTTTACAAAAGAAAGCTATTCAAATAGCCATATTTCTTAGAGTGACTGGCACTTTGTACCAAGTTTTGAAACATAATTTAAGACGACATTGTCTATGTGCTTGAACTCACTTGAAGGAGTCGAGTGATCCTTGATTCTCTGTATGGCACATGACCTCCCTTCTTCTTTGGGTCACCCAGTGCCGAGATCACAGTGGTCAGGGCCATCAGACTGCATGAAAAAAAGAAGTCAAGACCGTGCATGTAAGCAACAGCAAAAAGAACGACAAAGTGAGTAAGCTGTTGGACACTATTGGTGAATTTCACTCAAGTCGTTTTACAGAAAAAGTGTCTGTTTTCAAATGGCTTTTATTATTATATCATTATTTATTACACTAAGTCAATGCCAAGTGCACAGTTAGTACCCCCGTGAGAGTGCAGTGTAATGTAAATAGTCAAAAGTTAACAGTTTTGAAGGTCCTTGCTTAAAAATAAACTCTTACTAAAAAGAATAAATTCATGGATCAACTCACCTTTTGTCTTTATTATGTACACCCTCGGAGCCTGAAAGAATAGTTGACAAAACAAACTGTCAGAAACACACTTGGAAATAAAAGATCAAATCAAAACTTGTGAGGCCAGTTGTAGCTCACTATTGATATTGGAACCGATATCTTACCTGCAACATCTACAACCGCTATCTTGCTTCTGATGCAACGATTACCATCCTTCTGCTGTACAGTTATTGTGAAGATAGAGTGTGCCCTAAAGAAAAAAACATAAATCAGAAATTGAGGTTAATGTATTAAGATCTTAGAGAGGTTTTGCAAGTCTACGGATACATACACGGAAACGTATTTATCAACACTTTGTGAGGTCAAGTAACGTGTAGTGTCTATGTTTTGCATACAACTTAACAATGGTTATGAGTGTTCATACACATAGAAAAACGGATACTTTTTGCAGAATTTTAGTTGTATATTTGTCCTGGATAAACATTTTGTACTATATTGGTTTTAATGGTTTCATCCAAGATATTTCTTTTGGGAAAGCATAAAAATAATGTCTTTGTTGTATTTTCGAGTGCAGTGCATAGTACTTCATTCACTCCCAGGGCATCACTATGTTTAACGCTAGAGCCCCCAAGTGACACATAACTCTTTGATTGCGTATCCAACATGAACGGTTATGGTTATCATATCCATATATGTATCCGTATCCATAGACTTGAGAAACCCTGCTAATATATTAAATTCAATACAATTCAACAAATCACAAATGGCAGCCAAAGCTGAATTGCCTGTAATTTATATTAAAAATACATTTACAAAGAAAATAGGGGCAGAAATAAATTTATACATCACAAGAAGTTAAAATATTACCAAAAATCCTCAGACTCTAAAAAGAAACAGGTCACCACTTAGAAAAAACATTATTTCAAAAAGTTCACAAACAGACCAAAAAGGTTTGCAAAAAAAGTGATAGTAGCACAATGTATTGTTTGCAGCTCAACATTCAACATTACCTTTCTCTGTGCGCTTTGACATCAGACGATCCCATCTTTCTAGCTCTTGTTCCTTGATCATAATACTTTGCAATATCCTCGCCATTCTTGCAAACAAGCTCAGATAGTCCATCTACAAATCTGCATGAAGAAGATCAGTTTTGACAAAGTACATAAATGGATTGATTTCTCTATATTTACGTCCTGATCCCTCCGGGTAAATTTGATTGATACTTCACAGACTTTGAGACTTCATTATTTGGACAACTGTTTACTTACACTCCAACTTGTGGATGTTGCCTGATTTTCATAGGACTGCTGTGTGGGTTGAGTAGATCTAAAAAGTTCTCATCCATGATCTATAAAAAGAGCAAAATTCAACATCCATACTCAAATACCTCTTCAAATGAATGATGCGACATCTAATTAAACAATACCTGTGAAATATCAGACTTGACAAGATAAATATCTACTTACCTCAACAAATGAAATGGTAACAAAGAATGAACTGCTCGATTCATTAATGTGCTTGAAGAGACTGCGATTCAACTGCAGTAAATGCATAATAAATGAAAAAGTATCCATTAGAAATATTATCGATATTGGTTAGTCAACAGAAATAAACAGGATTGAAATTCTAAACGTGTGAACAAATATTTCATTAAAAGATTGTTTTATGATACGTGTCTTTAAAAGTACAGAATAAATGTTTGTATTCCTAAAAAATAAAAAAATTATGTACTTCTCATAAAAGTAAAATTGTATCTAATAATACCAGCTGGTTTGTAGACATTTCTACATGACAAATATATATCAGACTAACAGTTTATTGCATTTTTTTCAAAATGTAAACAATGAGTATAATAATCAAATTTCTACATCAAGTTTGATGAGCCATTATTATTTCTGATACGGAATGTCTGCATTAAATGTCAGTTGTCAACATTGCCGTGACTGATGAATAATGATGAACAATAATGCTATACCATGGAGACAATGCCAGGATCCTCAGTAGTTCCAGACATCAGGTGTGTTTTACCACTTCCCGTTTGTCCAAATGCCATCAGAGTGACATTGTAGCCGTCTAGTGACTTCTTCAACAGGGGTTCGACCTGCTCCTTGTAGATCTGACTCTGAGATACCAACACAAAGAAAACACACTCTTGTAGCATGATTCACTGACATCTTCCAAATGATAGCAAGTATACATTCACAATGCCCTTGTCTGATTATTAAAAAAAAAATCCTCCATCGAGGCATGTGACAATGAAAGGGCTTTTTATGTAAAAAATAAAAATAAAAAATAACAATATAAATTGGTTTGCTTTTTGCTCACTTTCTGTACACTTTCAGATAACTAACCACCTTCATAGTGTCAGTCTGCTAGTGGTTGATCCTTTCATATGACCCTGTTCCTACTTCATACAAAGACAAAGTTGAAGTAAATTTTCATGTATGCACTTTTTATGCATTATGATTTACTTTTGGTTTCTCACTTTGCGTGAAATATGAACCAGGCTTTACTTTGTTTACTTACAGCACGTACATCCCAGAAATAACTCGCATCAAAGGTGAATACACTCTCCTGTAAAATATACATGTAGAATGTGTAAGGTATAAGTTATCAGAGATACACTGTAACATCACAGCTGTTTGTAAGGGGCATTTCTTTAATTTTTTCATCTTTTACTTAATTGAAGTTACCAATCACAATGCCCTATATTGGCTACTCAAGGTGAGGGTTAAACAAATGGGATAAAAAAAGAGGAAATCCAAAGAGGAAGATGACCATTTGAATTGGTTTCAATTTGGACAGTTAAGGCAGGGAAGCAGGTTACAGTTAGTGAGATGCAAAGCAAGGCAGTAAAATTTAGGTAGGCCAAAATATACAGAGTATACATGTTGTATGTGCTGAAACTTGTTAAAAATAATACGCACATTGTGCAAGAATCATCAGTTCAACTTGCGGAAGACCAAGTAAAATGAAAACCTTTTGAAAGTTTGAAAACTAACCTTTCCAGCCCCTCCCTGCTGTGGGTTCTGCAGGGTGGTTTTGTCTCCTGTCATTTTCACAATTCTAGTTGCTCCTTTTCCCTGTTCTTGGTCTGTAAAAGGGCGGCATCGAGCCACCACTTTAATTCCAATCTTCTCTGAAGACTATTATGAATAAATCAATCGTATAAGAAACAAAATTACAGAATCTTTTATCTAACTAACTAAACATTATAACAACCTGTCATTGATAACAAATTAAAAAATGAAAAGTTTATTTCAAATATGTAAAGAACACACGATGAATTTTTGAGGTAAAGTGTAACATAATTAAAAAAAAAAAAACAATATTATAGTGTATTACGTCAGTTAATCAAAGTAGCTGATTTTCTGAAATGTGTTTTACCTCTAAATGATGCCCACTCATGGTACAGCCGTTTGCTTGTTTTTTGTTTGTGTGGTTTTTTTTTGCCTTTTTTTTTGGGGGGGGGGGTGGATGGGGAGCGTTGTCCTTTTTTTAAATTCTTTTTTGGAAATTTTGACACTCATTGTTGTGAATTCCAATTGCTTTTGTGAATACCTTGACAAACAACCATAACTATGAACCATAAATGTTTAACCACACAACCAATCTTTAGAAAAATAATAGTTGTAACCCTGCCATTCTCCCGACAGTCGCACCCAAGAGGTAAGATTATCGCAAATACAAACTTGGAAGTTGATGAAAGCACACACACAAAAAGCAGTGTACTTTCGAAAATATAACCTTCCTGGGTATGCTTGGAGTTAAAATCCTTCTTTAATTTATAAGTCTTTTAAATGTTTAATTTTTGTAAGTTTCTTAACAATGACAATAATCCCCATTGATTGCCACCCCAGCCCTGTTAGTGGTAGGATGTCGGTCTCCATTGCACTGCCACGGTCAACGGTGCAACGGAGACTGACGTCCTACCACTATACCACTAAAGCTCCTCCCCCCCTAGCCCCACTAGTGTGGCAAGGATTTTTGACATCGGTTGAATCCTTAGCCACACGTCCAAGCATATCTTTTGTGCAGCTCGTCCCCCAATCCGCCGCATCGAAACCTAACGGGTGCGGCGCTGGATTTTAACCAACTAAATGTGTCCACGTACCTCTTAGCTTCCCTCCGGTACTGTGGCTGTTGAAGTTACTAACCTTTTAAGGGCAAATAATCATTTGAATTTGGCTCAAAATTACTCCACACAAATAGACATCGGCTAGCGATCGGGGCCATTTTGATTACCCAGAATGCAATGCCATCACGAAATCACGTGTGGCGCGAGAGTATAAAAACAATTTCAGAATGGAGTCAGCAAAAAGTGCAAGTACCAAACTATGCGTGCATGCAACCGATGCCATGCATAGATTTGGTGCGTGCACTTTTTCTGACTCCATGCATTTTGTATTCTAAGCTGTTTCATTAGCTGTAGCTGTCACGTGAAACAGCCGCTGAATTGTTTTTGCACTCTCGTGACTTCGTGATGGCATTGCATTCTGGGTAATCAAAATGGCCCCGATCGCTAGCCAATATCTATTCGTGTGGAGTAATTTTGAGCCAAATTCAAATGATTATTTGCCCTTAATAAGGTTAGTAACTTCAACAGCCAAAGTACCGGAGGGAAGCTAAGAGGTACGTGGACACATTTAGTTGGTTAAAATCCAGCGCCGCACCCGTTAGGTTTCGATGCGGCGGATTGGGGGACGAGCTGCACAAAAGATATGCTTGGACGTGTGGCTAAGGATTCAACCGATGTCAAAAATCCTTGCCACACTAGTGGGGCTACCCCCCCCCAACCCCCTTGCCCCAACTCACACCACACTTCCCCTCTTCACATAGTTCAAGTTGCAATAATCGTAACCCTCCATCCTCCCGACAGTCGGGAGGGTGGAGGGTTTTGGTTATCGCAACTACTCTGCACAGTGCCAGGGTACGGCCGCGTGTTTTTTTTACCCATGAAAATGGGTATTGCCTGAGAATATGCCATGATTTTGATCCCTGTCAGTGTCATTGTCACACTCACTCACACTGAGTCAGTCACTTTAAATTAAAAGTCTCAGCCTCGGTGGCTGACTTTTTTGACTGAGGATGAATGAGTCTGAATCGGATTGGTATGATGACACTTGACTGACCTGCTGACTGCTCACATTTTCCACTTTAAATTTATGAAATCATAAGTCTTAAGAAATAGATGAACATGTCAAGATCAATCGCATTTTTTTCATCTTACCATTTTCAGCGATCTTTATTTTGAAGGAATGTTAGTGCCTTTAGGGGTGGAATTTCGCGATGTCCTGTCAAGACATGCAAGAAGTAGTTTACACTAGAGCCTGGCAACTTGTGACGTCAATGCTTCAATTAAATAAGTCTCGAGCAAAGTGTTGTAAATAAATTTGTAAGAAAAGTATTTAAATAATTTGTTTTTAAAACATATGACAATAAATAATATTTTAATTGCGTTTAATTGTTATTTTATTTATAATAAATTGCACAAGTGTACTATAAATAATTTTTTTATGATTTAAACAAAAAAACGTATTTTAGTTTGTAATGAGGAATTCTGGGAAACAAAATGGCGACGTACACAAAATGTGTTTTGTGCCGTGGGAAATTCATAAACTGAAAGTTTACGATTCTAGTTAATTCTACAACGATTTTGAATTTATTTTTGCATGGTGTTTTCATGAGTTTGAATAGGCATCTTTGAGTGACAAAGTTGAAATGGAGGTTAGTGGATTTATGTTTCTTTTGGTTCCTATGAATATGATGAACCCAACTGCCCACGGAATGCACGGCCCACGGCCGTGCGGGCACGGGCCACAGCACAGCACAGGCACAGCAAGCCCCATACATTGTGCCAATACGCTGGACTCCCTCCGCTTCTTGGCCCAACGAACCCTGTCCTCTAAAACCAGACATCATCTTTCGAATCGAGACTTACTTTGTTTGGCAAATTTATCCCTCAATAATTAGTCGGTCTAGTATTACTTTCCAGATAGACCCAGCCCAGTAACTGGGGTGCTGTCACTCAAATATGGCAATCGAAGTTGCAAAAGTAACTGGTATGCAGAACCAGCCCATAGGACCAGCACACCGCATACCAGCATACCAGTTAATTTTGCAACTCCGGTCGCCATATATGTTGCAATACTGTTTGAATGGGATCTGAATTACGGTGATAATTTATCACTTTTTAACTACTTTTAGTTTGCGGATTGGATTTTCTGGACCCGTGCAACGCTCGATGAGAGTTGAAAGAACACATAGAACCTACTCCTAGAACTATGAGGTTCGTTCCGCTATCGTCTCCACGAGCCTCATAGAGTGATATGTACAAAATCCTATTCGAAACTTTCTGCCCTTCACGTTTACATGGCTACAGTTCTTTTTTGAAATCAGATCTCCCCAAAACTAGGCTCTATGTGTTCTTTCAACTCTGATCGAGCGTTGCACTGGTCCAGAAAATCCACTCCGCAAACTAAAAGTTGTTAAAAAGTGATAAATTCTCACCGTAATTTAGATCCCATTCAAACAGTATTGCAACAAATATGGCGACCGGAGTTGCAAAATTAACTGGTATGCTGCTATGCCGTGCGCTGGTCCTATGGGCTGGTTCCGCGTACCAGTTAATTTACAAATTTGTAAATTAACTGGTACGCGGAACCAGCCCATAGGACCAGCGCACCGCATAGCAGCATACCAGTTAATTTTGCAACTCCGGTCGCCATATTTGTTGCAATACTGTTTGAATGGGATCTAAATTACGGTGAGAATTTATCACTTTTTAACAACTTTTAGTTTGCGGAGTGGATTTTCTGGACCAGTGCAACGCTCGATCAGAGTTGAAAGAACACATAGAGCCTAGTTTTGGGGAGATCTGATTTCAAAAAAGAACTGTAGCCATGTAAACGTGAAGGGCAGAAAGTTTCGAATAGGATTTTGTACATATCACTCTATGAGGCTCGTGGAGACGATAGCGGAACGAACCTCATAGTTCTAGGAGTACATAGAACCTAGCTTCCAGCAGCATGAAGACTTGACATAAAATTCCACCAATCTTCTCCAGACTCTGTCTCTGAGTCTGACATGTCTGAAAGTAATGACCGACCAATTATTGAGGGATAAATTTGCCAAACAAAGTAAGTCTCGATTCGAAAGTTGATGTCTGGTTTTAGAGGACAGGGTTCATTGGGCCAAGAAGCTTGTGAGTTTAAAGTAAATTGTGGAGGTCTTTGGATTTTGTGCAGTTTTTGTCACTCCCTGTCTGGCGGACTTAAATCTTGTAAGGCATTTGTATACAAGTATCAAGTTTTGAATGGAGTTCACTCGGACCCTACATATGCCAGATAATGTTCAAAATGTCAAAAAAACGTTGTAGGGTCCAGTAACTCGGACTAACTCTGTGCTATCATCAGGCGTCAACTTACCCCATGAATAGTCCCAATGCGATGGACTACCTCCGCTCCTTGGCCCTACAAACCCTCTGACCCACAATGTGACGTAAACTTTCGTATTGAGACTTGCACTGGCCAAAATTTTCCCTCGATGATCGCTTGGTCATTGCCAGCGATTGTGGAGTACCTTAGATTTGTGATGCGATAGCTTCTTTTGATGGAATTTTATGAAAAATCTCAGAGCTGATACTGTCAGTGAGTGTCACATTAAAACATCGTCGGAGACAAGATGGTTGCTGTTGTGCATGCGCGCTGTACAGAGCTATGACTTAGCACAGAATTCTGCGCTTACGGCGCACTATTATGCTCTTCAGCACTGTACAGTCAATCAGTGGGTGAGCTCGCTGGGTGGGGGGAGGGGGGTTAACTTCTTTTGTGAGTTGACTTTTCGGGGGAGGGGAGATGACCAGCATTCATGTTGCACATAGAGTAAGTTTCACATTGCATGCATCAAATTTATTAGACATTGCCACTTGTTATTGTTACAGGTTGATGATTGATGTTCTTGTATGTGAAGGTGATGATTGCCTAACCATGTTCCCAGTAAATTATTCATTGACCCTTTGGCAGAAAAATCACTCTTCACTCTTCACTCTGACTTACAAGTACCCCCATTGAGCTGAAGTACAATGAGTAAACATTAACAATGGTGGAAGCATCTCGATGTCTCGTAATACTCTTCTTGAAAAAAAAGGACAGAGGTCTCTAATCAGGGATTACACAAAAAACAACCGCACAATAACAATTAATCGGCGAAATATTCAAGTTTATGTTTTCTCTTTGTGTGAGTGAATTGAAGCGTTAGACAGCGTGTGCGTGCTCTGTGCACACTCAGCAGTGGAATATCCGGGTGACCTTTGTTCCCATATTACGATTTTACACAATGGCATGTTTCAATGTCGCCCGTTTTCTGGCTCGAAAAATGTTTTCGTGGATACACGTCAGCTGGCATAAACTGGTTAAACCACTCAAGTGTTTATTTACAGTCAGTGGATAAATTTCAATTAAATTTCACAAGTAAAAGTTGATCTTAAGATTCAAATCTATGTCAATACTTTCCTTGAGTCACTACATACAATACTGCTCGTATCGTTTTTGCTGATTCTCTGTTTGTGTTTTTTTTTTTACAGGAAGTAACAAAACATTCTGTGCACACACTGGTGTTTAGGTCTTTGAAACGTTCCCATGATATGTTTATATCAGACAATATTCAGCCACCTCCAATTGACGAGAAAAGGTTAGTTTATCTTGGACTATGGTCTAAGGAAGGCTGGTGGCTGGCTGCTGGTAATGGACCGAGCCGACAGCTTGGCTCTGTCCATTTACAGCGGCCAGCCATCAACCAAAGTCATTACCAGGCAGTGAGACTGGGTCATCACACTGCTATTCCCATTAATAGATACCTTTAACAAAAAACTGTAAAAATCATCAGAATATGCCAAGCTCTGAAAATTAACAATACCATGTATGGAAATAGATATAGTTCCCAATAGACGTCATCTATACGGGCAAATTGCATTTTGGCTTGCAGGTGCGTCAAGCGCACAACTTATTAACGCAGCCGTTGTTCACTAACCAATCATGCAATGAGTTTTGTGAAATGCGCATGCTGCACGCCGTTCTTAAGCGATACACACGACCACATGTTCCAAATTGCCCGTAAAGATGGCTGATTTACGTCATATTGGGAACTGTCTATACTTCGGTTGGGTAAAAATCGTCAGAATTTGTGATCTTTCACCATATTTTTTGGAAATGTTTTGCTCATGTTCAGGGGCCATTCCTTAGGCTGCAGCCGATTTCATGAATATTTATGCCACTGTGTAAGTCCACTTGAGCAATATTTAGTGCGTAATTTGGGCAATAAAATGTTGCGCAAGAGGACATACACTTTGCAATTTGCATAAAGTTTCATGAAAATGATTGCTGGTCTTTATATTACCCCCCCACGTAACCACATAACAAATAAATGGTCCAGTCGTATACATCTCATTATGTGACCTATTTGCTGTGGTATTTTGGTCTAAGGGAGCAAGTCTGCCCAACATCAATGAAAGTCACATGTAAATCATTTAATTAGTTGGTTGTTCTTTAAAACACCAATGCTGTATCCTATCATGTAATGGCATACCGGCCAGAACTTGGAATAAAATATCTTATCTGTAATCGAATGTCTGACAGTGAGGGAGTCAAGATAGCCTGTAAGATTAGGGATGAGTATGGGATGGTGCAGCATTTACCACAGCCTAAAGAAGTTAAAGCACCAGTCAGTAAGCAGAACAACATCAGCCACATTCCACAGGACAACAGACCAGGTAAATTCCCCCCCACCTTTTAACAACCCATCTTGGAATCTGTACACAAATATAAAAAAAAATGTAGGTGAGGCAGCCTACCCTTATTGAGTAAAACAAATGTTATAATCCAATTTCAACGAAATTATTGTAAAGAATAAGTATTATTGGCAGTTGAACAAATGATTATAATTTGCTTGATTGTCTTTCTTCTGCAGGTTATGAGGATATTCCAACACAGATAACTACAGGTTTTCAGTATCCAAATGCACCAGGTAATAATTAGGAATACATGCATCATTTTTTTATTTAACTTTCATCATTTTTTTAAATCAGAATTTAAATCTTTTGCAACAGCCATTTTTTTCCAACTACTTTAAATGAGCAGTTGAATAACTGGCTTTTACATCATTCATACCATTTTTTAACAATGTTGTAGGTCTCGAGACCAGTTTTGCTAGTCTCTGTCTCTGTCTCGGTCTGGATACTCTGTGGTCTTGGTCTCGGTCTTGGACCCTTCCGGTCTTAAATGTTTGACTGGTCTCGCCTCAAGACCAGCCTTTACTTACCATCATGCAACCCATGAAAATAATTGATTGATCGTTTTTAGACAGGTCTGTTGAAACGTCAAACAATTTTGCACTTTGAGACTGCTTTTATTTCAGCACTTTTCTTTTTTGTATTACTAGGAGTCGGGGAATACATCTGTTGTTAGTACATGTAGCTTGCAAGCCCTTGGTTTTTAAAATTCTTGTTTTGTGTTGTTTACTTGTTTTCATGAGAATAAAATTGTGCACACAATCACTCATGCAGTTTAAAAACAATGGATGACTCTTCTGTTATGTCATTTATTCATTAAGGTCTCAGTCTCGGTCTCGGACATTCATGGTCTTGGTCCTGACCTTCTGGTCTCGATCTCAGTCTTGGTCTTGGACCTTCAGGTCTAGGTCTCGGTCTCAATCTTGGACTATCGGTTCTTGTTTACAACACTGCTTTTATTGGTACCGAATGGTAAACCAACAAGATTGAAAGGTATCAGTATATACCAGCAGGCTCAAGGCGTTTCTAATGTTTTGAAATACATTTGACTTTTATGTGATTATTATCCATAGGTGTACAGCTATCTGCAGGTACTGCTGCCCATCAAAGTCCTCTTAGTCAAAAGGCAGTGCAGGGTGTATTAGCAAACCTACCACCATCTCAATCATGGTTAGTATAAAAAATAACCCACAAACATGTTCTGTTTAATGCATACTTTTTGTTTGTGCCTTGCAGTTAAACAAATTCCATTAAGCTTCAGGTTTTAATTTTTGCTACAAATGTGATGCTGTTTTAATTCTCAGGCTGGAGAGTGAAAAGACAGCAGCGAGTGTTGAGGAGATTCAGAGGCATGCTGGAATACCAGAGAGGGCTGGACCTGTCCCATCCAAGGTAACTGCCCAACAAATCACACACAAATTAGCTTTTTAACAAGTTGCCACCAGGTTTCTCTTTTTTTGTCTCGTCCCCATGGCGGGATGCTGTTGGCAGAATTACTGGAATATTGTTTCTTTGAGGGTACCGCTGGCACAAAGAAACCCTGACTTGACAATGCCAAGAGAAGAAAGATTCTCTCTGTTGGATCTATAATCAGGAATTACACAAAAAACGCCTCTCTATGGCCACAAAATACAAGTAAATGCACAACCTTTTTTTTTCTCCTTGTGTGGATGAATCGAAGTGCTAGACGGCCTGTGCGTGGTCTGCACATGCTCTGTACTTGAATGACCAGGTGACCTTTGCTCCAGTGGTCCAAAATTTAATAATGGCATTGCAAGACGGCTTCCGTTTCCAAGTAGGGGAAACATTTGCGTGTAAAAAGGATATCCGGCACCAACTGGTTAAGAGATGTAGGTCTTCATGTATGGTTTGAAATGTAAAGCCTTACAACACAAATAGTAATTGACTTCAGATGATATGTAGACTTGTCTCTGTTTTTTCAGGCACTTGTTACAATTCAGGGAGGAAAGCAGTCTGGTGCCCTGGTTCCTAGAAAAGCACCCACAATGCCAAAGCCACAATGGAGACCCCCATGGAAGCTATACAGAGTTATCAGTGGTCATATTGGTTGGGTCCGAAGCATTGCTGTTGAGCCAGGTAACCAGTGGTTCGTTACAGGGTCAAGTGACAGAGTCATCAAAATATGGGATTTGGTAAGTTCATCGTAAAGAATTGCTTTAAAAGTGCCATCCAACTTCATCATCAACATGTTGAGTTTGAATGTTTTGTGAAACATTCTGTCTTTGTCTTGGGTTATTTCCGAAGCTATAACTGTGTGAAACTATGTTGTAAATATGGTCAGTCAAGAGGACTGTGTCCTTGCAAAGACCCAAGGCATGACTGGAAGGAAGGCAGGGAAGACATCTCTCTTTAACGGTACACACTGGCTTTGTTATGCTATTTTGGGCCACAAAATAGACCCAAACATGACTCTAAAGGAATGACTTCAGAGGTAGAGTAGAACAGCCCCAAAAGGAAACCATCAAATTTTGGCAATTTTCAAGCCTTTATAAAAAATTAAGGTAATGTGATTCATCGGAACCAGATTTTGGGTTAAATCACATGATCTTTGGAGTTAGTTTTACAGATAGTGTTTACAGTTTCAACGGCTGGTAAAGCATATACTCTGACCTTTGACCTCTCATTCTTTTCAAATATGTTTTCGTTAATGATGTGACTATTTGATTTTTTTTTAAACAACCATCTAAAAATTACTGTCTTCATTTACGCGACATTTTGATAATTTTCTTTTTGCAACAACCATCTAAAAACTATTGTCTATTCAACATCACTAAATCACGTAAATGGTAAACTGGTATGCTCCTTTGAGCAGAAGAGAAAAACTTGTGATAAATACGATAAATGTTCCCCTAAAGATAACTATGTCTTTTTATTCTGATTTTTCAGGCAAGTGGTAAGCTGAAGTTGTCCCTGACTGGTCATATTAGTGCCGTGCGGGGCCTTGCAGTTAGTAAACGCCAGCCATATCTATTCTCATGCAGTGAAGACAAACAGGTCAAATGTTGGGATCTGGAACAAAACAAGGTGAGAAGGCTAGGCTTGTGCATACATTACATTGACTCATATTCACTCATCCACAAAGTTTCTGAAAGATTATCATAACTTCTTGATTCTAAAGGAAAAATGTTAATCATACTTGAATGATCTGTACATTCCAACCAATACATTTCATAGCTATAATATGTGAGGCAGTGCAGCAAACCATGTGCATACTAACTGCTGGCCAACGATCATTCAAGTACAGAGGGGCATTACTTTGCAACGGGCTTAATGACCAATTGAAGTCCATCAGAAACATTACCACATCCAAGCATGGATTAATACAAGATCTTAAAAGGAACTTGTTTAGTTGTAAACAATTCACACTGGATAATAATAATAGTTTATTGAACTTATATTGCCCTCCTTCCAGGACCAGCCTGTTCGAGAGCGCATTACATAAAAAGAAATGACAGACCAAAGTTACGCAAAATTAAAAAAAAAATAAAACAAATAACAAATTAAGCACCTAAAAATAGTCAATCACATCGAGTAAAGAAGGTTGATACAAGTTTACATTAAAAGTTAAAATGAAAGTATAGTTTGGGGCAAATCTGGGTCTTCTCGAGTGCTGTTTTGCTGCATTGTTTGTTTTAATTCTTCATTGCAGTACACCCCCATCTCTCATTTTATCTTTGATTGTTGCCGTTTTTTTAATAGGTTTTTTGAGTGATGAATTGCAGTTTTGATTGATATTCCTACTCCCTTTGGTGTTTAACCCTGAGCCTCTGAGCCTTCTTTTTTAATGATTGCATTTATCATCTATTTGTAAATTTTTAAAATTTGTTTCACCTGTAAATGCATCGTTTTTGTGTGTGTAATTTTTTTCTATTTTTTTGTTGTTCTTGACGTAATCTGTTTTATGATGGCCAATTGAAAATCAT
The DNA here is from genome assembly GCA_911728455.2 of Marthasterias glacialis. NCBI lineage: Eukaryota > Metazoa > Echinodermata > Asteroidea > Forcipulatida > Asteriidae > Marthasterias > Marthasterias glacialis. Next base: position 10,544,020 of record OU452228.1, on the reverse strand, counting down.
CTTCGTGGTGACATGGCTACCATCAATAAATAAAGCTGTTATTATTATTGTTGTTATAATATCATCAAAATGGTGTAATTGTAATAGGTTGGTATGTTTAATTGCTGTATCTGTTGTAACAATGATGTAGCTAATCCGTGTAAGAAGCAACAGGACTCCAACTCTGCTGTGGGGACTCTCCTGTAACTTTGTATATTTCATGTTTTACTTCACTTTACTTCACTGTAACAGGTAATCAGACATTATCATGGTCATCTTAGTGCAGTCCATGCCCTTGATCTTCATCCAACCATTGATATTCTTGCTACCTGCGGTCGTGATGCTACTGTACGTATCTGGGACATGAGGACAAAGGCCTGTATCCACACATTAGCTGGACATACAAATACAGTTGCGACAGTGAAATGCCAGGCTGCAGAACCACAGGTATGTATTATAATAGATAACGTACGATATTTAGATCAGGCACTGCATTGCTCTTGGCTCCATTCACTGTGGAAAACTTGGTAATCACCCAGAGATTTGCAGCTAGAATATGCCTGAAAAATTAAACCAGAAGCGATAGTGTCACTGTCATACTCCAAAAACTGGGTTGGCCACTCCTCAAAACAGAAGGTCCATGGTACCTTTCATCATGCTCTTGAAAATTACCCGTAGGTTAGTTGAAATTGAAACTGAAAAAAAATCTCATCGCTCAGTCAAGAACACATAGAAGGACCCACAAGTCTTCATATTATCGTCCCCATGCCAAAAGTAGGTTCTGCAACATCAGGGCCCGATTCCAGTGCTGCTTAAGGTAGCTTAGCACAACAAAATTTCACCCAGCCAAAATAGCCCGACACATGTACTACCTGTGACTGGTATCCTGCTTAAGTTTGCCTAGCAGACAATTTTTAAGCATGATTTTCTGTTTAAGCAGCTCTATGAATTTGGGCCCAGTTTTTATCCATCTATAAATCCTCTCTGGAATAATCTACCCTCCATAGTCATCGGCGTCTCTAATTTAATTAATTTCAAAAAAGCTATCACCGAACATATACTCAATATCAATTTCAACCCCACCTCTACTAAGCTCCTATCACCCCGCACCATGCCAACTCTAGCCAGATGCAGTATTAATCATTTTGCTGGAGGATAATGATGTAGATGTTAATAGACCAATAATAAATTAACAATTGGGAACTCTTTTCAAGATGTAACTACAGTTTTCACTGTCGAGGTAAATGACGAATGTTTCTTTCAGGTTGTGAGTGGCAGTCATGATTCAACGGTTCGTCTGTGGGATCTTGCAGCTGGAAAAAGTCGTGCAACTCTGACCAATCACAAAAAGAGTGTCAGAGCTCTGGTCATCCACCCAAAGCTGTGAGTACAAGATTTGATGAAACATTATTAATTAGAATCGTGTTTAATTCTAATCTAACTTTATACCACAATCACTTCATAAACAAAAAAGACAAATTCAGTCAAAGTCCTGATGAAGGGAATTGTAAAGGAGTACAAGTTTTTACATGTAGCTTTTACTGTAGGCAAAAACAGACCAAGCTGAAGACAACAACAATACCACAAGTCTTAATTTCCCTGTTGTGGGTGAAAAAATAGTATTCATATATTGACTGCTTCGAGTACCATGGTTAAAACTATGATACCCAAGGTGATCCCCTGCGTGCTCTTTTTTCCCTCGGCGAAAAATAGAACGCTCCAGGGATCACCGAGGGAGTCGTAGTTTTAACCATAAAAATAGTCAATAATATGTAGTCATATTTATAACACCTCTTCCTTTGATTCTATCTGTTGATTGGCCGAACATGCGTCACGTGGTGTTGTGTATTTTTACTATCACACTGCACACCGACCAAAAGAACTATTAAATGGTATTATCCAACGACAACCTCGAACCCGTTGAAACGATCAAATAATACGTGCATTTGAAATAGGATACGAGAACGAAGGGCAGTGTGGTACCCCCTCTTTCTTTTTGTCAAGATTTCCTGTCAGATTTTATACAGTTGTTTGAAGACTGATATACGCACAGTTGTTTAACGAATATTACCACAAAATGGATGAAATTGAGGTGTTATAAAACAAATATTGACTGCTTTATCTCGTGGCGTAGTAAAACTAGTTACTCTCGGTGATCCCCGGAGCCGCCTATCTTCCCTCGGCTCCACCTCAGGAAGATACGCTGCTCCGGGGATCACCTCAGTGACTAGTTTTACTACGCCACTCGAAGCAGTCAATATTTGTATAATATATCGACCTAGACGTCTAGCCAGGTACCAAGAACCTGCTGCTGCCATGGGTATAGTACATTGGCTGGCCTGATACTACACTTGTCTCTATTGCCCTAGGTCATTACCTTGGTGACCTTCAAGTGTTGCAATAGAAATTTACAATTTCTCCATGGAGGTACCAGTTATTAAGAAGAAAATGCCTTTCAAGAACAAAGCAATCAGGTCTGCATTGGTTGCTATGGGTTGTACATTGGTTGCTATGGGTAAAGTGTTGCGGTCACCTGGCTTTCTAGGAATAATAAGACAGTGCTCTAAACCAATCAAAAGGCAGAATCTTTGTAAGGGGTGTTATAACAACCTTTAGTTATTTTACATTGCAAAACAACATTTGAAATATTCCTGTCCAAAACGTTCAACATTGTTATCAGAGCATATATGTCCAACTTAAATCAAAATTTACCAGGTTTTAAATCTTGTTGTTTACAGACACATGATGGCATCTGCTTCCCCAGACAACATTAAACAATGGAAGTTTCCCGATGGTAACTTCATCCAGAACCTGAGTGGTCACAATGCTATTATAAACTGTCTGGCTGTCAATTCAGATGGCGTTCTTGTCTCTGGGGGTGAGCTAATTCATTTCATTTTTATTTTGTTGGATTTCTGTTGTACACGGTTTAGAGCTATCATATTTTTCTTGCGTGTGTTCTGAGCTTCATCTTCTCTCAAGAACCTGATTATCTAATGTTTTGATTGGTGGAAGATCTACACAACTAATTGGGCGTGCTGTGATCCTTCAATTTGGTGTTTTTATTCTAAAGTTACACAAGCCTAATTTATTAGGGTTTCTACTGACCCATCTATGACAAATGAAAGAGATTATGTGAGATAGCGCGCAACAGCCAGCTTACACAAGTTTAAAATGAAAAAGCTCAAGCAATAATAAGTGGTGTTTGTGCTGCTGCAGGAACATCTAAATCTTTGTGTTAATGTAAAAAGGAGGGGCTGGTTAACTGAAGGTAAAAGATTAAGAGAGTAAGTAATTTCTTTCATTTGTCATAATTGGGTTTGTAGATTCTCAATCAAGCGTTGCCCAATAATTTAGACTCGTTCAATTTTAGGATTCTACCTCACCATTATGACGTCAATCCAGAGACCACGTGAGATGTTTAGAGCACGAACATTTGTTTGACTTGGTTAATGAGGGGAACTGATTCGAGAGAACAAATACTTGACCGATTCAAAACTTTCTGGTCCGTTTGTTTTCATTTAAAAATGGAAACAAAAATATGGAGGATTTTAAACTAAAGATTTGTTAAAAAAAAAAAGCAAATCCTAAAAGAAAAGTTGCTTTTTGTATTATCTATGGGCTTCTCATAATCGCTGTAAGGTTTTAAATGATCGATTAAGACCGAGTCACCTCTCCATCATAATTGCCCTTTTATTGTTAAAAAATAAAATGAAAAAAAAATCAGCGAACGACACAACAAACCTTGCGCCTCTTCCTATACGTTTTCTAGAATATCAAAGCAGGAAACCAGACTAAAATAACCGTTCTTAAACAACTCCAGCCATGTCTTTATCAGCCACTTAGTACCAGGTAAACACGGTCATGTGACCACCTTTCAACCAATAGTAATTCCTGAACTGTCTTGGGTATTTATGAAAAGTTAATTTATGTGTGTTTAACGCTACTTGAATCCCAAATAATGTTTTTGCTTCTAACTTATCATTGTAATCAGGTGACAATGGGAGCCTACATTTCTGGGACTGGCGGACAGGCTACAATTTTCAGCGTACCCAGGCCCAAATTCAACCTGGCTCAATGGACAGTGAGGCTGGAATATTTGCTTGCATATTTGATAACAGCCAGAGTAGACTCATCACAGCAGAGGCAGACAAAACTATCAAGATTTACAAGGAGGACGAGGAAGCGGTGAGGACAAGTCTTATTCATGTCATTTGTCTTGTGATTGCTTTAAGATATGAAACTTGTCGCCTTCACAGTCCAACTTGTGTAATAACAAATGTAAAAACAAATGTGTAATATTCTATAACTTCCGTGTGGTCAAAATGCAATCAACTGGTTGTAATTTGGAGTGTCCTGGCCAAACAGTCTAAATTTACAGGTAACCACTTCCAGGCAATCTCCACGAAAAGACATTCATGTGTCAATTTCTACAGATTTTTTTGGGGACAGCAAAATGCTAATAGAAAAACGTCTCTTGTATAACCGAAGTTCTCCTTTTGCATGCAGTGCAGTTGGTTGCCTGTGAAAATTGCCGGGTGTGACAAGGCCCTCTAATGCTCCGGACTGAAGTTCTGGTGTTGTCCAGAGTGTGTGTTTGGGTCCCAGCCATGACACTTGTGTCTTTGAGCAAGACACTTAACCATAATCGCTTTGTCCTTCCGATGGGGTGTTAAGCTGTAGGTCCCTTGTGTTGTGTAATGCATGTAAAAGAACCCAGTACACTTGTCCGAAAGAGAAGGGGCTCGCCGTGGTGTTTGAGGCATTGAGGCTGCAGATTGCGCTGCATCACTTTGTTAGCTCTTACAAGGTGCTATATATTTGGGTCTCAGAACTCAAACATAGCTCTGCATACCTATTGTAGAAAAAAAATAAGTGCTTTAAGGATGAAGAGTCTGCTAACTTATTTACATATTTTAATTAACCCTTACCCCATGTTGGGTGATTTGTGAAATATGTTTTGTTTACTTTATTACAAAATGACAATTTACTTTACTATGCTGTTGTTCCTGATTGGACTATTTTAACTGAACTTGTTATTTTGTTTTACAGACGGAAGACACACACCCAATCAACTGGAAGCCAGAAATCATGAAGAAGAAAAAATACTAGAACATCAGGGATTAAAACCATTACTCAAACATCTTTGTTAATACAAGCAAAGTGTTGGAAGTACATGCTGTGCGCTCGGTGCATATCTAGCCCCTCTAGTACCAGGAAAATGTGTAGTGTCTTGATGATGAGGCACTTAAGACTCAATGTTTGCATGCTGTAGTTCCACATGCAAACATCTGACATAATGCGAAAGTTGGTGGTGTCCTTTTGCCTTTTCTGTGTCCGTCTGCAGTGTTTGTCAAGGAGATACAGAGACAGTCATCCTCAGCAGTGAAGGTGAACTTATTTTAACCCGGATGGATTTTTACCTTCATGTTTGACAGTGACCGTCGGGAGATTTAGGATGAGCAAGTAAAGTGTTTCTTTGTATATAACTTATTTCTTACAGTTGTGAAGCAGCTTTACTTGTACTGAACATTCTATGACCAAAAACAATCTTGGAAGACGGGAATGGTTGAATGTCAAAGAATCATTTTTGTATTTTTGTGAAACGCAAGATTCAATCAAGTCCAAGCCTGATACTTCATGGAGGCAACGGAGGCAATTGCCTCCACTGCCCCTGGTCAATGCCTCGGTGCCCTTGATATATTCTAATAGAAACTTACAATTTCCTTGTGGAGGTGCCCTTTATCAAGAAGAAAATGCCTTGGTGCCCTTGCCCTTTCAAGAACGAAGTAATCAGGCCCACAAGTCATTATAAATACAGTTGTTTATTTTTGTTTGTCACTTCCTCGCTGGCTATGCTCAAACATCACATGCTGTGGGTATGTAGGTACCTTGTATGATGGCAGCAGTAATGTTCATTTGGAGTAATATTGATTAATGTCTGTGTTCATTTGTTTAGTTTATCTTTAATGCTTGCTTGCTAGAAGTAATGAAGGACTGTATTGCGTTATACAGTGCAACTCAACCATAACTTCATATACCATGCTGGACCACTTCATCTACATTACTGGAACAGAAAACTGATAAATTTATTTTTAAAAAAACATTAAATCTTTTTATGAGAATCACAGATTCTTTTGACTTAAACTGTTCTATGGTGTCACCCTGTCAAGGAAAGTGTAGAATCTATAAATAACAGTAGATTTGTTACAAATGTACAAAAAAACATGTTCATTTGCAAACAAAACCAACACTTTATGTAAACATGCAGATTTGTTTACATTTTCCAATGGGAAATATTTGAATCAATACTATTGCAAGGAATGCAAACATTCATGTTGTAGGATAAATCAGTTCATAAAGGTTATTTTCCAAAATACATCAAAAGGACATGAATGAACAGCTGAAATTGTTGGTTTTAGGGAAATAGTTTAATTGCGAGAAAAGCCTCCTTTGTGTAGATTCGTGCATACAATGGTTTTGCTTTCGGCTCATGCCCTCTATGCACAAACTTCATCCATTCTCCTTAACCATATCCTGTCTCTAGTACTTATGCTGGGTCATGGAATGTTCACACAGTTTAATCTAGTATTTCCACACCAATAAGATTGTATAGAAAGCAAATGTGTTTTTTTCTGCATCCAGCCCTTCTGTTTACTTGGTTATCAACAGATTTATGCATCACAGCCATAAGAAAATCACATGAATTTTGAACTGTATAAGAGTAGATTTTACATTCTAGCTGAAATAAAACTGTAACACACAGCAGTTACAATTATGACATTTAAGCTCAGCATGATACAACTACATTTCAATTAGAATTTGTGTCAATTGTGCCATTTATTAAAAATTGAAGAAATAAGTTTTGTTGAATTAGCTTAATTGTTGAGAGGGGTTGATTCAACTTGACATTAATATTTGGCCTTTCAATTTGCCACCTGTAGCATTATTTAGGAGATAACTATTGATGTTGGTAGAAGACTGACATTGATTGCAATACAATGAATTCAGATTTTGTGTTTGTTTACGATGTGTTTTTAAATTTTGTCTTGTGTCATTCACTTGTTAGTCAATTTTCTTTTCCATTATTTTTCTTCTAAACAGAGTGTCCTTGCATAAGTGTCAGCTGATTCTCATGTCCAGTTATTCTCGGTATATGCATTTTTTTCTAACTTAGTTTATATCAGAAGCAACTTTTTAATGACAATCTAGCTGAGGGCTTATAGAGACAGGATTCCAATTTTCATTAGATATGCCATCAACATTCTAGCTTGTTTTTTACTGATGAATAAGTGTACTTCAGTTGAAAAATAAAGACTGCAATAAACAGAAAAATTAAATTGTTTGTGTTATTCATTTTATTGAAGGGAATTCAAAACGTGTGATTTAAAAATATTGTTATCCTCAAGTTCGTTAGAAATTAGTGAGTTAAACTTGTCCAAAGGTAGACCATTGTAATCACGTCACAGTATTATTCCTGGAAGAAAAATACAAAGACAAATAACTTTGAATGGGGAAATTGCCAAGAGTAAAAGTACAAAACATTCATAAACAAAATAAATAAACTCGGCTCCTATTGTGGCTAGATTTCAGCTTAATATGTAAAGTCAAATTAATTAGAATATTGTAATCAACTGAAGACAGTATTTTTTCTCAGGGAAAAACACATTAAAATTAATACAACACACGGAAAGTTGCCAACAGTACAAATTATTTGCTATTTTTATTTTTCATATAGGCCTACTAGTGGATTTACGCTGATTAAAATGAGTGGCGATATTAGTGCAGAGAAGGTATTAGCGCCCCCACCCCCCAAAGAAAAAAAAATCAAGAAGGGCACACACACAAAAACAGTAAATTAAACAACGTATATCCCTCATAAAACAATTCAAACGAGGAAGTAAAATTAAACATGTTTTAGGGAGTAGGGTTGGTATTTCAACTCACACTTTCCATTGTGCATGGCTGGTATGCAAGGGAAATATTTTGCTGCCAGAAGTCGCCGTAGGGGGGGGGGAGGGGGCGGGGTGGCGAGCAATGAGTAGGGGAGAACTGCCGACGCACTAAGGTTTGCGGCGCTTCAAAGTGGATTTCTTTCACATTTCATCATTCCTAATATCTAAGAAACTGTCATCAAATTAAACGTTGTGATTCTACTTACAGGTCAAGTTATGTGAAACAACTAAATCGTGAATATTTCAATTATTAATTTTCCCTTCGGATACGACATTTTTCCCGTTTATTGCGCGGACTGTTTTTTTTTCTTTTCTTCTTCACATGGCACACCGTCGAAGCGCTCGGACCCGTGTGAAAATACCGCACGGTGCGCATGCACAGTAGTCATCAAAGATACTGTAAACACTGGCCATCCAGTAAACAGTGGCCTTTTCGAGAATGACATTTCGACCACATGTGCTCCTTTTCGAAGCAAATTTTCTCCGCAAAAGCAACGTTTTAACACCCCAAAATACAGCGGAGACAACCAGCGTAGCTCAGTCAACGTAAGTGACCAGTTTTTGTTTTTGAATTCAGACATGTTAATTGAAAAAAACTTAGTGGAAATGTTTGCCTTGTCAGCTTGTGAGTGGGATGGGCCATGTCTTGTGTCATTGTTTGTAATGTATTGTACTGTGTCCAAGGATTCAGTGTGTTGTTCTGTGTTTTAAACAAATAAGCCTTATTTTTGACTGCAAGAGGGCACCCTTTGGGGTTGATTGGGGGTTCAAACCATATAAATAGTGTGGTTAACCAGATGTAATTAGACTTCTAATAAAGTCGGTTTATATACAACTTTTGAGTGTTTTTTTTTGTTCAGTCAGTGTAACTGTGAGATATTTGCCTTGAAAATTTGTATTTTTAATGTTTTGAAATATTTTTGTACATTCAAAATGGAATTAGTATTGCACCCTCTTGCTGTCAAAAATATTGTCTATTGTAGACCCAGTAACTGGGGCGATGTACTCCTTTTTTGAGATTTTGACTTTATCGGTCATACTAACTACATGTATGACCGACAACATCAAAATCTCAAAAAAGGAGTACATTGCCCCAGTTACTGGGTCTAGGTCTATTGTATGTATGTAATTTCTTTTCTTGCGTTAATTATAATAAGACAAACATTACAATAAAGTCGGGACAATAAAAATGGACCGTTTTGTGTTTTCTATTTAGCATATTATTACTTTTTTAAATTTATTATTTTTGTTGTTGTGTGTTGAGGGCTGTAAATCAGCCCTAAGATCCAGTAACTTGGGCGCTGTACTCCTTTTTTTGAGATTTTGACTTTATTGGTCGTACTAGCGCCCCAGTAAGTTTTTTTTTTAACTATTATTTTTTATGCTCTTCACCCTTCATGAGGCCCAAAGGCAGTCGAGGTGTGGGCTACAGAAGAGATAGAATTAAACCTGCCCCAATGCGCAGAAACAAGACATGGAGAGATATAAACGCTAGCCTCTTCACAGCACAGGGAGGGGTAAATTATTCCGTTGCAAGACAAGCATAACTGCCTCTTCCCCTATTTCAAGCAATCATAGTTAAGCGTCTTGCTCAAGGACATATGTGTTTTAACTGGGATTCATACCAACAAACTGATGACTTGGCCACCAGAATTTGAGTCCGATGCAATAAATCACTCGGCCACGACACGCTATAAAAGGTATTTTTGTATCATCGCTGTGACGAAGTGGATCACGAATGTGTGATACCCTGTTTAAGGAAAAATGCATAAATTAGTATGACAAAGACTCAACAACATTGCTGGAAAATCGCCTACTGGCTTCTCAAGATATCAAAAGATGAAATAAAAGGAATTTAATTGTAGTCACGATCATTTTCTGTCCTCCAAATCGATGGTATTTTAGGCACACCGGTTGTTAAAAATTAGCGTTTTACTAAATAGTCCGGTGACACTGCATTATCGTCAACGACTGACGTGTAAAAAGTTGTATTAATGTTACGAGGTTTGCGTGTTCGCTGATGCCCTGACTTGTATATTGTTTTGTGCAGTCCACACAGGATACCAGCTGTGGGGTGTCAATGAACCCCCTCCGTGTGACAATGCCTTGCATGCATTGTCGAGTTTGATGCGCAAAGTTGTGCGTGCATGTTAAATTTGCGCACTACAATCGCAAATGTGCAAGGTAGTAACTAGACGGCACACTCTGTAGTTGTTTCGGGAGTGACGACCTCACAATGTTTTTAACTTACAGTATTATGACTAACGTTTAACATTATAAGTATTCACCAAGATCAGTCTACATAAACTCCCAAAATAGAAACTTTTTCAGATATATGGAAACCTGGAGTTACCATTTCGGGAAACAATTTTGTACGGAAATGTTAAAGTTTCCAGATAGAGAAACTCTTCCATTTCAAACACAAAAAGGGAAATATTAAAAAAAATATGCAAAACTGGGATAGTTAAAACCATAAAAATGTGTTCTTTGATTCCTTACCCAGATTTCTATCTGTGCAATTCATGAAGTTATCTGTGCTTTTTTGTGTAAACAGCTTTTTGAAATCTACGACTCGGCCAAACTGACGATCAAAACCGTGACTCCATTTTGACGGCCAAGATTATAGTCTAGAACAAAAGTATTGTTTCTGAGCATGATTAAAAAAAGTAAACAAAACAATTTACAGAAAGGTTAATAAAATTATTAATATACATAAAATATTAATGCAATTGTATTTGAGGGCTTTGAATGTTTAAAAAGAAATCCAACGTAATAATCTTGATCTGTAAAGTAATGAGCGTATTTTAAGTGCGCGAACAACTTCAATAAATACGACACCATTTTTTTAATTTGTCAAAGGATGACCAATGATAATGCCTATATCATGATATTACTTCTTTGATAATTATAGTTGAGCAAAACATGTGCCAACACACAAGCAAAAACCAAATTTTTACGATAGAGCATGGACCCATGGGGAAAGCATTATGTTGTCATTTTCAACGTTGTCAAATGTTGATGATTATTTTTCTCAATACAATCATAAAGATGCCAAACATGACTCTTTCATGAGGTGCTTTTCACTGACCATTACCAGTTTGTTTATTCATTTATTATCAGTTGTTCTGCACTACCTTATAAGCGTATCGGTATAATACATCCAGTCCGATTTTAATTTTATGCAAGCTGCTGTTTTATTTATTTTAATACATAGACAGTCGGACTCTACTAGTCAGCATATTCTTACCCTGTCCCTACATGTTTCTTCCATTCAGTGCTGTTTCAAATCTGACCATCTATTTTTTCCCCTATGTTGATCAACGATAAATGCTGTTACCAATGATACATTTTTAATTATAACCTCTTAGTTTTCATTGCTGTTATTTTGTCTAAACTATTTCTTTGTTGTAAAGTCCAGCCTTAAACTAGACAGACCAATTGAGTATTGATGTCTTTGCATTTTTATACAAATTATCCGATGGGGGACTACTGATATCAAGAATTATAGTTTATAATTTAAGTGTGAACTTGTAAATGTTGAATAATGCCCTTCCCAAGTGAAGGGCAAACCATTTTTTTCTCATTTAGTTGGGAGTCACCATCATCAACTTGCACTTTCAAGTTTAGGCCTTAATATAATATCAATTCAAATAAAAAACCTTTAGCCCCTAACTTTATTGTATGTTGACAATACTTCAATAGCATAAATGATTCGGATTAAAATTTATATCTTGATTACATTAATTTTTATGCCCCAAAAACATTTTAATACAGAATGGTCAAATTAATAGATAGGCGTCTTAAGTATCTTTTAATCTTTATATTACAATCTCCGAAGCTCTTTTTATTATTAACCGTGAAAAAAATCATTAGTTAAGTGCATCAAGTCCAACAAGTCCAACTATCGAGATCACTGCATTGTCTGGTGGTGAAAAAATAAATAAATACAAAATTGAACAGTGGACATCAAAACCCCACACTCCATCCCTACCAACCCAATCCCCACTTAACCAAACCCAAGCATTCACAACAGGCTAGGCCCTCATTGCAGTACTCGTCTCATTTAGATCTTTTCATTCACATTGAGATGTTTCATCATGTTTATGGCGCAATGGCAAAATAAGTGCAGTTTTACACCGGAAGTTTCTCGGGGGAAACGTTTCAGTTTTAGCAGTTTGCATGGACTGGGACCAATTATGCTTTGTGTCTGGGTTAAAAAATTGCAATTTTTGAGGCAAAAAATTGCCACGAACATGCTTATTCGCCGCTTATTTGTCACTATATAAAAAAACAAAGAATGACAACTGTGAGCATTTGCCTCAATGTGTTTGTACACAAACCCACATGTACAAGATTGAAATATAAGAAATTCATGACTTTACACACATTTTAATAATCTAATCAAATTTATTGAGTGCCGTTAAGAAGTCTTTAGTCCAAATTCAAAGATATTAGAAGTTTGACATAGCAAAAAAGGGAACCCCACAAACACATAACTTGAAATAAGGGAGGGCACAATCCCTCTGCACCCACCCCTAAAACCATGGGGCTGGGCCTGTGAACATGGTGAATTGTTTTTAACATTAGATAGTCGCTGGTACAATCTAGGCCAAAAAAGGGAACCCCACAAACACATTACTTGAAATAAGGGAGGGCACAATCCTTCTGCCCCCACCCCTAAAACCATGAGGCTGGGCCCTTGAATTGTTTTTAACATTAGATAGTCGCTGGTACAGTCTACGCCATTTCGGATTATTTTACACATTTGTTTTTACCCATTTTGAAGGTAGGCATGCTTTCGTTTCCTTTCAATTCATTTGTTTTCTTCAGTCGGTAAAAATAAGGGAGGGTATGCGCCTGTTGCACCCACCCTTAAATCCGCACCTGACCAATATACATTGAAGTTTGTTGGGCCCTGTAACATCAAAGTATGGGATTTGAGTCCATCGCTAAATGCAAACCAAAATAAACCTTTACCAACTGGTGCATTTTAATGCAATTGGCAAAATAAGGGTGTTACTTTCTGACATTCTTTAACATTTATTAACTTCATTTTTGTGTCCAAATGAGAGAACTTGCAGACAAAAAAAATTGACTTAGTATTCCAGGGCTTAAACTTGTGCTGTTAAATTTATCAATTAAAAGTTGTGCAATGATATAATTTCAAATTCCAATTGTCTTGCTCATCTTCTACACATAAGATGAATGTAAACATTCATTTTTGATTGAAAAATAATTTAAAAGCACCATAGGGATTTCTTGAAATTAAATGTGTGGGTCTATTCAACTTAAAAACGGTTTGTCCTCTTTGTTTCTTTTCAGGTGCCAATGTTGCGTTGGACATCAAAGTATCCATGTATACGATGCACACTGCTACCTTAGAGTCCTCAATAAATAAATCACCCGGGAATACAAAATCTTCGGACCTCCAAATGGCGCTGTAGGCCTGACGACCCTTGATGATGCTGCTATTCACTGGCTCTCCTCGGAGCTGCCAGCCTAGATGATTGATGGTGACCACATGAATGAACGAACAAATGAACAAACAAATGAACAAAGAACCAAACGAAATACCTCGAAATATGTCTTACAAGAAGAAGAAAAAATTCTTTGGGTGAGTACAACCAAATAGATTCCAAACAGCCGTGATTAAATATTAAATATATAAAATGCAGAACTCACTGTGACTCCACTTTTTGTGCCGGAGTTCAGCGGCATTGCGACCAGGGATGTGTGGGGGGGTGTCACACCCCCCAAATTTTTTTCCTAAGTCTGCATTTAGAGCCACAGTTGGCAAATTGAGAACCAAACAAGTATGCGCTCGGACTGAACACAAATCCATTCGGCAGGCCTAGAGATTCGCCGACTGAAAATTTTAATTTAATCCTTGTAGTGTGAGAAGTCCAACTTTGATTTACCAAATTGAATATTCTCGGCAACGTGTGGGCCTCTACGCTCTGAAAACACTGAAAGCCCTAGAGTGCCGGAGGCTCCAGCCCCCGAACCGGCCTTGCAGAATTTCTGCCCCATAGACTTCATTAGGGGCATTACTTTACATGTCCAAAAGAAAAAAACATTGATTTTTGGCAACTTGATGACCTTTTTTTAGCCTTGAAAAATTTTTAGATCTTAGAGAGTCCAGGGAATTAGCCCCAGGACCCGCATAAGAATGGTTGCCCTTATAAACCTAGGGGATTTGTCCCTAGTCCAAAAGTATGCAAAGTTTGAATTTCAAAACTAAACGTCTTTTTTTGGCATATTGACAGTCCTCCTTAGCCCAGAAAACTCCTAAAATGATAGAGCGTCTGAAGGCTTTGTCCCCTGAACCCCCACTAGAATTTTTTCCTTATACTCCAACAGGGAATTTGCAGAAAAATTACGGTTTTCAAAGCTTGCATTTCTAATAAGAGTCATCTAATGATCGGCATCAGAGGGCCATTTTAAACCTTGGAGTAACTGAAAAACCTAGTGAGCATTCGGGGGCTTTGCCCTCGACCCCCTCATGTAGTACGTGAGTCCCACGTCATTGCACTTTTACTTCCATTTGGTAATGTCAGTTGGCAAATTTAGGCTTCCACACCCACCCAAAGAAAGTGCCTTTGCTACGCCGTTGCCGGAGATCATAATTTACAATGAGAGTACTTTATTCAGTGAAGGCTTAAAAACAAAATACCGGACTAATACTGTCAATGTCAAGAAAATAGCATTTAGATTCCTTCAAATCACTATTGCTTTATCAATGGTAATGCTATTTCAGATTCTGCAAGTGAAAAACATGTAAGCCCAAAATAAATGAGGGGGAAACACTAATAAAACATTTACACAGTTTTTCATTGTTCTCACAAGGTTGTTGTAATTTTCGGGAAAAAAAAGAAAAAGAAATGTAATATAGGCCTACTGGTTCTTTTAACCAGCAGGGATGAGATTTGTCCATTTTTCCCCCCCCCCCGGAATTTCCGGATTTAAAAAAGGAAACTTGTAGTGTCTTCCAGATTTTTGTTGCCTATCCATTTTACGAAAAAATTCCCATTGATGGTGATTTACCACAAAGACACATCCTTGCGACATACAAAAGCAATCACATTGTTTCCAATAATTTACAGGCTGGTAGTCTTCATTATCTCGCTACTTTGCATGCTACATAAAGGCAAGAAACATTCAATGCCAGAGGGTGCTTTCAGAACAATTAGATTGAATGAGAGCATACGCCCTCTGTTGGTGAAATATACCTGCGCATTACGCGACAGTATACAAAAATACCTTGACCTAAGACTGCACCTGTCTTCGCATTGTCATATTTTGCTTTATTATGATAAGATTTAGGATACCCTGGATGAACGAAAAGGTTATTTTACAGTATAATGTAAGATTTGTTTCTTGTTTTTTTGTGTTTTTTGTTTTTTAATGAAGATGCAATGTTTTGATCACAGGTGCTATCTTGAAAACCATTTTCTTTTTTTAAGTTTATAAGTTTTGTGTCTGAAACTGACAGTTTTACACGTGTAATTGACCGTTTCAGAAACAAAATAAACTAGAAATGTGTTTGTTGCAAAAGAATCGGTAGAATCCTAATCAAACTTCACTTCATTTAATTGGGAGATTCTCATCTCACAGGACATCTCACAGAAATGTTATTGTACACTTCAAGTGGACATTATTCTACTCATTTAATTCCACAATAATACATTTTAAATTTAGTCCAGAGCCTGGGTCTTATACAATCAGTTTTGTGCCATAAGGTAAATGAATTTATACTTCAAATCAAATTAGGAACACCAGAGCGAACCCATTCTCTTTTCGATAAGTGCACTGGGTTCTTTTACGTGCATTGCTCAACACATGGGACCTACAGGTTTACGTCCCATCCGAAGGACGAAGCAATAATGGTTAAGTGTCTCGCTTAAGGACACAAGTGTCAGAACTTCTTTCTGTTACTAAACCGAACAATTGGCTTTTCCAATTTCAACTGTTTAGAAAAGATAGTGTGATAAAGCATAAACTGTTCAACTTGTAAGTAGAGGGCAGCGTGCTGACTGTGGAGTTAGTTTGGACATTTTTCCCTCTGTGTGTATGTACTGAGTTGTGTGATGTATAGACGACATGCGAGTGGGCGACTGTACCTTCTATTTGCGTTGTGTATACAATAGCAGTACAATAAATGCGGCGCGTTGTAGTTTTGTGTCAGCTTGTTTGTAGGATAGTTGACTGGTCAAAACTTTAAAAATTCATAAAAAATCATGTGATGATGTCATCTCGACGTCATTTCCATTTAATTTGTAACATGTCTTGCTGTCTCAACACATACCAAGATTCAACTCTATCAAATGTATGGTTCGGTAATTACACGACATCAAAAAGGACATCTTTATTGTCATACCACTTGACACATGATGATTATTAACCTGAAATTACACACAATTTTGTTGTCTGGATGAGTGTCATTATGTATACCAATTTTGAAGCGATTACCATAATGTTTGCCACAAACATCAGTAAAAGTGCATTTGTAACTGATTTTAACCTGGGCGCTCTTGCATTTTACATGTACAAGTGTAAGACGTCACTTTGCTATATTTTAAACTAGACTATTGCTGGACAATAACATCGTTGAAAGAAGTAAAGGTCACGTGATTTCTTGCACACAGCAAAAAATTAAGACCTCTGTACCTCTATCAAAGCTATGGTCTCTCGTGGTTGATTTGTTACTGATTTTTCAAAGATTTAAAAAAAAAATTGTAAACCTTGTAATTTGACTACCAGTGATGTCATCATGACATCACTCTTTGATGCACACCTTTAGAAGAAGAAGGAAGAAGAAAAAAACAAGAAGTTGTTTCTGTAACTAAACAGAACAAATGACGATTTCAACTGTTTAAAGAAGTTAGTTTGGTAAAATAAAATAAAATGTTTAACTTGTCATTATAGGGCAGCGTGCTGACTTTTGAGTTAGTTTGGTCTTTGGACCCGCTGTGTATGTACTAAGTTGTGGGATTTATATAGACAACCTCCTATTTGCGTAGTGCTATTGCAGTACAATAAATGCGGCTAGATGTAGTTTTGTGTGGGCAGACGGGTGCT
This sequence comes from Marthasterias glacialis, assembly GCA_911728455.2. Classification (NCBI taxonomy): domain Eukaryota; kingdom Metazoa; phylum Echinodermata; class Asteroidea; order Forcipulatida; family Asteriidae; genus Marthasterias; species Marthasterias glacialis. Next base: position 10,527,008 of record OU452228.1, on the reverse strand, counting down.
AGTCATGTCGCCCCCCGACAATGTCACCCCCCGACAATGTCACCCCCCGACAATGTCACCCCCCGACAATGTCACCCCCCGACAGAGTCGCCCCCCCCCCCCCCCCCCGATAGAGTCGCCCCAGACAAAGTCGACCCCCTTTTTGTATTTGACGTCCATTAGCCTCTGTCACGGCGGAAATTTTTAGAAGACGGCGGCATTTTATGCTGCAGTAATTCAATGAAAAATGTCTGTCACTTCCCAGCCGAATAATCCTATGTAAATAAAACAGTAAATAGACCTTGGAAAATGTAGAGTATTTTAAGTGTTCTTTCAACACCAGGAGCTGTTCCTAACTTGTACAAGTATTTTTTTGTGATTGTTGCATATTCATCATTCAGCGTGAGTTATCCACCATCTAGACAAATTTCCGCCAAAATGCCGTCATCGTTAACTTCATGAAAGAGGCTAATGGCAATTAAAAAGTCTGATCCGTCAAAGTATCTTTTGTAAAGCTGTATGATAAAGAACTATAGTCTGAACTGAAACCTTGAGTGCATTGTGGTGTGGGGACCTAGGTGAGGTTTTTTTTAATAGCTGTGACGGTGTCTTTTTTTTGGCATCAATAGCGCGTCACTGGTGGTGCCACTAAGCATATAAAAGTTGCCGCACTTGCTCTCATTATGATGAATAGGCCTTTTTAAAATAATTTCACTTTGTCTCACTTTGAGTGACAGATTATTTCCTGCACATACACCGACCAGGCCTACCTGAACCTCCAATTTTGCCGATTGGATACTTCATTAGTTTTACGTTTTGTAAGATTTAAAGTCACTTTTACAGGTTTTGATATTATAGTAATTATGTTATGTCCGTTGGTGAATGAGTTTGAGCAAGTAATAAACGAAAATTCTACTATAAATATGCAAGGAATTATTGGGTAATAATTGAATTCAACAGAATGATTGCATTGGGCATGATGACCTGATTTTCGATATACAGTATAAGACGAGTCATAGTCCTGCATTATGGTATGGAATTTAGTGAGATAATTGGTTTCCATGATTGCATTATTGATTCATGTTATTTTCTGACACTATGATGTTGAAAAAAATGGCGGTGACACTTTCAGGCATGATTCAAACTGAAAATCTGACGTCATGACCAGGTTTTCGTGAAGCATAACATTCAAGTTGTGTTTGCAAAAATGCCAACAATTAGTTGCAAACTTTTCTTTAACGGTTTTACTTTAAAAATGTGTAAAAAAAAACAAACCAAAAACACAAGTCAATGTCAATAATGAATATAATTTAAAATTTATTTTTAATCTCAACTGGTCTGGAGAAAAAAGTATTTCTGCGAGGACAAACCACTCCATCTCATGTACGGGGAATGAGCATGGTAGACCCAGTACGCTCTGGCAAAACTCCTCATGGTAAAGTGCACTGACCTATGAACCTCGTACTTGTGAAAATCTGAAAATTTGTTTACAAGCTTGCTTGTCACTCTCCTTGGGTTTCACGGATGGTGTTGAAACTTTCAGACATGATTCAAACTGATGGTCTGATGTCATGACCATGAATATAGTTTAAACTTTAGGCATGTTCGCAGACATTTCAGGCATAAAAAATACCTTTGTTGCTATACTGTTTGTGCCCAAAACATAAAACGGCAATTTTCCACCAAAACTCATTCCGTTTTAAAATGTACATTTCATTGGCTATGGGCGCATTTTATTAAGGTAGACAAAAGTGAACTGGCAATTAAAATACTTCTCGAGCGCTGATTGTGAAGCACTGCTTTGATCTGATCACTGATCACGGATTTCGATAAGGCAGACAAGTTCAATGGGACTGATGAACACGCGAAGGAATTGATTGACAAGGATTTCAACTTCTCTTTCTTGCGACACATTCAAGTGATATGATATAAAAAGCCACTTCACATTGGGACAGCATCTTGATACATCATCCAAATATTATTCAGATAAGTTCTCTTTATGTTCGCTGTGAATTTCATCATGCCTATCCAAACCAGAAGAGGTGGTAAATGGGTTTCTCATGCAGTTTATCCTTGCATCAAGTGGAAGATGGAGGTGTCTTTAAGACATCAGACTCTAGAATGCGACGGCTGCAAGAAGTGGCAGTATCGGAAGTGCATGAGTGGTAAGTTCTCAGTTCTCAATGTTTTTATATTGTAATAATTTTTCAGAATCTTAATCTGAAGCATAGTCGGTGTAGCCTCCTAGTGGATACATCTTACTGACTTTTGGTGTGATGGGCTGATAGAACAATTCAATTTTGCCCTTGCACCGATGTTTAAATGCATCATCAGCGATATTTATCAGAGAACAGGTAAAAACTCATTGGTGACGGTATGTGCAAGATCGAACATGTTAATGAACATTAAGGGTTCCATGATTTTTGGTGAGGTTTTACTGCAGGATCCGAATGACTAGGGTAATTAATTTAACTGAAGAATTGGAAAGTATGTTCCTTGTGGAAATTATACCTCCCACCCAACCTCTGATCTTACCTTGATACTTAGTACTTGCATACTTGGTTGTTTAGTCCTTTACCCCAACGGGAGTGACTCTCAAATTAGCCTTGAAGGTAGCCACTGTAGGTGCAGTCACTAAATTATCTGGCAATCTGTTCCAGGGCTTGACCACCCATTTGTATAGAAGTGGCCGGCTAGCTTTGTTCTGTGGAGCGCCTTGCATACAATTTTTTGAACTATCTAGTGAGTTTGCGATAGCGTCATGTGTAATCTCTACAGTTGGAAAGGTTCTGATAACAATGGGTGGTTTTAGAATTTGTAGAGTTATAAAACCCTCGGTTCTTATCAGAACCTTTCCAACACTTTAGAGATGTCACCGCAAACCTCACTAGATTGTATTACCATCATCAAAAAACAAGTTACATTACTCGGTGAAAATACTGACAAATAATTTATAAATAATCAATACGAATGATTAAAATTTTGTTATTTCACCTCAATGTTGTGGAAATTTTAATTACTTTTAGTTAGCAACTTAATTTGAGGTTGTTTTTCTTGCAGGGATAACTCAAGCCTGCTACAGAGAGGAAGTTCGGAGTGATGATCCTTTTCCCTGAAAGTGCGTCGCCGCGATGCCGATTTCTTCCCTCTGGGATTTGACTTCCAGTGGCCCTCTGGTGAGTTGACTTCTTCATGTCTGCAAGTTTTAATGATCAAATTTGAAAGAAGTCAGAGAATCTGGGGATCAGCTGCTTCGATGGGGCTTTCAATGCTTTCAGTGTTTTAAAATTCAGATCTTGACGGTAACTCACACGTGCGTGCTTTGCCTTAAAGGGAAACACCACCACAGTTTTTAAATGAAATCGTGTAAAGGGTGTAATATTTCATGGTGATGGTATTATATTTTTTAGGATCAGTTGTTGCAAGAAAAGGACAAAGCGCCTGCCGTCGTGCGCAGAGTTATTCCTTTTCTTGAGGCAGTAAGAACACAATAGACCAGCATTTCTATCTTGATTATGAAACACGATCAATTCTCTGTGGATTATGTTTTTTATAGTATGTCCTTTCAGATCAGATAACACTTTAGAGGGCCTGGAATTCTCCTTTAATGTGGCATTGCACTCCCAAATAATTATGACTTAATTATGTGTGTGACTTAATAAACTATAGATTGTGTTGTTTCCAGAATTGTTATCGTGCTCTTGCATTCTAGGAGGTTTAACACTCATTTGCATAACATAATCCTATTGGCCGGGCACAATCCGTGGTTGTTGGGTTATGTTTAACCATCAAATCGGCCCACAAATTTTTAGGCCTGGTGAAAGATTCGTCTTCATCTTTTTTCATTTTGCCTACAGGTTTATCCACCAGTGGTCGATGCGGAGTAGCCAATGAATGATGACCCTGCTTTAGACCAAGAGCCTCACCAACCAGCAGAGGTGGCGGCGGGTGATATAGGCGATGGAGATATCCCAATTGCAGTCCGTCAACCTGTCTAGGACGAGCCACAGCAGGATGCGATCGTCAATGGTGATTGTGTGGTAATGAAGATGGGGAAGGTGATGATGGGGAGACAGCGTACATGATAGTGGAGGCCACTTCCCAGTGTGGTTGTCTTAAGTTGCTGGACAGCAGGGGTTATTCCTATGTATGGTGCAAGGAGTGTGGAGAGAGTACGCACTGGAGGTTAGTGAAGCAGATTATAAATTCTTAACAGCAAGAATAGGATGGTGTATGGCCATACAAATTGAAAATATAACCTTTTTCTTCCCTTACAATGTCTACTAAACAGTCAAAATTCATTCGAAGATCAAATTTTTTGTTTTGAGTCGGACCAAACACGGACAGTTTCACTGTTTGACCATCAAGTTTACCCAAATACGTCAAATACTCAAAAATCTGAGTGAGGCTAATCTTTGTGAGGTGTGGAGAATGTTATTTGTTATTTGTTATAATTGTCATTATCATTAAAACCTTCACCGTGTAATTTCGGGTTTTCTGTGAAGAGCCATTTTCAGGTTTTTAGACTGAAGTGTGAAGAAAGTTATGGCATTATTGTTGAGAGACATGAGGTATAAGCATTCATCATTGATAATGATATTTTCAGAGGTTCTGTGAGGAACCGTCCGTTAAGGTGTGGCGCAACAGTTATACAGGAAATCAAGGAATGAGCGGCAGCCAGAGTGTTCCACTCAGCTGTGGCGATCGTGGAACAGGTTCTGGTGGAAGGGGTCGACGAAGCAGCTCCAATGCCGTCGCGTCTGAACTTGTCAAATTTTGCTGTGGACGGCTAACTGGGTCAGGGAGTCACAGCGCCCACACCATCCACAGGACCTGTAGTTTGAGCTTGTGAATGATTTCATTCCTGGAGGTAGGTTAAGTGGTATCAGCATCACAATAAGCTTGGGCGGTATTCATTTTTTGGGTAGTCGATAATACCGTCGCCAAAATACCGCGGTATTCAGTATTATCGGGTACTTGTTTTGAAATGTGTATCAACCATAACAATGACGCTTGTAGAAGTCTACCCCTTAAAAAAAACAAATAAACGGACGTAGACAATGCCGCCGCGCTCTGGTGTCGCCTGCTAAGTGTTGACAAAATTCTGCTTGCACATGTATTTTGCATAAAACGCTTGAACCTTACAGGAAGTTTTTTTCTGAGAGTACAGGAGAAGCAAGCTTATTCACTCTGTGTAGTGATCGGCAACATTACACACTCGCAGTGACGTGATTGATTGGTCCACTCCCGAATATCACTACCAGTGCTTTCATAATCATACCAAACATTCCACGCACGTGGTTTGGTGTTTTACCAATGGCATCTGGAAAACATGTACGCCGCTGGTTGACGACCACTTTTTGCATGAGCAGTATTGTGAAAGCGTGGGTAGTAGGTACCAATGAATTTCATGACTAGGCATTGTCAGGCCGTGTCCGAAACGGCGACTTTGGCTACAGCTACGGCTAGATCGAGCGCGTCTGCCAGTTTTTAACACTGACAGAAGCACTGATCTAGCCGTACCTGTAGCCAAAGTCGCCGTTTCGGACACGGCCTCACCTCCACTGCGCGGCCTCCATTCTTAATTGACAGATAACGTGTCTGTGGTTGGCCAATAAACCTCTCATTGGGCAGGGATTGAAAGATAGGGGGTGGGGCTGGGGTAGAGTCAGAGAGCACACAGCGGCATGCTCTAAACACATTAGAGGCCAAAGCAACAGAGTAGGTTAAGGATATAGCAGCACGTGGCCTGAAAAACTGAATGGGCAGGTGTGGGGGGGGGGGCCTTTGGTTGTTGCTAGTAAAAACTTCAACCTGTCGTCTTTAGCTCTATTGTTGGGCTTTATTGAAATGGGGAATTGGGATTTAACGAATAAGGTTAACAATTTCTCAATAAATTATAAATAATTTATGTAGGCTACATGTATTCCTGAACACAAAAACCATAACTTTATTTAATCAATCAATCCTTAATCACTTTTCAGTCGATGAGATGTGTAAGCCTAATCATTTATCACATCATCCCTTCCATGAATCAATGAAATTGAATAGTAACCGGTCCAGTGTATTTTGTAATCATCAATAGTGACACTTCCTTTTGTAAAATATACGGCCTTATCAACTATTCATCAGAGGTGTTTTAAACTCTTTCTTCACTTAAAAATCAGTTAAAAATTATCAAAGATAAATATAGACAAATAAGTATTAATGGAAAACCATCAGGGTGTCAGAGAAAAAAAACACAAAAAATATCAATCAATTACCAAACATTCTGAAAATGTTTTTGAAAAAAAGGTTTTAAAACAGTGCTCAATATATTGAGAACAAGAACAAATCAATAACAGGTGTGGTGGTTTGCAACTTTGCACATGGACTCCGAGCAGAAACGTCAGTTCACAAGTTCTTTGCTAAAAAAACCAACATGTTCACTTTGTCCGGTTTGAGTAGTGATCTTTGTGGAGTGACGATGTTTCCTGCTGTGCTAAACAGTCGCTCTGAAGGGGAACTTGTGGCGCAAATACACAAGTATTTTTTTCACAAGTTTGGCCAACATAGGAAAAGCCAATTGGTGCTCACTCCACCACTTCAATGGATCAGTCTCACCGTCGATGTCCTCTAGGGACAGATATCAATCTAGTTCAAGCTGGACGCACTGTTCAACTGTAAGGTCGCTATGATGGGCGGTCTTCTTCCCCAAGATGCTCCCCAAAGTGCGTTTGGGTTGTTTAGGCCTAGGGGGCTGGGGCTCCGCGGCCGGTGATTGTGGTTGCTCATCTCGAGATTCCCCTTCTCCAACTTCCAAGAGCTCTCCTGCCATCTGCGTCAATTCTTGCAGAATTTGGTCCTTGGTTGGCTGAATGTGGTCTGGTTCTATATGGTCCGTGCTGTAGCGAGGATCCAAAAAAGAAGACACGCGGAGCAAATCGTGAGTTGCTTCACGCTCGTACATAAGTTTATCTTGGTCAAGATGCCCTGCTTTATGTCTGCAGTGAGGGTTACATCTTCTTGGGAGTCGACAAGAACGAAGTCGTTAAGATGATGTATCCTTGGTAGAAGTGAGGACACCATGACATATTGTTCTCCAGACATAATGTCGGTGAAGTCTGCCAGTGGTTCCAACGCATTATTCACGGCCTCAAGAACGCTAATATCCTGCCATGTGGGGATCAAGTGGTCGTGGTCACGATCTTCGCCCAAGACTCTCCGCAAAGCTGGGGCCTCGTTTAATTATCTACTGCTTAGATCCCCATCGAGTTGAACAGTCCTGTCAAAATAAAATAACATAAATAACCCTCATTATACACACTACAAAATTCAATAAGATCAATTAATTGCACAAATGGTCGGCAACTTAGAAAAAATACACACGCAGAGAGGCTAGCCTGGTATTGTTAAATCAATGTTTCAGAACCTGAATGAAGTTTTTTGAAATCGTTAGTTAGGCCTATACTTTTTCTCTCATCTCAAGCGGCCATTTAAAGAGACGGTTCCTTCACTATTTTTGACAGACATTCCAGACAATGTTTTCAAATATTTGCAATCTGCATTCTACTAAACTAAAAGAAAAGTTTATTTATAAACATTTTTGATTGCTTTTCCAACCTTAGTTAGCAATTTAAGCATTAATTTTCATTGCCTCATTTTCGTTTTAAAAATTTCTGCAGTTCCCTAAAATTGTTTTGTGAATGCGTGATGCTCATCATGTCATGCTTGGGTGCTTTTGGAGCGGGCAAAAATAATAGTTAACCCGGCTAACATTTTATTAGTCTAAACAATGCAATGCAGTATGCACCACAACAAGGAAACAAATAAGTATTAAAGATTCTTGCACTACTTGCATTCGTCCCGTATAAAGTTTTATTCAGAAAGAAGTGATACAAAATTCACAACATAAATTCTGGTGTGTTCGTTAAAAGCATCAAAATGAAAATACATGATTTGGCGATCGACCGTGGGGACAGGGCAAGACAAGTTCGGCAAAATGCAACAACAGCCTTCAGGTTTCATTTGGCAGACGTCGGCCGCTCCTAAAGCAATGTTCCCATACAATACTGTTTATTGTTAATCAAACTATTTCTCAATAATTAAAATACCGCAGTCGCCCACGACGCCCAATATGTCCATGCCTCTTATAAATAATTTAAATTCTCTTGGAGTTTTGGACGGAGAAAGTGTAAATGTAAATCATTTATTGTCCAGTAGATTCCGTGTTTCCGCCACATATTGTTCACAAAATTACACTACTACAAACCCCCAATTGGTCTTCCAAGTTTTTTTTAATGGTAGGACGGTCATCATGGAGAAAGCACAAAAAATGCAAAATGCCAGACTACCACGAGACATAAAACACATAACAGCTTAAGGCTTTAAGATCCCCCTTTGATCTAGAGATGCGACAGCCGACAGCGGTGTCGGTTTACAACTTGTTACAGAAAGGCGTGGACAACGCGCACACAGGCTAACAAAAAGGGATTATCTCCACAGAGAGGGTCAAGGTCCAAGCTCTACTCCAGTGGCACTGTGTGCAGCTCGTGCACATGCTCAGAGCGGCAACATCAAACCGCGTTATTTTTTATTACAGCGCGGTTATCCACAAATACCATGATCACTTTGTGGAATACCGAATCAGACAGTATCTCGGTATTCCGACAACATTACTCGGTATTAGTCGGTATTGAAAAAAAAAAACGTAACTACTCGGTATTATCGAAAAACCGCCCAAGCTTACATCACAAATTGCCCACATTTGTGCTATCTTCCATTGCAATGGCTACCAGCCTAAGTATTCAAAGTTCCATTCGCTCATGAAAACTGCCCACGCATGTATGGATAATATACTGTGTTTCTTGTTCATCAAAAAAATCAGATTTGAAGCTTTTTGTGACTCCTGGCACTGTTAAAAAAGTCAAGTCAAGCCGGGCTGTGGAAGGCATTTGCAGCAGTATTCGAGGGTGTAAGTTCCATTCAAAGAAAATATTCTTCTCATGCTGCTATGCTAAAATGATCTGAAAACATCAGATTTGTCTTGGGAAAAAAAAGGTTCAAACTTGTGTACTTTCAATTCCTTCATGGTTGAACTACCAGACAACATCTCTGTTAAATGCCACCAGTTTGAATATTCAAGCACAGATTCAAATTTGATTTGATGGAAGGAGTTTGCGTGATCTTTGCAGTATTGGTGAAGTACCACGTCTCGGGGTACGTCAATACCAGAGCCCAATTTCATAAAGCTGTTAAGCAGAAAATGCAGCTCAGCAAATTTCAGCAGAAAAATGAGTAGGGCACCAATCACACTAATGTAAACTTTATGGATTTTTGCCTGGTAACCTGTATCTGCTCAGCAATATTTCTGTGCTTAGCTTGTTTTTGTGCTTACAAGCTTTATGAAATTGGGCCCTGGTTATAATATTGTTGTACATAAACTAATTACTTAGTTTATTTTGTTTTTGTATATAGATGACATGTCATGGATGTGGTTTCCATTGGAAACAGGCTGTCTGGCGACATATCCAGGCTGTCAGGCTGCAGAGAGCGAATGCAGCAAAAGAACGATGTATACCAGCTGTTGAAGGATCTGATGATGGCCCTGCCATTCCTTCCCTCAGAGGTAATTCCAGCGATGTTTGCGTCCCTGAGAGTTAGAGCGAACACACCCATGTTGCAAGAGGTAATGTATTCTGTTATTTATTCGTACTGGCCCATGGTATCAATCCCTTTGTGTCTATCCATAGGAATGATAAGCACTATATTATTACGAGGCCGCACTATCTGTTTAAGGAGCATGTGCAGTATATTTTACTTTGATCATGATATGTTTTGGACATTCCCGTTTAACCAGGGCCCAATTTCATGGCTCAGCTTACCGCTTACGAAAGCACAAAATTCCATGCTACTGTGATCCTATTTCATGAGTCAGCGCGGAATCATTATTTGTGCGCATGCATGCTTTGCGTAAAACGTCAGCAAAGCGAATTTCTGTGATGTCAACAAAAACAACAGCAGTTTTTGCATTGTTGATGCAATCAAATTCACTTCGCTTTCGCATTCGCGTGAAGTATGAACAGGGTTAAGGATTTCTCGCTTACTCGGCAAACGTAGAAATTCAGTGCTAACCCAGCAAGCGGGGAATGGTGCCCGGAAGTGTAGAATTCACCGGTAAGCAGAGCCATGAAATCGAGCCCAGGTGTGGATTCCCATAATGAATGATCACTGACCCCTAATCCTACCCCTGAAACTTAGCAACTGTGATTCTGGTCAACCACGATTTAGGTCTAACTATAATTTGGTGTTTGGGATTGTTTGTTTTACAGCTTTTCGAGTATGGCCACCATACCTGGATAGACGATACTTGGGAATCAGAGAAGTGGTTGGTGTTCATGAGGAGCATCAGGACTAACAACGACCTAGAAGGTGCGTACCAATGCTGTTTCCAATACCATTCCAATGTAGAGATAAAATTGCGAGGTTTTGTTTGACATGGGCTAACATGCATCTCTCTGGCAATCATGCAAAATTCATGTTGAACGCAGTTTTTGCATTGTTGACGCAGTCAAATTCGCTTTCACATTCGCGTGAAGTATGAACTGGGCTTTAGGGTGTGTTTTGGGAATAATTCCAGACGTCAACGGCGTTTTAAAAAACAATTTTGGTACAATTAATGTCAAAATGTCAAGGAAACATGACAGGGGAACAGACAGTATATCTTTATAAAATTTATGTGTATTATTTATTTGTTTTTTTCTAGGATGGCACGACCGCCTCAACAACAGGACCAGTTCTTGGATGAATATGTATCTGCTGAAAAAGGTCCTGTATGACGAGTCATCTATGGTCAACTTGCAAGTTCAACTCATGTCAGAGTCGAAGAGACAAAGGAAGGCATACATGTCAAGCCAGGGTCGATTGTTTTTAGTTATGGGAGCAGTACTCAAATCAAGCCATCAAGTCCTACCGACTCCTCCGGGGGTATGTAGTAATGCACCGGATGGGCAGTAGTGGGTGCGTGCAACTTTTCAGATGATGAGCTGATTTCCTTGTTTTTTCGTTTTGCCCTAATTTTGATATGTTTTATTTATTTTTTAAAGATTCCAGGTCCATCTTTTTTGTTTCTAAGCAAATATAATATTAGGCGATGTAATTGTATTTACAACCCATGAGTTCTTAAGTACTAAGTGTAAATACGTAGATTCTTATTTTTTTTTACTTCTTTATTTAATCTTTAAAAGTGCTCTCTATTTACAGGTTTATTTATTTAAATGAAGATTAATTCTTTTATTATTCATTTGTTTATTACTAAATGGTGTAGATATTTCAACAAACATTATTATTTCGTTAAATTCTTAATCCTATTTATTGTATTCGTTGTAAAAGGTTTATTTATTTAAACGTACATTAATCATTTCTATTATTAATGGTTTATTTCAACATTAATATTTGCATTAAGTTCTTGATAATTTTTAACATTAATAATTTATTATTATTAGTTATTTCATTGGACTTGTAATTTGTTGAGTAATCAGTGTGATACAGAGCCGGTTATTCTTTAAAATGTACTCTCTATTTAAATGTTATTTTTGTTAATTTGTGATCTTTAATATTTTCCTTGTAAAAGGAGTGTAATCAGTATGAATGATTATTATTACTTACTGTTTATTATTTCTTATTTGATTACTTGTAAGTTCTGTTACATTGACTTTGTTGTCTGATTAAATATAGTGAGTTTTCGATCAAATAAACCTGTTTGTGTCTGCTTATATAGTGCCTTGGTATTCATAGCCATTTCATACAAAACAGCTTGGGTTGCAGGATGTAAGAAGTAATAGTGTAATAACGAGAGCCACAAGTTATTTCTAGGTTGATCAATCCACCCCTTTGTCGGGGGGGGGGGGGAACGACTGTGTCAGGGGGCAACATTGCGAGGGGCGACTTTGCCAGGGGGGCGACATGACCAGGAATCATTTTGTGTATGCGTGTTTGTGAGGGAAGTTTACTTTAAAATTCTAAAAATTTGTAAATATTTGTAAAAAATCATGTAATGATGTCATCTTGACGTCATTTCAAATTTATTTCTAACATGTCTCTTTCTAAATACAAACCAAGATTAAACTTTATCAAACTTAAGGTTTGGTAGATACACAACGTCAAAAAGTGCACAATTAAATGTAATACCATGTGACATGTGATGAGGTCACAAACATGAAACTTCATGTATACCATTTTTGAAGCGATTACCATAATCTTCGCCACAGACATCAAGTAAATGTGCATTTTTAATAGTTGAAGTACAAAATTTGAAATACATTGCAAAGGGTCATAGTTTCCTTATGACACTGAGCAGCACACCTACAAAATAACAGGATTTACAGAGTTTTCACAAAGAGACTTTTGATTTTACAACAGTGGAGTAGGTTAGTGCTGACACCATGCCAAAAAGATTTTGCCAAGTGGTAAAAGATAATTGGTGTAATATTTGAGCAATTCATAAAAAAAGTAAACAAGCAAAAATAAAAGCAATTAGTGATCAACTTGTTTCAAAAGAACATGCACTGTACACACTTTATTTCTTATTTGTTTTAAATAAACTTATTGATCTGTAAAAAGCGTTTGAATGTAGAAACAATTAGTGGAGGATTAATGAGGAGCATGCAGCACCCCTTATTTCCCCTTATTTCTCATCCAAAAGGGAGAATTAGGAGAAGTAGGAAGGTGAAAAAAACACTTAGATATAAAACTTTGCCTCAAAAGATCAAGAAATGCTAAGAGTGCACCAAAGAGTATCTTAATCTGTGAAATTCCTCTGTAGGGCCCCATGCCCTTGTACATGCTAAAAACTGTAAGTGTTGAATCCAACACTTACATGTGTGCGGTCAGTGATTACACTTTGAAAGTGTTGAATCCAACATTGTTAATGTTATATCCAGCATTTCAAAATATCAAATCCAACGCCGAAGAGTTGAATCCAACAGTTTAAGTGTTATTTCAACATTTTCAATTTGTTTTCATTGAAATTGTTGAATCAGTATAAAGGCAAGATTACAAGTATTACATGCTGCATTTAACATTTTAAAATGTTAGATTTAACACTTCCAAAGTGTAGTCACTGACCACACACATGTAAGTGTTGGATCCAACTCTTCGGTTTTAAGCGTGTAGGCATCAGTATTCATAACTGCACGGTTCCCTATTTTTTGCCCACTGTTTTATTGGTTTTTGGGTGGTGTTTTTTATTAATACAAAACGTAAAAGGAAAGAATTTAAAAACTAAACAATTCAAACGATTTTCCTGCTCAAAAGATAAACCAGAAAGGTTCAGATAGCACAAGACAGCATCGTCATCTATTACATTTTTTGGGCCCTTGAGCTGGCCCCGAACCCCAAAACGTTGCTTTGTCCACTTGCAGGCTCCCCTTATTTCACTGAAGGAAAGGCTTAGAATGCAAAAGAGGGCACATGTATATAAAAAATATAAAAACAATGATACAGCTCCCACTGCGCGCTGCTATGAGTATCCTCTCCTTTTAACTATTGACCCATTTCACCTGACGTCATCATCACAATAATCTTGGTTGCGCCATTTTGGGAGTCAATGTCACTGAGTGAAGTGCACATTTTAGGAGGCACGGCTTTTACACGTAAACCTATTGACCACCAAAATGGTGAGTGTGGCACAGTCGGCGTGTGTGACGTGCGTACAAGGGGTCAATACTTGGATCCGCCTTGACAATAAACAAAAGGCATTTGGTATTTCACTCTGGTATTTTACCAAAATTCCCCCCTCACTTTTCAACACAGATTTAGGCTGATTGTCTTTAATAAATATTTTCACCCCTGAAAACGGGAATACATTTGACCAAATAATACTTCCTGAAAGCCCCATTCTGATTAATTTGTGTGACACACAGTAACATTCGCAGGTAAACATAACATAAGCCACCACCCTCTTCAGTCGTAAAAGGAATCAATGTTACTGCCGTTAACTTTATGCATCCTTGTCCTGCCCAACAAGGACCAAACCTGATCATTTAGGCCAACAAACGCAAACCAACTGAACATGTGGGTCTTGGCACGGCATAGATGTTTTGTTCAACATAAAAAAAAACATAGGTGTGACTCCACTTGAAAAAACGCCTGGTCAACTAAAAGAGCATACGTAAACCACGTTTAAAATACTACTAAACATTTCAAGTCCATTGGCTAGTCGAATAAGATGTCAGGTTTTAACAAAATGATCATTTGTGTTAATCACAGGCACAAACCCTTGGGAGGAGGATTGGGGGTTGGGGGTTGGGGGTTGGGGGTTGGATGGATGATAATTCCCTCCCCCATTTTCGAAGAGGTGGATCCGCTGCATATTTTTCTTTTCACCAAAAAGAGAACAAAATTATAGAGGAAAAAATACAGGACCCCGCCTTGGGGGAGCTTTGCAAAGTGTGCTTCATGTTGGGCCACTGATTTTATTTCAAGAAAGAGATTGAAGTGAAAAAGAAGAAAACAGTCAGTTTAAACTTCTGCTTAAGAGGTAACCCACAGAGGCTCAGGAGTTTCTCTCTTTACAAAAAATACTTGATCTTGTGTTAGCAATAAATAAAGTTGACAGGACACAAAAATGAATGCAATTTCATACTTTTTATTTCAGGGCACAATTCATAATCCAGTTAAAGAATGAATTACCAGTACTAATGGGGTCGACAGATCGACCCCGTTTGTTTGCTACACCAAGTATATACTTAATACAAGGCTTAGCAATACATGTGCAATTATTATTCCAGTAAATCTTTATATTCACTTATCTTTACAATTCTTTACAATCGAGTATTACACAACAGATGGTAAAATTCATCCATGTTGTACTTGTTTAAGACACACTGCTCATCATAAAACTATGACTGTCCCACTTAACTTCCACGTGAGTGTTCCCCCTCGACGAACCTTGAACCTTGAATTAAAATCACTTTATGTGTTACAGAAGGGGCAACTTCAGTCATGCAAACTGTGGACCTACCTGCAACTGCTTGATGACATTGCATCATCACTCAAGAAAAAACATGACTGCAGCTACTGAGAAAATCTGACTGTATTTGCTGTCTCCAGAGTAACAAGAAAGCAGCAACCACTCCATGAGGCAAGGTAGTCAAGGTAGACCAACAAATTTATTATTAGGGGCCATTCAGAATAGTCAATGTTCAAACAAATTTGATCTTTTCGTGAAATTGTTTTGACCCACCCACCCACCCACCCAACCCACATTTGATTTGTAAATGCAGATCAACCATTCTATATGTGACCTATACACTGAAGAACAAAGTAATGCCAGAAATGAGCAGATAATTAAACCAGTTGCAGCCGCGATTCTTTCATTTTTTTTCGTCTAGCCTGACGGAAGAATTTTAACGGAATTCCCGGAATAATTTTTCTTTGAGAGTACCGCTGGCACAAAGAAACCTTGACTTGACAAAGCCAAAAGAACAAAGAATCTCGGATGGCTGGATCCCCAGTTCACTCTGACTTACCTCCATTGAGCCAAAATACAAAGATTAAACAATGGTGGAAGCCTCTTGATGGCCCGTAATCCTCTTCTTGGAACAAAAGAACAAAGCTCCGGAATGAGGGATTACACAAAAATCACCGCACAATAGCCCAAACTCTGCGAAATATTCAAGGTAATGTTTTCTCTCTGTGTGGGTGATGGCGTGTGCGTGCTCTGTGCACACTCAGCACAGGAATGTCCGGGTGACCTTTAATTCCCGTGTTCTGATTTTACACATTGGCGTGTTTCAACGTTGCCGTTTGCAGGTTCGAAAAATATATTCATGGATGCATGTCAGCTGGAGCCTACTGGTTAATAGGTCTCTCCAAGCTCGGGGAGTTTTCAATGGCTTTTCCTGAATTCCAGCATGCAACTTTGTTGTTGAAACAGAAGAGGAAATTACCAAGTATACTAGGTGCTTAAGTACACACAACATTGTAGTATTTGTAC
This sequence comes from Marthasterias glacialis, assembly GCA_911728455.2. Taxonomy (NCBI): domain Eukaryota; kingdom Metazoa; phylum Echinodermata; class Asteroidea; order Forcipulatida; family Asteriidae; genus Marthasterias; species Marthasterias glacialis. Next base: position 10,511,053 of record OU452228.1, on the reverse strand, counting down.
AATGTTTCTCTATTTTGTATGATACTATATTTAAAAAAGAAGACAAAAAAAGTAATACAAAAGGAAATCAGCGTATCAGCTCAACTGTTGTATGCACAGTATTTGCAATAATCGTAACCTTTGATTCTCCCGATGATCGTAGACAAACCAATTACCATTTGAAGATTGCCTGGACTGTTAATTTTTGTCTCTGTGTATCAAGATACTTGTTTCAATAGCGCATGTCAGGACTGTGTAGTCTTGTGTCCAGTCTGTTCATGTGATTTTTTTGTCTGCCTGGAATAGCAACCTCTTCTGTATTTATCTTCTGAATGGCATTTCATACTGCTGCTGCGAGCACTATACCGAAAAAGCCTGACTTGTATTTTCGACTATTTTAATGTTTTACGCTATTAAAAGTACCTTAGAGGGCGAGTCTCATTCATTCATTTTTTTATTCACTTTTGTGATGACTTGACGAGTTGTGCCCATCTGTCCCCTTCAAGCATAGTGTTCGAGAGAGATGGACCGCTTTTATACTGGTCTAAGCGGTCCATCTCTCTTAAACACTATGCTTGACAGGAACAGATGGGCACAATACGTCAAGTCATCAAGAAAGTGAATAAACTTGAATGAATGATTGAATCTCATCCCCATAAGTTCAGAGGGTCTCTCATCAGGCGAACTCGCCATCAGGTGCGAAGTTCGGCATTGAAACAAGGTCGACCGATGACAGACATGCTGGCAGATGATCTGGAAGAGGCTGCTGGGTATGTTTAATTTTGTTTACTCCTTTTAAAGTTTGTTTCCCTGTTATTTTACTAAGTGAAAGATGAGTTTTGATTTTCAGTTTATTTCTTTTGACCCACGGACAACCTTGACTATTCTGAATGCCCCCTTACCGCTTGTTTTATCACTAGCAAAATGGCCTTAAAAGGTAGAAAAAGCTACAAATGTAATTGGATGTTTTTGTTTTTGTAGATTGGGCAGCTTCCAGTGGTTTCAACTGTCAACCAGAGCATGTAACTACTGGATGACATGACAGTCACAGATGTATCAGATGAATCAATAAACTTGCAACTACACAGCTCTGCTCTTCACAGTAACTCAGAAGGTTTTGTAGGAGTTTGTCATCTCTACCAGTACATCCTCTTCAGGTCATCTGCTGCATTCCAAGAAGGTAGGCCTACAGTTTATATTCAGTTATCCCTGTGGATGCAACCCAACAAACCCCTAAATCTACCCCATCGCCTGGTTTTGCCTAAAGGTCACAATAGTGCTCAGCCCAACCAACCATGATTAGTGCTGAGCCAATGGCAACACAAATTGAAAGAAATCTGTGATACGGTAAGCTTTGACATTGCTCTTTTGATCCATACTTTAAACGAATATCTTGTAAACCCTAATAACATAGTGTTATCCTCTTATCAAATGACAAAGATCTACTTGGATTTTATATAGAACAAATAAAGAATGTTTTGCATTCGTGCAATGGTGAGAATATTTCCGTTCGTCAGATGTGTGAAAACAATGCAGATTTCTGCATTTTACCCTGAAAACTTGTTCATTTGGCTCTGCTTTTTTTTCTTTCCTTCTGATGTCACACGTAAAGTTACAGTTCAAAGTGATGCATGCGGCATAATTTGATTGCATGGACAATGCACATGGTGCTCCTTGTGACCAAAGGGCGAGTGGAATGCTTCCACCAGAGTCTTTATTTTAAAAAATGTTGCCCTGTGCCTGTAACTTAATTGATATTAGGCAGGGTTAATGGGGACTAGCCTTGCCTGGAAGAGTGATGTCATGTTCGGGCTAGACTAATGCACACAGATACACAAACCCATGTACTGCAGTAGCCAGTGAATGTGATTTGGGGTAGAAAAGTGCAAGTGACATTGGACGACTAGTCTCAATAATCACTCTTAATAATAATAATAATAATAATAATAATAATAATAATAATATTTAGCATTTATATGGCGCTCTACAAAGCACACAGTGCCTGACAGATTATTTTCAGTTTTTACGACAGGTTTTTTGAAGCTTTTGAATTAGTTGTCTCAATAGACAATTTTTCTTTGCAATCAGCATCAGATGGTCGAGTTGGTCAGTGGTAGGTCAAGTAATCTGGGCACCGTGCAAATGTACAGCAAGTTCTTTGGGTGGAAAAATATGTTGGGTTTTTTCCCAATCCAAATCAATTAAATTCACTATTTATCGGACATTTGTATTGAGTAATAGTGAAACAGAAATACCACAGGATTGGTATTTCGTGTTTGTGGACTGAGTCGCAATATTATACCTCAAATTCGTAGGCAAAAATGTGGCCCAGCCAAGATACGCTGTAACAGGGTTGTGTGCTCCATACAACCATTTTTTTTTCACTTCCCACTCACATGCTCGTTTCATTGAAAGATGAAAATGTTTCATTCTTTCCATATTTCAGCTGATGAAAATATTAAAATTATATCACTCATAAACATTCATTATTTGTATGCCATTCTTCTATCTAAGATCCTAACAGTTTAGACAGTCTTGTATTTCAGTTTGTAAAACCAAGAGAATGCCGTGGAAATCTGAGATTGACTTTAATATATGAGAGCACGTATTTAAACATTTTTTGGGAATGGCGTGGGTTCCATCGAACATTGCTTTCGCGTGTGAAGGAAACAAAAGTTGTGCACTGTAACAGGACCCAATGTTGGATTATTCCTGAGACTTGCAGTGTCTAGTAGGGGTCACACATAGTGAGAGTTTGAAAGAAAACACATTCCTAAGGATAGGGAACTTTATATTTACATTATAGATGAGACTACTTCAAGCAAACTGAAGCTGCTCAAAGACGCCTTCTTCAATCATGAGGAAAGAGAAAACCAAGCAGCTGGATGTGATCATCACCAAATCATTGGTCCAGTTGGAGTTTGTAATCTCCACAATGACAGCATCTGAGATTCATCTTGTGTCTGCAAGGTTGGTAGAGATTGAATATTCCAACGACATATGTAGTTACTAGACTTGTTTGGCCAGTTTGTTTGCATCGGGTGGATTTGGTGCTGCTGCAATGAAACATCAAATAAAACTTGGGTCTAAATTGCATTGATTGTAAGCATTTGACATTAATTTGTTGGTGAGGTTTGCTTTGATGTTGAAAGGTGCCTTTGCCCAGTCTGCTTTGTAAAAAAACAAAGTAACAAGCAGAAATATGATTTGGATTTGATGCTTACGAGCGTACATAGCCTGTGTTCAAATGTCTATATTTGAATTTGAATTTATAGATTGACGAGTGATACCGGTTGCAGCATGAAGAGATCATCATTTCAGACGAACCCAAGACTGACCCACCTCAACATGTTTTACGTGGCAGTGTTTGATCAAGACGGAAGTGAACAGCTTTCATGACCTATAAACAAGTATTATGAACTGTAATTTTCCTTGGGAAAGATTTAACCATGCTGTAAAGTTCAACATTTACAAACTAATTTATTTCAGTCAACATTTTTTCACTGTCCAAGATGCTTGCATATACCAATGTGGTTGCTTAATAATTTTTGATCAAATTAATTTTGTTTGCTATTATCAAATGGTTTGTAGCGCTCATTGTTTGAATTTAAAAGCTGAATACCAAAATCAAAATTAGTCTTGATTTGATGATGTACAAGTTAGATCAGGTGCATACAAGATATCCTGTGAGATTGTAATATTTGTCTTAAAAGAAGGGACAGCATTCAAAAGGCAAAACTGAATCAGTTTAAACACTTTTACAATTTTCTTTCTGAATATAAACTAAAATCATGAACAGCTTAATTCACAACAAAATGAATGATCTTCCTTCTTTTGAAATGTATCGTAAAAATTTACTCATTCAAACTATTTTATCTAAAACCATGCACAAAGGTTAATATCTTCACTTTGAATGTTTTCAGTTTCTATATTTTCTGTTTTTATTTTTGAAGCTTATCTATGTTCTCTTCCATGCTAACTTTTAGCAATTTCTAGAAATGTTATTGGAGACAAATTTCAACCTTCGAGCTGCATGGCATTTTTTGGTACTTCAGTTGCAAGCAGTGTCCCTCAAATTTACTTTATTTGCAGCCATTCATCTGTTGACAGTGATATCACCATACTTCAAGCTAGACATAAATCTCAACATCTACACTATGGCTGATTGGCTGCAACTCTACAATTTTTTTCAAGAGACTTAGTCACTTTCTTCTTCGGTGCAGCGGATGTTTTCATGCGACTGTGTCGTCGTCGTTTTTCTGTAAATATTTGATGTTTTTATGGGACTTAGTCTCATTTTTCTTCAATGCAGCGGATGTTTGCATGCAGCTTTGTCGTAGTAACAGGGTCGTTTCATGGGACTAAGTTGCTCTCTCTTGTATTGTAACGGCGATTTTCGTGCAACTGTGTTGTCATCATTATTCAACCATTTGATGTTTTCATGGAACTGAGTCAGTATAAGTCACATTCTCCTTTGATGTAGTGGACGTTTTTATGCAACTTCTTCATTGTAGCAGAGGTTTACATGCAATCTATCTATTGCTCTTCAACCCTTTGATGTTTTTATGTGAATTAATCGCAATCTCCTTCAACATAGCCAAAGTTTTCTACATCTTTGTTGTTCTTCTTGCAGGTTTTCATGCAGTGTGTCTGTGGTTCTTCTTCAACCCTTTGATGTTTTTTTATTTGATTTGGTCTCATTTTCCTTGGATGTAGCCAAAGTTTTTACAACTTCGTTGTCATTTTTCTTCAGCGTTGGGGAGGTTTTCATGCAGTGTGTCTTTGGTTGGTCTTTAAACCTTTGATGTTTTTATTGGGTTTAGTCTCATTTTCCCTCAATGTAGGGGATGTTGTCATGCAACTTTGTTGATCTTCAATGTAGTGTCTTCAGTGAGGTTTTCATGCAGTCTGTCTGTTGTTCTTCTTTAACCATTTGGTGTTCTTATGGGAACAAGTCTCATTTTTTCTTCAATGTAGCAGATGTTTGCATGCAGCTTTGCCATTGTACTGGGGTTGTTTCACGCGACTAAGTTATATTCTCCTTCAACGTAGATGCGATTTTTATGCAACTTTGTCGATGTCGTTCTTCAACCCTTTGATGTTTTTATGTGACTTAGTGCATTCTCCTTCAACATAGTGGACATTTTAACAACTTTGTTGTCATTCTTCTTCAGTGTTGGGGAGGTTTTCATGCAGTGTGTCTGTGGTTCGACTTTAACTCTTTGATGTTATTGGATCTACTCTTATTTTCCTTCAATGTAACAAATGTTTTAATGCAGCTTTGTCAATGATGTGATGAAGTTGCATTCTCCTTCAATCTAGCCCCTATTTTCATGCAACTTGTTGTCTTTGTTCTTCCAGAACCAATTGATGTTTTCATGGTTGCATTCAATGTTTTCGTGCAATTTGGACATCTTTCTTCTTCAACTCTTGATGATTTTGTGTTGCATTCTCAATCTAGCAGCTATTATCACACAGTCCTGTTGTTGTTGTTCTTTCTTCAACCATTTGGATGTTTTTATGCGACTTGTTCACATTTTCCTTCAATGTAGCCTAAGTTTTTACAACTTTGTTGTCCTTCTTCCCTGTTGGGGAGGTTTTCATGCAGTGTGTCTTTGATTGGACAACTTTGTTATCATTCTTTTTCAGTGTTCCTAAAGTTTTCATGCAGTGTGTCTGTAGTTCTCCTTCAACCCTTTGATATTTGTGTATGACTTGGTCGCATTCTCCCTCAATGTAGCCAAAGTTTTTACAACTTTGTTGTCATTCTTTTTCAGTGTTCCTAAAGTTTTCATGCAGTGTGTCTGTAGTTCTCCTTCAACCCTTTGATATTTGTGTATGACTTGGTCGCATTCTCCCTCAATGTAGCCAAAGTTTTTACAACTTTGTTGTCATTCTTTTTCAGTGTTCCTAAAGTTTTCATGCAGTGTGTCTGTAGTTCTCCTTCAACCCTTTGATATTTGTGTATGACTTGGTCGCATTCTCCCTCAATGTAGCCAAAGTTTTTACAACTTTGTTGTCATTCTTCTTCAGTGTTGCTGAGGTTTTCATGCAGTGTGTCTGTAGTTCTCCTTCAACCCTTTGATATTTGTGTATGACTTGGTCGCATTCTCCCTCAATGTAGCCAAAGTTTTTACAACTTTGTTGTCATTCTTTTTCAGTGTTCCTAAAGTTTTCATGCAGTGTGTCTGTAGTTCTCCTTCAACCCTTTGATATTTGTGTATGACTTGGTCGCATTCTCCCTCAATGTAGCCAAAGTTTTTACAACTTTGTTGTCATTCTTCTTCAGTGTTGCTGAGGTTTTCATGCAGTGTGTCTGTAGTTCTCCTTCAACCCTTTGATATTTGTGTATGACTTGGTCGCATTCTCCCTCAATGTAGCCAAAGTTTTTACAACTTTGTTGTCATTCTTTTTCAGTGTTGCTGAGGTTTTCATGCAGTGTGTCTGTAGTTCTCCTTCAACCCTTTGATATTTGTGTATGACTTGGTCGCATTCTCCCTCAATGTAGCCAAAGTTTTTACAACTTTGTTGTCATTCTTCTTCAGTGTTGCTGAGGTTTTCATGCAGTGTGTCTGTAGTTCTCCTTCAACCCTTTGATATTTGTGTATGACTTGGTCGCATTCTCCCTCAATGTAGCCAAAGTTTTTACAACTTTGTTGTCATTCTTTTTCAGTGTTCCTAAAGTTTTCATGCAGTGTGTCTGTAGTTCTCCTTCAACCCTTTGATATTTGTGTATGACTTGGTCGCATTCTCCCTCAATGTAGCCAAAGTTTTTACAACTTTGTTGTCATTCTTCTTCAGTGTTGCTGAGGTTTTCATGCAGTGTGTCTGTAGTTCTCCTTCAACCCTTTGATATTTGTGTATGACTTGGTCGCATTCTCCCTCAATGTAGCCAAAGTTTTTACAACTTTGTTATCATTCTTTTTCAGTGTTCCTAAAGTTTTCATGCAGTGTGTCTGTAGTTCTCCTTCAACCCTTTGATATTTGTGTATGACTTGGTCGCATTCTCCCTCAATGTAGCCAAAGTTTTTACAACTTTGTTGTCATTCTTCTTCAGTGTTGCTGAGGTTTTCATGCAGTGTGTCTGTAGTTCTCCTTCAACCCTTTGATATTTGTGTATGACTTGGTCGCATTCTCCCTCAATGTAGCCAAAGTTTTTACAACTTTGTTGTCATTCTTTTTCAGTGTTCCTAAAGTTTTCATGCAGTGTGTCTGTAGTTCTCCTTCAACCCTTTGATATTTGTGTATGACTTGGTCGCATTCTCCCTCAATGTAGCCAAAGTTTTTACAACTTTGTTGTCCCTCTTCTTCAGTGTTGCTGAGGTTTTCATGCAGTGTGTCTGTAGTTCTCCTTCAACCCTTTGATATTTGTGTATGACTTGGTCGCATTCTCCCTCAATGTAGCCAAAGTTTTTACAACTTTGTTGTCATTCTTTTTCAGTGTTCCTAAAGTTTTCATGCAGTGTGTCTGTAGTTCTCCTTCAACCCTTTGATATTTGTGTATGACTTGGTCGCATTCTCCCTCAATGTAGCCAAAGTTTTTACAACTTTGTTGTCATTCTTTTTCAGTGTTGCTGAGGTTTTCATGCAGTGTGTCTGTAGTTCTCCTTCAACCCTTTGATATTTGTGTATGACTTGGTCGCATTCTCCCTCAATGTAGCCAAAGTTTTTACAACTTTGTTATCATTCTTTTTCAGTGTTGCTGAGGTTTTCATGCAGTGTGTCTGTAGTTCTCCTTCAACCCATTGATATTTGTGTATGACTTGGTCGCATTCTCCCTCAATGTAGCCAAAGTTTTTTCAACTTTGTTATCATTCTTCTTCAGTGTTGCTGAGGTTTTCATGCAGTGTGTCTGTAGTTCTCCTTCAACCCTTTGATATTTGTGTATGACTTGGTCACATTCTCCCTCAATGTAGCCAAAGTTTTTACAACTTTGTTGTCATTCTTCTTCAGTGTTGCTGAGGTTTTCATGCAGTGTGTCTGTAGTTCTCCTTCAACCCTTTGATATTTGTGTATGACTTGGTCGCATTCTCCCTCAATGTAGCCAAAGTTTTTACAACTTTGTTGTCATTCTTTTTCAGTGTTCCTAAAGTTTTCATGCAGTGTGTCTGTAGTTCTCCTTCAACCCTTTGATATTTGTGTATGACTTGGTCGCATTCTCCCTCAATGTAGCCAAAGTTTTTACAACTTTGTTGTCATTCTTTTTCAGTGTTGCTGAGGTTTTCATGCAGTGTGTCTGTAGTTCTCCTTCAACCCTTTGATATTTGTGTATGACTTGGTCGCATTCTCCCTCAATGTAGCCAAAGTTTTTACAACTTTGTTATCATTCTTTTTCAGTGTTGCTGAGGTTTTCATGCAGTGTGTCTGTAGTTCTCCTTCAACCCATTGATATTTGTGTATGACTTGGTCGCATTCTCCCTCAATGTAGCCAAAGTTTTTTCAACTTTGTTATCATTCTTCTTCAGTGTTGCTGAGGTTTTCATGCAGTGTGTCTGTAGTTCTCCTTCAACCCTTTGATATTTGTGTATGACTTGGTTGCATTCTCCCTCAATGTAGCCAAAGTTTTTACAACTTTGTTGTCATTCTTTTTCAGTGTTGCTGAGGTTTTCATGCAGTGTGTCTGTAGTTCTCCTTCAACCCTTTGATATTTGTGTATGACTTGGTCGCATTCTCCCTCAATGTAGCCAAAGTTTTTACAACTTTGTTGTCATTCTTTTTCAGTGTTGCTGAGGTTTTCATGCAGTGTGTCTGTAGTTCTCCTTCAACCCTTTGATATTTGTGTATGACTTGGTCGCATTCTCCCTCAATGTAGCCAAAGTTTTTACAACTTTGTTGTCATTCTTCTTCAGTGTTCCTAAAGTTTTCATGCAGTGTGTCTGTAGTTCTCCTTCAACCCTTTGATATTTGTGTATGACTTGGTCGCATTCTCCCTCAATGTAGCCAAAGTTTTTACAACTTTGTTGTCATTCTTCTTCAGTGTTCCTAAAGTTTTCATGCAGTGTGTCTGTAGTTCTCCTTCAACCCTTTGATATTTGTGTATGACTTGGTCGCATTCTCCCTCAATGTAGCCAAAGTTTTTACAACTTTGTTGTCATTCTTCTTCAGTGTTGCTGAGGTTTTCATGCAGTGTGTCTGTAGTTCTCCTTCAACCCTTTGATATTTGTGTATGACTTGGTCGCATTCTCCCTCAATGTAGCCAAAGTTTTTACAACTTTGTTATCATTCTTTTTCAGTGTTCCTAAAGTTTTCATGCAGTGTGTCTGTAGTTCTCCTTCAACCCTTTGATATTTGTGTATGACTTGGTCGCATTCTCCCTCAATGTAGCCAAAGTTTTTACAACTTTGTTGTCATTCTTCTTCAGTGTTGCTGAGGTTTTCATGCAGTGTGTCTGTAGTTCTCCTTCAACCCTTTGATATTTGTGTATGACTTGGTCGCATTCTCCCTCAATGTAGCCAAAGTTTTTACAACTTTGTTGTCATTCTTTTTTAGTGTTCCTAAAGTTTTCATGCAGTGTGTCTGTAGTTCTCCTTCAACCCTTTGATATTTGTGTATGACTTGGTCGCATTCTCCCTCAATGTAGCCAAAGTTTTTACAACTTTGTTGTCATTCTTCTTCAGTGTTGCTGAGGTTTTCATGCAGTGTGTCTGTAGTTCTCCTTCAACCCTTTGATATTTGTGTATGACTTGGTCGCATTCTCCCTCAATGTAGCCAAAGTTTTTACAACTTTGTTGTCATTCTTCTTCAGTGTTGCTGAGGTTTTCATGCAGTGTGTCTGTAGTTCTCCTTCAACCCTTTGATATTTGTGTATGACTTGGTCGCATTCTCCCTCAATGTAGCCAAAGTTTTTACAACTTTGTTGTCATTCTTTTTCAGTGTTCCTAAAGTTTTCATGCAGTGTGTCTGTAGTTCTCCTTCAACCCTTTGATATTTGTGTATGACTTGGTCGCATTCTCCCTCAATGTAGCCAAAGTTTTTACAACTTTGTTGTCATTCTTTTTCAGTGTTGCTGAGGTTTTCATGCAGTGTGTCTGTAGTTCTCCTTCAACCCTTTGATATTTGTGTATGACTTGGTCGCATTCTCCCTCAATGTAGCCAAAGTTTTTACAACTTTGTTATCATTCTTTTTCAGTGTTGCTGAGGTTTTCATGCAGTGTGTCTGTAGTTCTCCTTCAACCCATTGATATTTGTGTATGACTTGGTCGCATTCTCCCTCAATGTAGCCAAAGTTTTTTCAACTTTGTTATCATTCTTCTTCAGTGTTGCTGAGGTTTTCATGCAGTGTGTCTGTAGTTCTCCTTCAACCCTTTGATATTTTTGTGTGACTTGGTCGCATTCTCCCTCAATGTAGCCAAAGTTTTTACAACTTTGTTGTCATTCTTTTTCAGTGTTGCTGAGGTTTTCATGCAGTGTGTCTGTAGTTCTCCTTCAACCCATTGATATTTTTGTGTGACTTGGTCGCATTCTTTCTCAATTTAACCAAAGTTTTTACAACTTTGTTATCATTCTTTTTCAGTGTTGCTGAGGTTTTCATGCAGTGTGTCTGTAGTTCTCCTTCAACCCTTTGATACTTTTGTGTGACTTGGTCGCATTCTCCCTCAATGTAACCAAAGTTTTTACAACTTTGTTGTCATTCTTTTTCAGTGTTGCTGAGGTTTTCATGCAGTGTGTCTGTAGTTCTCCTTCAACCCTTTGATATTTTTGTGTGACTTGGTCGCATTCTCCCTCAATGTAGCCAAAGTTTTTACAACTTTGTTGTCATTCTTTTTCAGTGTTGCTGAGGTTTTCATGCAGTGTGTCTGTAGTTCTCCTTCAACCCATTGATATTTTTGTGTGACTTGGTCGCATTCTCCCTCAATGTAGCCAAAGTTTTTACAACTTTGTTGTCATTCTTCTTCAGTGTTGCTGAGGTTTTCATGCAGTGTGTCTGTAGTTCTCCTTCAACCCATTGATATTTTTGTGTGACTTGGTCGCATTCTTTCTCAATGTAACCAAAGTTTATACAACTTTGTTATCATTCTTCTTCAGTGTTGCTGAGGTTTTCATGCAGTGTGTCTGTAGTTCTCCTTCAACCCATTGATATTTTTGTGTGACTTGGTCGCATTCTCTCTCAATGTAGCCTAAGTTTTTACAACTTTGTTGTCATTCTTCTTCAGTGTTGCTGAGGTTTTCATGCAGTGTGTCTATAGTTCTCCTTCAACCCTTTGATATTTTTGTGTGACTTGGTCGCATTCTCCCTCAATGTAGCCAAAGTTTTTACAACTTTGTTGTCATTCTTTTTCAGTGTTGCTGAGGTTTTCATGCAGTGTGTCTGTAGTTCTCCTTCAACCCTTTGATATTTTTGTGTGACTTGGTCGCATTCTCCCTCAATGTAGCCAAAGTTTTTTCAACTTTGTTATCATTCTTCTTCAGTGTTGCTGAGGTTTTCATGCAGTGTGTCTGTAGTTCTCCTTCAACCCTTTGATATTTTTGTGTGACTTGGTCGCATTCTCCCTCAATGTAGCCAAAGTTTTTACAACTTTGTTATCATTCTTCTTCAGTGTTGCTGAGGTTTTCATGCAGTGTGTCTGTAGTTCTCCTTCAACCCTTTGATATTTTTGTGTGACTTGGTCGCATTCTCCCTCAATGTAGCCAAAGTTTTTACAACTTTGTTGTCATTCTTCTTCAGTGTTGCTGAGGTTTTCATGCAGTGTGTCTGTAGTTCTCCTTCAACCCATTGATAATTTTGTGTGACTTGGACGCATTCTCCCTCAATGTAGCCAAAGTTTTTTCAACTTTGTTATCATTCTTGAACCCTTTCTTCTCTTATTTCTAAATATCCTTTATATAGATGTTGCTTCCTAAAGTCCATGTCTTAAATAGTTTTAGTTGTATAAAATTAGACGTACTAGCAGCTGTGGTTCTACGGGGGGGGGGGGGGGGGGGGGGCTTTTGTCTAGCCTCCCCACAAAAAATGCAAGGAACAAAAAAAAAGACACATAAGATGGAAAATACTGGATCTTAGTTGAGAGTTCAAATAAATAAAGCATGATCATTTGCACTGTCCTTGTACTATATACAGTCTTGGCCCAGATACTCTGTGTACGGTTAAATGTTTTCCACCCATACATGTGTTTTACGTTGGAAAAGCTCGGGGCTTAAAAAATGGGAATGCATAAATAGGTTGCTTTTCGACTCCCAAAATAAAATAGCAATAGCAAAAGTTAGATGGTGACATCACGTCACTTGCGAAGGGTCTAGGCCCCCTCCAAAAAAAATACGAGCTCTAGAACCCCGCCTGCATACTAGATGTAGTGTCACAATTTAAACTTGTCAAGCAATAAACCACAAGGGAAACTGACTGGGTAAATTTTAAATAAATTTTTGGATGAACAAAGATAACTTGACTGAAGCGGGATTTGAACCTGCAACCACCGGTTTAACGTACAAATTCCGCGTCACTCAATTTTTCTTTGTTCACCCAAAAATTAACTTAAACTTGTGTGCAATTTAAGGACAAGTTTGCAAAACAACATTTGTCAACTAGTGGCAGATAATGACGGGTGCCAGGCTATATCAGATCAGATATCAAATGGTCGTTATGTGAACTTGACCTTAGACTTTATCATTTTTCACACTCATAATTTTGCCAAAAAGAGTCAGATTTAAAGTATGCTGTATTTTAAATTGCATTTTTTTTGTGTAAATTAGAATCGTGTGAGAATTTATAGCAGTTGATGTAATGCAAAACTGTTTTTTTATACATATTAGGTGATGTACTTTTTCAAAATAGCAAGTTGTTTTTAAAGGACATATGTATAACAAACATCCTTTAAAAGCGACGTCGTTTTTCAAGGATGCTAAATAACTAATGTTATTTACGTTGATTACTTTAATTTTACAGAACGTAAATAACATTAGTTATGTAATGTCCTTTAAAAATGACTTGTGGCTTTTAAAAAATGTTTGCTTTATACATACAACTTGTTATTTAACAAAGTATATCTCCTAACATGTATAAAGCAAAAAAATATATAAAAAAAACAAGTATCATTATTTCTCAAGTATTTTATTCAATAATTTGTTGAAGTACAAACTTTTATAAAATTTACTAAGTACAACAAATATTTTAATAAAATTTTAAAAAGTTGTGATCTTGTGTTATGCAAATTCTTTCAAAAGTCTACTTAGTACGCAAAATAATACTTACCCTTGTGTAAAAACCTATGATTACAAATAACTTGTATATAACATTCTACTTCTCTGTATGATACATTTAGAAACCTATGTTTACAAACTACATCTTGTTATCCTGTGACTCCTACTGCTTAGAATTTAAGCAATGGCATACTAAGTTCTACTTACATTCTACTTTTCTTTGTTGTACATTTCGAATTTATGATTACAAATAAATAACAATCTTATAACACTTACATTTGTTTGCAAAGTTTACTTATTCTTTTAGGTACAAGCTTTTACCTTCAATTATCTACCAGTTCAGAGCGTACTATATTACTTTGACTTACAACAGAGTACACCTGGCTTTGCAATTTGGTTGCTTCTACATTCTAGTTCAAATTAATAACTTACTTTTTTTTAAAGATTCTACTTGTTACCTCTACTTATTCATTAAGTTACATATCTACAACTTAAAATTGAATAAAACTACTAAGTAAAACATTTTGTTACTTAGTTTTACAACTTACAATAGACTTTTCTTTGTTATACATTTTGAAATCTATAATTAATCTATAATTAACTCTATAAACTTAAAACAAAGTACAATGCCTGTGAATTTTTTCACAGGACTGGAAGGAAGTGCTGAGTATACAGTGCTTAACACACATCGGTGTATGGGTAAAAATTACAAATAATCTTCTTTATCCACGATGCAAAAATTAACTTCTACTTTTCGTTAAACTACTAAAATCTTCATACATTCATTTAAATATTGTCAACTTATTACCCCTTAAATTGAATTTCAGCAAAGAATATCCAAGCCCTACAATTCTTCTTTAAATTATCCTTGCAATCTAAATTCCTTAAAAAACATTTGACATTTAGTACTTTGCATTATACTGTCGTAAACTACAAGCTATCATAGTCCAGCGAATAGGTGAAACTTTCCACATGTCTATTTCAGAGTGCCATCTCTCTGGAGTATGAAATCTAAAATCTTCATTTTGATGTCCACATGTACATTTGATGCACTGCAGTCTGCACCAACTTTGAAACATCTATACATTAACTACAAACTACATCTTTATTTATACAAATAAATTAATAGAAGTCATCCGATAATTCTTACGCGCAGTTGCTTAAATGAAGTGTACTTATTTCTTCATGATATTTCTCTGTTAATAATTTTCTTTAAATATTGTGGTACAACTTGAGATCTCGCTTTTACTTTACCCGTTATATCCACTTAGGTTACTTGTTTTGTTCTTAATCAATTATTTTGGGATAATTGTTTAACTATATATAATAACAGTTCTTACTTGGTGAAAATATTAACAGCGATGTGTTTACCCAAATTTGTATACTGTTGACACATTCGTCACTTCAAAAGCGGCTATATGACAGTTTACATCCATTTACCTGCTGCACAATTTAAGACTTTAAAATATATATCTAAATTAAAATATCATTTCATAGTATCATTACAAAATTTGTGCACACTTTGGCTTGTACAGCAACCAAATAGAACAGCTACAATCAATAAGGTTTGACACGCTTCAACTTGACCTGTTTGGTGTTGAACTGTTTTTGTAAATCGATATAAATACCGATTCATGTTCAAACTTTAAAACATCTTATATAAAGTACACAATGGGAGACAGCTCTATACAGATCCATGACTGCAGTGGCACTACTAATTAATTTATGCTTTCTTGAATACATTGAAGGTAGAAATTTAAAGTACGCCATTTACACCAATGATGACAGCACAATTTGACTATATTCATATGTACCTTGAATTTAGGAATGGGAGTAGTTGCATGTGTGGTTCTGCTGCAGTACTTTGGGATTGAGATGGGGGCAGAAAAGTGTACAGCTGCCCAATGAAACACAAAGTTTGATAAATTTTATGTACATTTTACTGGGGACTGTTGTGTGTGTGTTGTTGTTGTTGTTTTGTTTTGTTTTGTTGTTTTGTTGTTTGTATTTTTTGGTTTTTTTGGGGGGTGGGGGGTAGTTTAATGTTTGACTTGTAGGGACACAGGGCTGCCTTTTATTCATGGATAAATCTATGAGAAATTGTTTAATTAAGTACCCCATTCTGTCACAGAAGGCAAGTCAAACTATAAATTATGACACAGCTCACTATGTTACCATCATGTCAACTTTTTTTTATGGTAGTTTTGTCTTCAATAAGCCATTTCTGAGTTAGATTTGATTGATTGTATCTGGTACAGTGCCTTTTTTCAATCACAAATTGAATACTCAATCCAGTGTTGCTCTATGTCAAATGGTTCGGGGCAAGCTTTTGCAGAGCAACCTCCAGATCAGCAGTGAGAGGTATCCTTGTGCCACACATTTTATCACAAATTGTGTTTTGATGTTTGTCGTCTTATATGTAGCTACGCAAAAGCTTACCCATAGCAACACTGGATTTAGTCTGAGGAATTCAAGCTGGGCATTCACTTGTGACCGAGCTAGGCATTGTACAAATCTTACTCTCAAATGGCTTATTGGTTGAACCCTGCCTGTTCATTGTTGTATGGTCCATTCTGGAGTTAAAGAAGACTAAATCATTTAGATGTGATTTGTTTTGAATGCAGTTATGGCAGCTGCAATCTTTGCTTTCCGTCGGGTCAACCTGATGCAGACATCTTCCTATGCCTCTGCCGAAGCTGTCCTGTCTGATCTGACGACTCTACAGGTCATGCCACGCTTACAGATCTTTATGTTCCCCAGCTAACCTCAACATCCTCCGGTAAGAATTCAGTCTGAAACAAAGGTCTTAAAGGGACACATTGCCTTCAAATCTCTTAAAATTTGTGAGTTGTGATTAAAAAAAGACATAAATTTGCCTCTCGGGAAGTACAACCAGGGGAACCACACTCTACATCCAATCCAACCATTCTTTGCGTAGTGATGTTCACATTTGTCCAAATCTCAACAAACAGATAGTTCACTCACAGGATGCAATTCCTTTTTGGGTGTAAATAAAACTACATCTGATGTGTATGATTTCGGACAAGAAACTTCTTGAGATTGGGTAGCATCCAATCTTTGCATTCAGACCTTCCAACCATTCTTGGCGTAGTGATGTTCACACTCATCCAAATGTCAACAAACAGATAGATCGCTCACAGGATGCAATTCCTTTTCGGGTTTAAATAAAACAGCGTCCCATGTGATGTCGGACGAGAAACTTCTTGGGATTGGGTAGCATCCAAGCTTTGCGCTCATCAGACCTCTCAACCATCGGCGTTATAGCCTGTACGTGCCCCCCACAAAATTCCAGTGCCGTAATGTGCCCCCCATAAAAGAAATATTGGTACATGTAATTCATTAAAAAACATGGTACCTGCCCCCCCCCTGAAGAACAATGCCCCCCCCCCCCACTGAAAAAATCCTGGCTACACTGCTGCTCCCAACCATTCTTTGCCTATTGATGTTCACGTTTTTGTCAAAATCTCCACAAACAGAGAGTTCGCTCATCACACGAAGCAATTCCTTTTCATGTGTAAATAAAACCAAATCCATTTTGTGTCTGAAATAGCTTAAGAAGCTGCAGATAGTTTGAACATGGCACTCATCGTTTAAATGCTTTCAGAGTCTGATGTTTCTCAAAAATCCCAACATTCTAGAAAGATCTGTAACTTCAGTAATAGTATGATGGGTTCATTGTAGATCTCCAAGTTTTGCCTGAGCTTTTGGAAGTGTTTTTTCAATGTGACTGTCCATTGACCCAATTCACCTAACATCATCACCACAATAATCCTGGTTGTGCCTTTTGGGGAGTCAGCTTCCTTGTGTTATACTGTGTATAAGTGCGCATTTCAGGTGTTGTGGGCGTGTTTACAGGCTCACCATATCTTTATGTTCAACCATGTGACCCCCAAAATTGCAGACCGTGGGCAGACGGTAGATGCATCTGCATTAGTGTAAGGGGTCAATTTTCAAATCTTATACAAATTTAACCTGAATTCATGTTTAATTTGCACTTCTCTTTTGAGTTTGTAAATTAGTATTTTGTCCCTTTTTGGGGTTAGTTTTTCTAATATTGTTTATTTGATGTTGTCTTTTTCACAAGCAACCCATTTTAGGAGTTACGGAACAATAATTGGTGTAGCTTACTCGTCAATTATTTTTACTTTGCACTTGGGGAATATTTTTCTGAGTTTGTAAATTGGTATTTATCTTTTTCTGCAACATTTCTAATACTGGTTGCTATTGAAACTACCACAATATGAATTTGATTTTGTCTTTTGCACATGTAACACATTTTACGGAACAGTAGAATTTAACTCAGTGTAGCGTCACTCACTTGGATAGGAAGTAGTGGTGCTCATTTCGGTTGGGCAAAGTAGCAAGGAGTTTGTATTTTTAAAATTTGTTTTACAGGTTTTTTTTACATGATGGCCAATCAGTGGTTCACAGCAGCTTAGAGGGGTAACAAGGACCTGACTACACTATGCGATGACAGAAGATGTTGATGCACCCTACTTTTGAAGGAGAGAAGGCCATAGTGTTTAATTTCTCCAAATACATCAAGGGTTGCTTAGTGCCTAATAGCCCTTCTGTTTCTTGGCGAACGAGCCCTGTAGAGTGGGGGCAACTTGAAGGCTAACCTCTGGGTATAATCATGGTATCACTGTAGTGTAAAAAAAATGGAGAATACTAATACTACTGGTACAGTTAGCTTATGACACTCAAATACAAGTGTTACTCATCTTAGGTGGGCCTTGTGTAGGTCTTATGTCATCTGTATACTCACACAACCCTAACCCTAATGTGCAATAGGTTGATTGGAATAGGGTATGGGGCATTTGAGAACCTACAGTTAGCTCGCTGACACTCACATAGTGTTAGTCATCTTAAGTGGGACTTGTATAGGTCTTATGCCATCTGCATACTCACTATATCTTACAGTAGTGACTCTCATGGGTATAGAGCATTTGAGATGTGTACAGTTAGCTCGATGTTACCCTCTTATACTGTCTGTTATCAGGGTAGGGCCTACTGTGTGGCTGGGAGGGATTACTCCCTCTGTATACTCATTGTATCTCACTGTAGTGATGCTCATCTAGGTATGGAGTATTAGGGTAACACTAATGATACTTGTAATGTCAGCTCAATGTTCTCCCTTTAGTGTTACTCATCTGAGTAGGGCCTACTGTGTGGCTGGGAGAGATTACTCCCTCTGTATACTCATTGTATCTCACTGTAGTGATGCTCATCTAGGTATGGAGTATTAGGGTAACACTAATGATACTTGTAAAGTCAGCTCAATGTTCTCCCTTTAGTGTTACTCATCTGAGTAGGGCCTACTGTGTGGCTGGGAGGGATTACTCCCTCTGTATCTCACTGTAATGACGCTCATCTAGGTATGAAGCATTTGTGGAACACTAATGGTACATGAACCGCGGCACTGTACAACGAAGAAGTCTGAGTGAAAACATTTTCCCTTATTAATCGCTTAATAGATATTGGAAAATCATATATGTTAGTGGCAGGTACTGCAGTGATTTAATAGAGCTTCTTTTGCACCGGGATAAAGAATATTATTTGTGTTTTTGCCCAACACCGATGTGTTTAAGCCCTAGGTGCGTTCTTAAGTCCTGTGGAAAACCTTCACAGGCATTTATTCCAATGGGTGGGAATAAAAAGTGGCCTTTAGCTACCTGGCAAGCTCGGTGGTCTAGTGGTAAGACATCTGCTCTAGAATGGCAAAGGTCGGGGGTTTGAATCCCACCCGAGGGGACTTTTTCCACAGGACTTGAGAAAGCACTGAGTGTTCTGTTGTGATGACGTTTTGGATCCAGAAGTGCAGTGTAACGAATGTTCATGTACATGTATGTGTACCATTTGTTTACCCCCATTGCACTTCCGGCTCCAAAGCGTCGTTATTTACCAACAGGATACAGTGCTTAAACTCTCATTGGTGTAGGATAAAACTCTTTGTTGATAAAGGGCTCGACTTCGTAAAATGCTACGATTCGTCTAAAGATGAGTTGTCAATATTGCCATAGGGATTTGCATTGTGACATCACACCTTGCTCTATGTGAAATTGAACTCGGCAATAAGATTATCTGCCTCTTGTATTCCTGTACCTGGCATTTGATAACGGATTTCAGTATTTACTCTCTGTGTTTTGTTCTGCAGAATCAGTTTGGAGAGGCAACAAAAGACTTCAGATGACCTCAGTGATCTAATAAATTTGTTTCTGTGCCTGTGCAATCTGTGCTCAATTTTATGGCAGTCCTTACCCGACCCATAGAATCACATGCTGTGGTAATAACAATAATAACACTTTGTTTTTAGTGCACTTATCCTAGCTGGATAGAGGATTACCATACAACATTATTGTTGTACATTGGGGCATATCATGTCTGAGCAGTCAAGCGAACTGGACTCATTGCCCTGGCATTTCTGAGCAGTAGAGTGTGGGTTTGAGTCCCGGTCTTGACACTTGTGTCCTTAAGCAAGACACTCAACCATTGTTGCTTCGTCCTTTGGATGGGACGTTAAGCTGTAGGTCCTGTGCATTGTGTAAATGGGTCTCAGAATTCAAATTTCAAAACCTGATAAAAAAAACCTTCAAAAACTTCAAAAAATCTAATAATAAGCCTAACTGTTGGCTATATAATACCCTGGTATTATTATTCTCAAATTCCTCAAATTTTCCTAACTCCCTGAGGAGCATACAACCCAAAGCTGCTTAAATTAGCGCCGAAGGGTTAATCAAATACACTATACTATCACAGCTCTCTCAGGTTTCCACCTGCGTTATGGTTAAGTACCTTGCTCAAAGATTCAGGTGTCATGACTGGGATTCGAACCCTCACCCTGATGACTCGGCCATCTGATGCACTAGACTACTTGGCCACAACATGCCGGTAAGCTGTGCACTAAAATTGGGCTCAGTCCTTCAATAGTTGTGCCCTCAGTTGTACGAGGCAGCTATACTTTTCCATCATGATATTGTTTTAAAAACATGTGTGACACTATTTTGTGATTTTCTGTAGTTACTGTTGGATTGAGGAAAGTGGAGGCCTTATGCAAACCCAATGAAAATGATAAAAGATTGTGTGTTACAAAGCCTGTATATAACTGTAATATCAGTAGCACCCATCAGCACTGACCCGCACCACATTCCATCACCATCCCTCCACTCAGCAAATATCAGCAGCACCATCAGCACCAACCCCCATCCCATTCCATCACCATCCCTCCACTCAGCAAATATCAGCAGCATCCATCAGCACCAACACAAAACTCATTCCATCACCATCCCTCCACTCAGCAAATATCAGCAGCATCCATCAGCACCAACACCAAACCCATTCCATCACCATCCCTCCACTCAGCAAATATCAGCAGCACCCATCAGCACCAACCCCCATCCCATTCCATCACCATCCCTCCACTCAGCAAATATCAGCAGCATCCATCAGCACCAACCCCAAACCCATTCCATCACCATCCCTCTACTCAGCAAATATCAGCAGCACCCATCAGCACCAACACAAAACTCATTCCATCACCATCCCTCCACTCAGCAAATATCAGCAGCATCCATCAGCACTAACCCCCACCCCATTCCATCACCGTCCCTCCACTCAGCAAATATCAGCAGCATCCATCAGCACCAACCCCAAACCCATTCCATCACCATCCCTCTACTCAGCAAATATCAGCAGCACCCATCAGCACCAATCCCAAACCAATTCCATCACTAGCCCCTCCACTCAGAAAATATCAGTAGCGCCCATCAGCGGCAACACCCACCCCATTTCACCACCATCCTTTCACTCAGCAAATATCAGCAGCACCAATCAGTGGCAACCCCATCCCATTCCATCACCATCCCTCCACCCAGCAAATATCAGCAGCACCCGACAGTGGCAACCCCCACCCCATTCCATCACTAGCCCCTTCATTCAGCAAGTATCAGCAGCGTCCATCAACACCAACCCCACCCCATTCCATCACCATCCCTCCATTCAGCAAATATCAGCAACTTCCATCAGCACCAACCCCCACCCCATTCCATCACTAGCCCCTTCACTCAGTAAATATCAGCAGCACCCATCAACACCAACCCCACCCCGTTTCATCACCATCCCTCCACTCAGCAAATATCAGCAGCATCCATCAGCACCAACACAAAACTCATTCCACCACCATCCCTCCACTCAGCAAATATCAGCAGCACCCATCAGCACCAACCCTCACCCTATTCCATCACTAGCCCCTTCACTCAGCAAATATCAGCAGCACCCATCAGCACCAACCCCACCCCGTTTCATCACCATCCCTCCACTCAGCAAATATCAGCAGCATCCATCAGCACCAACACAAAACTCATTCCACCACCATCCCTCCACTCAGCAAATATCAGCAGCACCCATCAGCACCAACCCTCACCCTATTCCATCACTAGCCCCTTCACTCAGCAAATATCAGCAGCACCCATCAGCACCAACCCCACCCCATTCCATCACCATCCCTCCACTCAGCAAATATCAGCAGCATCCATCAGCACCAACCCCCATCCCATTCCATCACTAGCCCCTTCACTCAGCAAATATCAGCAGCGCCCATCAACACCAACCCCACCCCGTTTCATCACCATCCCTTCACTCAGCAAACATCAGCAGCACCCATCAGCGGCAACACCCACCCCATTCCATCACTAGCCCCTTTACTCAGCAAGTATCAGCAGCACCCATCAGCACCAACCCCGCCTCAAGTTCTGATGGCTGAGTCATATCGGTGTAGGTTCGAATCCCACTCATCCAGCAAGGCACTTAACCACAACCACTCCTTCACTCAACCAATATCAGTAGCACCCATCAGCACCAACCCCACCCCATTCCATCACTTGCCCTTTCACTCGGTAATCATCAGTAGCACCCATCAGCACCAGCCCTCCAGCAAATAATAACATCAACAGAACCCCCCCCCCCCCAATTCCTGTCCCCAGGTGACCCCAGCCTCATTCCAAGCCCCTCACATTACAAAACTTAATTAAAATTTAAAATTAGTTGATTGTCACATGAGTTGCCTTTGAGGAAAACACTTGCATTGTTCTACACTATAATCTGGTTCCATAAATCACTTTTATAAGATTTTCAGAAATCACAACATCGGATTGTTGACCATGATCTTTGGACTTTCCCTGGCCCTCTTTGTTCAGTTATTTTCAGCAAATACAGTAACAAATGCCAGTTTCATTTCAGAAAAGGGGTGACATTTTCCCTTCCAGCCTCCCTTTGAGTACATTAGTTTGAATATTGAATCAAATGGCTAGACTATGATGAAGGCCTTGGTAAGTTGTTTTTTTTTAACAAGAAAATAATAATAATAATAATAATCCTATTTTGAGCATGATAATGTGTATGGTTTTATGGTGTAACTACCATTGTAGATGTTTTGTTTTTTGATTTAAAATCCGTACTATGTTCTTTTGTATAATCAGATTTGGCTGTCACAGTTTGGCTGAATGTGGGCGCAAATTGTAAACAAGAACGAAGCCATAGGTCAAGTCATCCATGGAAACACCAGAGGTCGAAAGACAGGTCAACCCCTTGTGTTTGGGGCAAGTGTACAACGTAACAAAACTTCAAACTTTTTGTTGACTGACGAAAAAATTCGCATTGAGTTTCCGGTGTCGGTAGGAAGGTCTTTGATGTGCACTTTTGGCCTCAAATTGTATATTTTATTTACTCACTACTCCCTCCACACCCTCACTGGCGGTGCTTAAATATAATTTATTCCATCCCACTCAACAACAATTCTGGTGTTCGTTTGACCAAACATTTCCTCCGTTGTTTCACGTGTGCAACATTATTCACGATAATCTTTTTTTCATCCCAGAGCCTCGGTATGGTTTTAAAAGTTTTAATTGGAGAAATACAAGATGGTTGTATGATTCAGTAAGCGTACACATTTTTTTCTTTACATGCGAGCTGGAAAAAAGTAGAAAAGACACCAGTTAATGTCCGCTTGAAATTTAATAAACTTATTAGGAATGAAGTTCGTTCTTGTTAAAAAAAAAATGCGCCCTCATTCAGCCAAACTGCGGCAGCTAATCTGATTATAATTTTTATAAAGATATCCCCAGAAATAACTTTGACATATTCTTATTAAAGCCATTCCCTCCTAGAACCTTGATAATTTTCTCAGCTCCAACTCATGCTCTCCCCAACCCGTCCCCTTCTCTTCCCCGCCCCCTTCCTTTGGAAAGATACCGTGGTGGCGCACCATCACGACAGACAATTTATTCACAAACTTTTGTTTTAGTTCCCGGGCTTTCCATCCCATGATCCCACAGCAGATACACTCATCAACAACCGATTAAATTCTGGCCAATCTGCTTCGAAATGCAACCAGTTCCATATGGGTTGAACAACCGATTAAATTCTGCTGGATTCCCCTGAATAGCGCAAGATGCAACCCCGTCCAATCGCAGGGTGCGTTTTGCTGTTCTTACACGAATAGAATCAGGTTTGTTGTACTATTGGTGTTTTGACGGCAGTAACAATGAGGAAAACCTGCTAGCTTTGTAATCCTAGGTGTGTCTACATTCAACAACAACCGATTAAGTTCTGGCCAATCTGTTTGGTGGCCCAATATGCAACACCGTCCAATCGCAGGGTGCGTTTTGCTGTTCTTACACTATTAATAGAATCAGGTTTGTTGTACTATTGGTGTTTTGACTGCAATAACAATGAGGAAAACCTGCTAGCTTTGTAATCCTAGGTGTGTCTGTCAGGACATTGTTGGGTATTGTATCCCTCTTGTATTTGGACAGTACATAAAAGCTCGATCTTCTCATTCAGGGTCCAAATGTTGTGACGTGAAGTGGTCTGCCCAGGAGCTCCCGATGCCTTGACAATGTGAACCCCGGGTTGCAGTGGCAGGGGCACCGCAACCTGACTCACCAGACTATGGTAAGTTTTCATATAATTCACTCCGTACTGTACTGTGTGCATTTCTGTGCAAACTGTTCACTATTTATTAGCGCTGCATTTTTTCATCTATTTGATTTATCACAACTGAACTGAATTTTAAATCGTACAATTTCTTGATAGCAAGCATTGAATTCACTTATTCAAACATCATTTTGTACATAGTGCTGTGTCATTCGAGCTAAAAACATCCGTTTTCAGCATACTTACCAAGACTGTTGGCACTTTTTGCCGTTAGTAGCTTGCAACATTGCGAAATTTTTGTGAAATCAATTAGTTTTCTGTATTTGCATTTATACTTACTATTTCTTGTTTTCTTTATTCCTGCCTCCAAATGCTACTGGGATGAAGACGGCGTTATGTTTCTGGAACACTGGTGATGTCGACCCAACTCGGCCTACCTCATCCCAACAAACAAGAACATGTAAGTTCCTTTATTTAATTTTTACACACATCAGTGGAATTTCAAGCTTTTATTTTAAATTGGATTGCAATTGGTTTGTTGCTTCTTGACTACTTGCCATGCCCTCACAACATTTCCATTCTTAATTGCGATTCATTACAAACCATGTTAAACTCTTTCAATCATTTTTTTTTTATTTAACTGGATTGCAATTGGTCTGTTGCTACTTGACTATTTGCCATTCCCTCGCAACATTTCCATTCTTAATTTCCATTCTTAACAAAGCATGTTAAATTCTTGCAATAATGTTTATTTATTCAATTGGATTGCAATTGGTCTGTTGCTACTTGACTACTTGCCATTCCTTCGTAACATTTCCATTCTTAATTTCCATTCTTAACAAAGCATGTTAAATTCTTGCAATAATGTTTATTTAATCAATTGGATTGCAATTAGTCTGTTGCTACTTGACTACTTGCAACTATGCAACATTTCAATTTTAATTGCGTTTCATTACAAAGCATGTTAAATTCTTGCAATAGTGTTTATTTAATCAATTGGATTGCAATTGGTCTGTTGCAACTTGACTACTTGCCATTCCTATGCAACATTTCCATTCTAATTGTGTTTCATTACAAAGCATGTTAAATTCTTGCAATAATGTTTATTTAATCAATTGGATTGCATGCAATTGGTCTGTTGCTACTTGACTTCTTGCCATTCCCTCACAACATTTCCATTCTTAATTGCGATTCATTACAAAGCATGTTAAATTCTTGCAATCATTTTTTTTTTTAATTTAATTGGATTGCAATTGGTCTGTTGCTACTTGACTACTTGCCATTCCCTTACAACATTTCCATTCTAATTGCGATTCATTACAAAGCATGTTAAATTCTTGCAATAATTTTTTTTAATTTAATTGGATTGCAATTGGTCTGTTGCAACTTAACTACTTGCCATTCTTATACAACATTTCCATTCTTAATTGCGTTTCATTACAAAACATGTTAAATTCTTGCAATCATTTTTTAAAAATTTAATTAGAATGCAATTGGTCTGTTGCTACTTGACTACTTGCCATTCCCTCACAACATTTCCATTCTTAATTTCCATTCTTAACAAAGCATGTTAAATTCTTGCATTAATGTTTATTTAATCAATTGGATTGCAATTAGTCTGTTGCTACTTGACTACTTGCAACTATGCAACATTTCAATTTTAATTGCGTTTCATTACAAAGCATGTTAAATTCTTGCAATAGTGTTTATTTAATCAATTGGATTGCAATTGGTCTGTTGCAACTTGACTTCTTGCCATTCCTATGCAACATTTCCATTCTAATTGTGTTTCATTACAAAGCATGTTAAATTCTTGCAATAATGTTTATTTAATCAATTGGATTGCATGCAATTGGTCTGTTGCTACTTGACTTCTTGCCATTCCCTCACAACATTTCCATTCTTAATTGCGATTCATTACAAAGCATGTTAAATTCTTGCAATCATTTTTTTTAAAATTTAATTGGATTGCAATTGGTCTGTTGCTACTTGACTACTTGCCATTCCCTTACAACATTTCCATTCTAATTGCGATTCATTACAAAGCATGTTAAATTCTTGCAATAATTTTTTTTAATTTAATTGGATTGCAATTGGTCTGTTGCAACTTAACTACTTGCCATTCTTATACAACATTTCCATTCTTAATTGCGTTTCATTACAAAACATGTTAAATTCTTGCAATCATTTTTTTAAAATTTAATTGGAATGCAATTTGTCTGTTGCTACTTGACTACTTGCCATTCCCTCACAACATTTCCATTCTTAATTTCCATTCTTAACAAAGCATGTTAAATTCTTGCATTAATGTTTATTTAATCAATTGGATTGCATGCAATTGGTCTGTTGCTACTTGACTACTTGCTATTCCCTCGCAACATTTCCATTCTTAATTGCGACTCGTTACAAAGTATTTTAAATTCTTGCAATAATGTTTATTTAATCAATTGGATTGCAGTTGGTCTGTTGCAACTTGACTACTTGCCATTCTTATACAACATTTCCATTCTTAATTGCGTTTCCTTACAAAACATGTTAAATTCTTGCAATCATTTTATTTAAATTTAATTGGATTGCAATTGGTCTGTTGCTACTTGACTGCTTGCCATTCCCTCGCAACATTTCCATTCTTAATTTCCATTCTTAACAAAACATGTTAAATTCTTGCAATGTTTATTTATTCAATTGGATTGCAACTGGTCTGTTGCTACTTGACTACTCGCCATTCCCTCGCAACATTTCCATTCTAATTGCGATTCATTACAAAGCATGTTAAATTCTTGCAATAATTTTTTTATTTAATTGGATTGCAATTGGTCTGTTGCAACTTGACTACTTGCAATTCCTATGCAACATTTCCATTCTAATTGTGTTTCATTACAAAGCATGCTAAATTCTTGCAATAATGTTTATTTAATCAATTGGATTGCAATTGGTCTATTGCTACTTGACTATTTGCCATTCTTATGCAACATTTCCATTCTTAATTGCATTTCCTTACAAAACATGTTAAATTCTTGCAATCATTTTTTTAAATTTAATTGGATTGCAATTGGTCTGTTGCTACTTGACTACTTGCCATTCCCTCACAACATTTCCATTCTTCATTTCCATTCTTAACAAAGCATGTTAAATTCTTGCAATAATGATTATTTAATCAATTGGATTGCAATTGGTCTGTTGCAACTTGACTATTTTCATTCTAGTTGTGTTTCATTCTAGTTAAGCATGGTAAATTTGTTTCCCTTATTTTAATGTCGCATTCAGCAATTCATTTATAGACTGTTTATTTTCATTTGGATTGTTTTTTAACGAAATGCTTTAAACATCATTGTGACAAAACTTTTTTATTATTTAGCCTTGTCATTTTTTATCCATACCTTCAATACTTTTGTAAAGTCTTGAATACTTTTGTTCACCTACAATTTTATACTTATGCTAAATTTTCCCCTTTTTTCACAGTTACTCCATTTCATCAACACCATTGACCAAGTCATCTGTGATTTTAACGCAAGAAATGAAGTCATCCAAGTACCAGGAAGAGACGTCCGCTTCACCGGTTGCTCAACATTTACTTCTTAATATTTACCCAAAATTTGCTTGAAATGTATTTGCATTTGCTAGACGTTTTGTTAGCCAAACTTTACCAAAACAATTTGCTTGAAATTTACCTGCTTTTCCTGACATTAAATTTTGAAAACTTCACACAAAAACTTGCTTGAAATTTATCTGCCGTTGCTCGACATTTAGTTTTTGTAGTATTTACCCAAAATTTGCTTGAAATTTATTTGAATTTGCTAGAAGTTTAGCTTGCAAAACATCACCGACAAAATTTGCATGAAATTTATCTGCATTTGCTTGACATTTTATGTTTAAAACTTTGCCCAAAATTTTGCTTAATTTATGTGCAATCCTAGACATTTAGACGTTTTGTTTGCCAAACTTTACCAAAACAATTTGCTTGAAATTTACCTGCGTTTTCCTGACATTAAATTTTGAAAACTTCACACAAAAACTTGCTTGAAATTTATCTGCCGTTGCTCGACATTTAGTTTTTGTAGTATTTACCCAAAATTTGCTTGAAATTTATTTGAATTTGCTAGAAGTTTAGCTTGCAAAACATCACCGACAAAATTTGCATGAAATTTATCTGCATTTGCTTGACATTTTATGTTTAAAACTTTGCCCAAAATTTTGCTTAATTTATGTGCAATCCTAGACATTTAGACGTTTTGTTTGCCAAACTTTACCAAAACAATTTGCTTGAAATTTACCTGCGTTTTCCTGACATTAAATTTTGAAAACTTCACACAAAAACTTGCTTGAAATTTATCTGCCGTTGCTCGACATTTAGTTTTTGTAGTATTTACCCAAAATTTGCTTGAAATTTATTTGAATTTGCTAGATATTTATCTGCATTTGCTTGACATTTTATGTTTAAAACTTTGCCCAAAATTTTTAGTATTTACCCAAAATTTGCTTGAAATTTATTTGAATTTGCTAGATATTTATCTGCATTTGCTTGACATTTTATGTTTAAAACTTTGCCCAAAATTTTGCTTAATTTATGTGCAATCCTAGACATTTAGTTTAAACTTAGTTCAATTTATCTGCGTTAAAACTTTGCAAAATGTCACTAACAAAATTTGCTTGAAATTTATCTGCATTTGCTTAACATTTTATGTTCAAAACTTTGCCCAAAATTTTGCTTAATTTATGTGCAATCCTAGACATTTAGTTTAAACTTAGTTTAATTTATCTGCGTTAAAACTTTTCTAAAAAATGTATTTTGATTTTATGCCACATTTCTCCATTGTAAAAGGTTCAATAAAACTTCTTCCTTATTGTTTCTTCACCGCTTCTTTTATTGGACTCAGATTATTAAATTATTTTAATAATATAATACAATCTATTATATTATTAAAATATTTAATTATCTGAAGAAGTCCCACCACATTGGTAAGTAACTTGTTGAACAAGTTACTTACCAATGTGGTGGGACTTCTTCAGATAATTAAATATTTTAATAATATATTATATATATATATACATACATAAAATAAAATAAAATAAAATAAAATAAAATAAAAATGAAAATTAAAGAAAAATAAAAACTAGAATGATCCGGACAAGGGGAACCTCTAAAATTTTTCCCGGCTTACGCCGGGCCCTGCGTGGCTTCGGCCCGCCACCCTAAGGGGGGCTCCGCCCCCCTATCCCCCCTTTCTATTCTCTCCTCCCCTTTCTTTACTCCTCCACATACAACAAGCGGGGGCTACGCCCCCTTAGTCACTACCTATTACCATCTCCACCATACTTTCAAACTACCACAACCAATGCTCCTGTCGTATACCAGTTAGTATATAACATTCTCACCCCTGCAAACTAGCAGGGGCTACGCCCCCTCAGTCCACAACAGTATCTTTTAATTAAACCTCATTATAACTTACAAAAGTTTCCTTATTTTTTATACAGTTTCCAATCCCAATGATAGCAATTACTTTTCACATTATTTTTAGACAGCTTCCTATCCTCATGATAGCAGTTACTGTTCACATTATTTTTAGACAGCTTCCTATCCTCATGATAGCAGTTACTGTTCACATTATTTTTAGACAGCTTCCTATCCTCATGGTAGCAGTTAATGCTCACATTATTTTTAGACAGCTTCATATCCTCATGATAGCAGTGACTGCTCACATTATTTTTACACAGCTTCATATCCTCATGATAGCAGTACCTGCTTACATTATTTTTACACAGCTTCCTATCCTCATGATAGCAATTACTATTCACCTTAAATTTAGACAGCTTCCTATCCTCATGGTAGCAGTTACTGTTCACCATATTTTTAGACAGCTTCCTATCCTCATGATAGCAGTTACTGTTCACCTTATTTTTACACAGCTCCCTATCCTCATGATAGCAGTTACTATTTCCCATACTTTGCTACAACTTCCAATACTAATTTTACCAATTATTTTTACCCACATTTAAACGCAATTTTCCATTCTCATATACAATTTACTATTAACCACATTTCATTCTGTAGCCTTCACTTCACCTTCAACAAACGTAATCATCACACTGTATTTATTTCCATATCATATTCTTCTATTTATTTTATTCTCCACTTTCTATACAAACACATAACATTCCAAATTATTTCTATTATCAACAAAATTAAACATTTCAATCTTAAACAATTTCACTTTACAATCTTACATAAAAAACATACACATATTGCTGAATTTAACATTTAGTACTTTTCATTCCACACTAATCTTAACAACCTACTACTAGATTACTAACATCTTCTACCTTCACAATCAGCATTTTCATTAACCTTTTTTTTTAATTATTCATGAAAACATCTTCCATCAAATAACTAAATTCCAACAATCTATAATAATTAATGTTCTTGCACATGCAATGCGATGAAGAGTTCTCTCAACTTGAACCATTTTTAAAATTTCAACCTATGACGTTAAATCATGGCCTACCAGACATTCATCTTGAGTTGGTTATGATTCATACTACAACTAATTATAATGTAGTAACATTTTTTTTGACAGTTGCATATCATTATTCACAATACTTACATTTCATTTGATACTTTAATTACTACTAAAAACAAAACTACCATACAACAGCACATCACAATCTATAAGTACTTCATGATGCAAAAAGCCATCATTAACACAAATATTCCTTTCTTTTCAGCTTGCCGTCATTTCAATCTGTATAAATACTCTATCATCTGTATACTGCAAAAAGAAAGCCTTGTTCATCTTGATTGCTTCCGCTCCTTCACTTACCTAAAATCATAAAAAAAAAACATTACAATCAGCCAATATCTTTCTTTTTATTTAATTGCTTTTATGCACTCCTATTTCTTCAATTCACGTGGCAAATACACAAAAATCATCTTTCTTTTTATATACATTCAACACAGAACAACTATATAAGTACTTATCTTTCGTTACTTCACTTTTACTTCATCGTTTCAATATAGCTTCTTCATCAGTCATTTTGTACAACATCTAAAATTTGTAACTACTTATATTATTTCACATACCATTTAAAATCACCAACAACAATTACAATATAGAAAAGACTCTAATTAACCAATTATATGCATTTCTCAGCGCTTGCTAACTCTGCAACTCTATACAACTATTTATTGAGCCTTGTTTACTACTGATCAAGTCTCCTAACTAACATTTTCTCTGTAAGATCAAACTATAGTTTTCTTGTCAAACTACAACTATTTATCGAGGCTTGGTTACTGCTCATCAAGACTCTACACTAACATCTCATCTGTAAGATCAAACTATAGTTTTCTTGTCAAACTACAACTATTTATCGAGGCTTGGTTACTGCTGATCAAGACTCTACACTAACATCTCTTCTGTAAGATCAAACTACAGTTGTGTTGTCCAACTAAAACTAAATATCAATGCTTGGTTACTGCTGATCAACACTACACTAACATCTCTTCTGTACGATCGACTACAGTTTTATTGTCAAACTACAACTATTTATCGAGACTTGGTTACTGCTGATCAACACTCTACACTAACATCTCGTCAGTAACATCAACTACAGTTTTGTTGTCAAATTACAACTATTTATCGAGGCTTGGTTACTGCTGATCAACACTCTACACTAACATCTCGTCTGTAAGATCAACTACAGTTTTGTTGTCATACACAACTATTTATCGAGGCTTGTTTACTGCTGATCAAGACTCTACACTTGCATCTCGTCTGTAATATCAAACTACAGTTTTGTTTTCAAACTACAACTAGTTATCGAAGCTTGGTTACGCCCGATGATCAACACTCTGCAATAACATCTCATCTGTAAGATCGGCTACTAACCCTAGTAAACTACAGTTGTGTTGTCAAACTACAATTATTTATCAAGGATTGGTTACTGCTGAACAAGACTCTACACTAACATCTCATCTGTACGATCAAACTACAGTTTTGTTGTCAAACGATAACTATTTATCGAGGCTTGGTTACTACTGATCAAGACTCTACACTAACATCTCGTCTATAACATCAAACTACAATTTTTTTGTCAAAATACAACTATCTATCAAGGCTTGGTTACTGCTGATCAACACTCTACACCAACATCTCATCTTTAAGATCAACTGCTAACCCTAGTAGACTACAGTTGTGTTGTCAAACTACATCCATTTATCAAGCCGTTTTTACTGATAGTCTACACTCTAGACTTACTTCTCGTCTGTAAAATCAACTACTAACCCTGTTGTCATACTACAACCATTTATTGAGGCTTGGTTACTATGTTGGTTTTCACAATACACATACATCTTGTCTATCAAATCAACTACTAAATCTAGTAAACTACAGTTGTCTTGTCAAACTACAACCACTAATTGAGGCTTGATTACTCTATTGGTCTTCACAATACAAAGAAAATATGCAGGATAAAGAACTCGGTACTTACAAAAACATCTCCTGCCTCTAGTTCAGTCACATGTACACAATAACGAATATCTGGTTCACTCCCTCGCTTGATGCATCCATTTACCCTCTGCTTTCCTTCATTTTCCTGGGTTTCTGCCAAATGAAAAAGCACCAAGTCAAAATAAAGATTCCTAAACATTTCACGATCTAGTTCGACTTCGAGACAATGTTCCGAAAAAGGGACAATTCGTCGCATTTTAAAAGTACAATGAAACAATCCGAAGAGTATTAACCACATTTCTGGATGTAAAGTACTTCAGGCCTAAATTAACCTCAAAACTTTTAGCCATCTGGTCTTTTAAACACTTTATACTTCATTAGCTTCAACAGTTAATACCACAGCAATCTATACGCAAATCTCACCTATAATTTCAACTACAGTTGTGTTGTCTAACTACCACATTTGTACATCACTAAAACAACTAGCCCTCCCCTCTCTGGTCAACAGTATTCAGAAGTGTCTAAAGAACAAATTCCAACAAACTATCGGAGCTTTGTTACTGCTATCCTCACTAAACTTCATTAACATTATTTACAACTACAAATCCCCCTCTTTGTCAAAAAGGTTAAGACTGTCTGATTTACTAATTAAATGCACTCCTCTTGGCTTGGTAACTGCAATAATAAAAGCTTAGAAAATAACAACACTTGTGGCATGATGATTCAAGGACAACTGACATTTAGAAGTACTTATGTTCATTGCAATGCAAGTTCTAATCAACCACAACGGTTATGTTTGTTTATTCTACTTGTAGTCTGCAATCTATGTGTACAACTACTCTATAAGTTCAACTACTACATGTACTCCTGTAAACTACAAAATTGTTGTGTCTAACTACACAACCAATCCTCACGGCTAGGTTACTCTACTGAACTGCAATCTACATTTTCATTTCGTCTGTAACTTCAACTAGTAAACTACAGTTGTGTTGTCTAACTAAAACCATTTATTGATGCTTGCTTATTTAATCAGCTTGTCCGCAACCGATACCCACATCTCACCTGTAATTTCAAATACCCGGTAGTAACCTCAGTCAACTACTGTTGTGTTGTCTAAATTTAGTTACGCAAGGCTTGGTTCTGGTCTACATTCATACATCTCGTCTGTCAGATCAACTACTAACCCTAGCATTTAGTAAATTACACTTGCATTGTTTAACTGCAATCAATCGTCGAGGCTTTGTTACTCTTCTGGTCTGCAATCTACATGTACATATTGTCTATAATTACTAACCTGAACTAAAATACCCCTACCCCCACTCTATTCAACAACATTAAGTAGGGTTTAATCAACAAGTATAAAAAACAACTGGGCTTTGTGACTCCACTGATGCACAGTATACATTTCCTATGTAACCTCAACTGCTATCTTCACTAAACTGTATTAAGACTATTAACAAATCCACCCCTCTCAAAAAAAGGTTAAGACTGTCTAATTAACCAACTACATGGAATCGTCTGGGCTTGGTAACTCTGCTTGTGCAATAATCACAGCTTAAAAGAGCAAAAACAAAATTCTTGTGGCATGATGAATCAATGGCAGCTGCCATTTAGAAGTACTTTTGTGCAAATTCAAATCAACCACAGCGGTTAAACATTTATTGTGAAACAAATTAATTGTCAATCTTCTGTCTAATTCTACATCAATATTTCCGTTAAATTCAAAAACTTGCAAACAACGATTTCAAGCTTTCAAGTTATTTTTATTTCTTCTTACAAATTGAACCCTATTCTAAAATCTCTACTCCTTTATATTCAATTCTTTGACGAGCCACAAATCACAGCTTAGAAAAGTAAAACAAAAAAATAAATAAATAAATACTTGTGGCATGATGATTCAACGACAACTGACATTTAGAAGTACTTATGTTCATTGCAATACAAGTTCTAATCAACCACAACAGTTATGTTTGTTTATTCTACTTGTAGTCTGTAATATGTACAACTCTATAAGTTCAACTACTACATGTACTCCGACCTGTAAACTACAAAATGGTTGTGTCTAACTACACAACCAATCCTCAAGGCTAGGTTACTCTGCTGAACTGCAGTCTACATTTTTATTTCGTCTGTAACTTCAACTAGTAAACTACAGTTGTGTTGTCTAACTAAAACCATTTATTGATGCTTGCTTATTTAATCAGCTTTTCTTGCTTATTTCATCAGCTTGTCTTGCTTATTTAATCAGCTTGTCCACATCTCACTTGTAATTTCAACTAGTAACCTCAGTCAACTACAGTTGTGTTGTCTAACTGTTGTTAGACAAGGCTTGGTTATTGTTCTGGTCTACATTCTACACGTACATCTCGTCTGTATGATCAACTACTAACCTCAGTAAATCTGGCAAACTTCCAACTAATTCTACTTCAATATTTCATTTAATGTTACAAACACTTGCCAAAGAATGCTTTCAAGTTAATAACTAATTTCTGTTTGTTCTTGCAAATTAAACCCTATTCTGAAACCTACATCTTCTTTATAATCAATGCTCTAACAAACAAAGATAAATCTATAAAAGCATGATTAAATGACCCTCGACATTGGGCAATGTCAGCTTTCAGCATGCTCATTTCTGAGTTGAAATCAACAATCAACATTTACTTTGACAGTGAAATTTCAACAAGAGTTTTGTATTAGTTCTTCACTGAAACTCAAGAAAAAATCCACAGAATGCTTTCAAGAAACTCAAATCTAAATGAAATCATGTAGGATAAAGAACTCAGTACTTACAAAAACATCTGCCTCGAGTTAAGCCACACGTACACAATAAGGAATATCTGGTTCACTCCCTTGCATCAAGCAGCCATTTATCTCTCCGCTTTTCTTCATTTTCCTGGGTTTCTGCCAAATGAAAAAACACCGAGTCAAAAAAGTAAAGATTCTTGAACAATTCATGTTCTAGTTTGACCTCAAGACAATGTTCCGAAAAAGGGACAATACGTCATGTTTTAGAGTACAATGAAACAATCCAACAAGTATTAAACGCTTTTTTGGATGTGAAGTACTTCACGCCTAAATTAACCTCAAAACTGGTCTTTTAAACACTTTACTTTAGTAGTAATAAAAATGTTATTAAGAATTCACCATTCAATTGAGAAACATGAAATGAAAGTAGTAACTTACAAAATTTCATTCAAACTAGATCTTAACAAAAAACATCTACAAGATTGTAACAAATTGTCTATAAAGTAAGTAAATTTGTGCAACTATGCGAACAAGCATTTGCTCCAATTTCTGTAGAATAATGGCAACAGTTAATTGCAAATCTACATGATGAGTTGAAGTGTTACCTATTCTGTCACTTTTTAAATGGTGCAGCATTTCATTTCTTATTGACTAGGATCATTTAAATTCACAAGTTGCAAGAGACATTATTAGCTGGGAGAACTTTATTCAAAATGGTGCTGGGAGAAAAACAGCATATAGATTAAATTTTTCACTAACAAGACAGCAAAGTATTTCTCACTAACATTCTAACAAAGCTCCGTGCAAGAACATCTCACTTGCAGACTTTGGAACAACAAAAAAGAGAGCACATTCAAAGCCTTAAAAAAACACCACTAAATGTTACAGTTTTTCTCTATGAAGTATTAATATCCCTGATTAATCTTATGGACATATATTTCTTCTTCAAATGTTTATAGATTACACGAATGTGACTCTTCCAAAATACAAAGATGTACCATCCCGTAAAAACAAGCAACAAATCTTCCAGATTTTTGTGACTAATTTACAAGTTGAGGCGTTTGGTGCCTACATACCTCTGTCCACATTCCTGGTTTTAGATGCTGTCATCTCAGGATGATGCTGTCTGGAATACCAGATATTGGAGTCCTCTGCTTGAACTGACTGATCCCAGCACTCTAAACAATCAGCATTATCAGAAAGGTGGCTGTCAAAACAAGCAAACAGTAATCAATTATGATTATTATTTAATATAGATAAAATACATTTAGTAAAGACTCAGTGTCATTACCTTCGATCCACTCTTGAGCTAACATTAGCCCGGTAATAGCATAAGGCACTTTGAGAAGCCCAGTTGGCTTTAAAAGGGGATTAATGAATAAATATTATTATTAAAAGCTTTGAATGCCAGTTTTGGAAACTTGCATGTCATCACCACAAGTATAGCTGTCAAGTATGTTGAATCACATACAAGACAAATCTGTGCCATTACAAAAACTGTCTCCTGTGTTTGAAGTGATGCAGAGTCTATTTCCACAAGAAAAAACTGTCCCGTCACGAAGACTTTTGTGACTTGTTTACAAGTTGAGGCCTTTGGTGTCTACATACCTTTCTCCACATTCCTGGTTTGAGATGCTGTCGTCTGAGGATAATGCTGTCTATCAACAACAAAACTGTGCCGTCGCAAAAACTTTCTCTTGTATTTGAATTGATGCAGAGTCTATAAACACAAGAAAAAACTGTGCCGTCACAAAGACTTTCTCCTGTGTTTGGAGTGATGCAGAGTCTATATCCACAAGAAAAACTGTCCCGTCACAAAGACTTTCTCCTGTGTTTGGAGTGATGCAGAGTCTATATCCACAAGAAAAAACTGTGCCGTCTCAAAGACTTTCTCCTGTGTTTGGAGTGATGCAGAGTCTATATCAACAAGAAAAAACTGTGCCGTCTCAAAGACTTTCTCCTGTGTTTGGAGTGATGCAGAGTCTATATCAACAAGAAAAAACTGTGCCGTCTCAAAGACTTTCTTCTGTGTTTGGAGTGATGCAGAGTCTATATCCACAAGAAAAAACTGTCCCGTCACAAAGATTTTTGTGACTTGTTTACAAGTTGAGGCCTTTGGTGTCTACATACCTTTCTCCACATTCCTGGTTTGAGATGCTGTCGTCTGAGGATAATGCTGTCTGGAATACCAGATATTGGAGTCCTCTGCTTGGACTGACTGATCCCAGCACTCTGAACAATCAGCGTTATCAGAAAGGTGGCTGTCAAAACAAGCAAACAGTAATCAGTTATGATTAGTATTTAATATAGATAAAAAACATTTCTTGAAAACTCAATGTCATTATCTTCAGTCCACTCTTGAGCTAACATTAGCTCAGTAAAAGTGTAAGGCACTTTGAGAAGCCTAGTTGGCTTTAAAAGGGAAAAATGAATAAAATATTATCATTCAAAGATTTGAATGCCTTTTTTGGAAGTTTGCATGTCGTCAGCACAAGTATAGCCTTCAAGTATTTTGAATCACATACAAGAAAAAACTGTGCCATTACAAAAAAAATTCTCCTATGTTTGGAGAGATGTAGTGTCTCTATCAACAACAAAACTGTGCTGTCAAAAAAAACTTTCTCCTGTATTTGAATTGATGCATAGTCTATAAACACAAGAAAAACTGTCCCGTCACAAAGACTTTCTCCTGTGTTTGGAGTGATGCAGAGTCTATATCCACAAGAAAAAACTGTCCCGTTGCAAAAACTTTCTCTTGTATTTGAATTGATGCAGAGTCTACAAACACAAGAAAAAACTGTGCCTTCACAAATACTTTCTCCTGTGTTTGGAGTGATGCAGAATCTATATCCACAAGAAAAAACTGTGCCGTCGCAAAAATTTTCTCTTGTATTTGAATTGATGCAGAGTCCATAAACACAAGAAAAAACTTTGCCGTCACAAAGACTTTCTCCCGTGTTTGGAGTGATGCAGAGTCTATATCCACAAGAAAAAACTGTGCTGTCGCAAAAACTTTCTCTTGTATTTGAATCGATGCAGAGTCTATAAACACAAGAAAAAACTGTGCCGTCACAAAGACTTTCTCCTGTGTTTGGAGTGATGCAGAGTCTATATCCACAAGAAAAAACGGTGCCGTCACAAAGACTTTCTCCTGTGTTTGGAGTGATGCAGAGTCTATATCCACAAGAAAAAACTGTGCTGTCGCAAAAACTTTCTCTTGTATTTGAATTGATGCAGAGTCTTTAAACACAAGAAAAAACTGTGCCGTCACAAAGACTTTCTCCTGTGTTTGGAGTGATGCAGAGTCTATATCCACAAGAAAAAACTGTGCCGTCACAAAGACTTTCTCCTGTGTTTGGAGTGATGCAGAGTCTATATCCACAAGAAAAAACTGTCCCGTCACAAAGATTTTTGTGACTTGTTTACAAGTTGAGGCCTTTGGTGTCTACATACCTTCCTCCACATTCCTGGTTTGAGATGCTGTTGTCTGAGGATAATGCTGTCTGGAATACTCATCACAATCTACAAGTATTTCAAGAACATAACTTAAACATCCATCAGTTCGTTGAGATTCAACTGAAGCACACAAAAATTAAAGCGCAGAAAAAACTTCCTTACTGATGATCAACACTCCAACACTAACATCTCGTCTATAACATCAAACTACGGTTTTGTTATCAAACTACAACTATTTATCAAGGCTTGTTTACTTCTGATGATCAACACTCTACACTATTTGTTGTCAAATTATAACTACTTATACAGGCTTGGTTATTGCTGATCAACACTCTACACTAACATCTCGTCTGTAAGAACAAACTACAGTTGTTTTGTCAACCTAAAACCATTTATAAAGACTTGGTGAGTGCTGATCAAGACTCTACACTAACATCTCGTCTGTAAAATCAAACTATAGTTATGTCATTAAACTACAATCATTTATAGAGGCTTAGTTACTGCTGGTCTACACTCTTGTATCTAAGATCAAAGTACAATTGCGTTTTCAAACTACAACCATTTATAAAGGCTTGCTTAGTGCTGATAAACACTCTACACTAACATCTCTTCTATAACATCAAACTACATTTGTGTTGTCAAACTACAACCATTTATAAAGGCTTGCTTACTGCTGATCAACACTCTACACTAACATCTCGTCTGTAAGATCAAACTACATTTTTGTTGTCAAACTACAACTATTTATGGAGACTTGTCTACTGATGATCAACACTATACTAACATCTCGTCAGTAACATCAAACTACAGTTTTTTTAGTGAAACTACAACTATTTATCGAGGCTTCGTTACTGCTGATCAACACTCTACACTTACATTTCGTCTGTAATATCAAACTACATTTATGTTGTCATACTCTTTATCAAGGCTTGGTACTTCACTCTACGTTTACATATCGTCTGTAATATCAACTAGTAAACTACATTTGTGTTGTCAAAGTACAACTAATTATCGAGGCTTGGTTAGTGCTGATCAACACTCTACACAAACATCTCGTCTGTAAGATCAAACTACAACTGTTTATGGAGGCTTGGTTACTGCTGATCAACACTCTACACTAACATCTCATCTGTAACATCAAACTACAGTTATGTTGTCAAACTACAGCTGTTTATCGAGGCTTGGTTACTGCTGATCTACAGTCTAGATTTACATCTCGTCTGTAATATTAACTTGTTCTAGTAAACTACACTTGTGTTGTTAAACTACAACTATTTATCGAGGCTTGGTTATTGCTGATCTACAGTCTAGATTTACATCTCGTCTGTAAGATTAACTTTTTCTAGTAAACTACAGTTGTGTTGGTAAACTACAACCACTAATGGAGGCTTGGTTACACTGTTGGTCTTCACAATACAAACAAATTATGCAGGAAAAAGAACTCGGTACTTACAAAGACATCTCCTGCCTCTAGTTCAGCCACACGTACACAATGACGAATATCTGGTTCACTTCCTCGCTTGATGCAGCCATTTATCTCACCGCTTTCCTTCATTTTCCTGGGTTTCTGGCAAAGGAAAAAAAATTCAAAATAAGACAGATTCTAAAACAATTCTAGTTCTAGTTCGACCTGAAGACAATGTTCCTAAGAAGGTACAATATATTATATTTTAAAAGTGCAATGAAACAATCCGAGTATTTAATGCTTTTCTTTATGTAAAGTACTTCAGGCCTGGATTAACCTCAAATACTTGCAGCCATCGGGTCTTTTAAACACTTAACTTAAGCCATAGGTCCCGTTCATTGTGTTGTGGCCGAGCAGTTTAGTGCACTGGACTTTAGTTCTGGTGGTTCAGTCATCGGGGTGTGGGTTCGAATCCCGGTTATGACACTTGTGTCATTGAGCAAGATGCTTTACTACAATTGCTTCTCTTCGCCCAGGTTTATAAATGGGTACCTGTGACTGTGAGGGTAGAGGTTGATATTGTGTTTGAAAAAGCCTCCGGAGCGCCACAACGGCTCGGGGCTGTATACTCCCCAGGGAGCTGAGAGAAATTACAGGAATGTTATTGGCCCAATGACCAGGGCACTAATGTAAAGCGCACTGAAGCGTTTTTGTGAACTGCGCTACATAAGAACTGCTGATTATTATTGTGTAATGCACGTAAAAGAACCCAGTTACACTTATCGCTAAGAGAAGGGCTTTACCCCGGTGTTTCTGTGGCCGCTGAATATGCCCCAGCACCTTGACATAAATGAGTCTCATAATTCAAAATGTGTCATAAAAAATAAGCGCCTTCAGTACCTAATTGTTGGTAGGTACATGAACTATATAAGACTCCGGTATTAAACATGATTGACCCCCATGGCCTTGCTACTCTGGCAGAGGAAGAAGTATTCCTAAATCCACACAATTAATCACTTATTTCTGAGCTTGCCATTCAATTCTTATTTTACTTTTTTAAACACTAAATGCTTTCCAACTGCTGCAGACAAAAACACATGCTTACTACTTGGGTGGGATTTGAACCCACAACCATTATAGAACTCCATATGTGCTTAGTGGCGAGAGGCCAGTAAGACTAGAGATTGATTTTGGAGGAAGTGGTGTGGTTACAGTAAAAGGTGTTCTCTTGATTTTCAAAATAATCTCTTGACATATAACACTTGAAATAACCTCTAAAATCTGGTGAGCTTTAAGACACTACAAAATGTGGTTACATGCTTTCATTAGAGTGGTTGAGTTGGTGGACATAGTGGGTGCATTTCAAGTCACTTCATGCAACTAAAATCAATTCATGCGGTTAAAACATGGACTGTGAACGAGTCTTTCTGGTTGTTTTACGCACATGATGTGAATTAATGTCTGGTTTGGGATGAAGGGACATGGTGGGATGGGAGGGTTAGGTATAAGTGGCTAAGTAGGAAGCACTAAAACATGAAGACCTGCCCCTAACAGCGTAAGTTTGTGGCGTGTCGTTGCCGAGTGGTCAAGCACACTGGACTCAAGCTCTGGTGTTTCTGATCAACAGAGTGTGAGTTGGAGTCCCTAACGCCATAAGTTTGTAGCGTGTTGTTGCCGAGCAGTCAAGCACACACGTGTGGAGTGTTGGATGAAGGGACATGGTGTGATGGAAGTGTTAGGAATAAGTGGCTGAGTAGGCAGCACTAAAACATGGTTCGAGTCTCGGTAATGACACTTGTGTCCGTAAGCAAGACACTTAACCATAGCGTGGGCTGTAAATTCGTAGGTCCTAATGCACATAAAATAATCCAGTGTACACTTATCGCTAAGAGAAGGGGTTTGCCGCGGTGATTCTGGCAGTGGCTGCTGAATGTGCCACAGCACCTTGTGAACCCTTAAAAGGTGCTACATAAATGGGTCTAATAATAATAAAAAATATATAAACCTGTCTTAAAATATAATTAGCGCTGTGGGTATCTTATTGGTAGATATATGAGACTCAAGACCAATTACTGCCTATCAAACATCAATTATAACTTCTGCAATAGTTTACTTGAATACTACATTGGATAGCAAGAAAGTGCTACAACAAAATTCAAACTTGCTTACTTTATTACATGGAAATCATTTCGAGTTTGACGATAGAAAAAAAAATAGATTCACAATTTTCGCAGGCACTTATTTGTGCAAAGAACTTTCAGGACTCTGAGTAATTCATATCAAAATTTTGCAGTTGTGGGCTTTAG
Source organism: Marthasterias glacialis (assembly GCA_911728455.2). Lineage (NCBI taxonomy): Eukaryota > Metazoa > Echinodermata > Asteroidea > Forcipulatida > Asteriidae > Marthasterias > Marthasterias glacialis. The sequence continues at coordinate 10,468,631 of OU452228.1, read as the reverse complement.
TGAAGTATATTAAGATCTAGCATTAACAAAATAGTTTGTTTCCTTTGGAGTCGTGATTTACGGACCAGACACTTTTAAAGTTCACAACAGTCAGAACTGTTTAATAGCACCTTTCAAGCCCACACATGAGAGCAAAGGTGGGTTGGTTCTGAGAGGTGTTAGGGCTGGGTGTTTGGTTAAAGATGAATGATGGATCCAGAAGAAAAGCTCAAATGCCTCATTGGATTGCTGATCATTTCAACAGTTTCCAAAACTACAGCTCTGGCTTCAGTTAAAATATCCACACAACTTTTCTCAAATGACAGGAAAGCCTTTCACCATTTGTGGTGATTTTCTTCATAATGATTTCAAACAAATGCAACCAAATACATGAAGCTCAACGTGCACTAGCAATGCAAGCAAACGAAAAGGAGAAACTAAATAGTACCTTGCTCAGTGACTACAAGAGTTGAAGAGTGTTTGGAAAGGAATTAAAATAAACACTGACATGTTATTAAGAATTCACCATTCGATTGGAATAAATAAAATGAAAGTAGTAATAGATCTAAAAAAAAAAAAAACCATCTACAAGAATGTCCACAGAAATACAAATTGTCTATAAAGCAACTAAATTTGTGCAGCTATGTGAACAAACGAATTGCTACAATTTTAAAATCTACAAGATGACTGGAGGTGTTACCTAATCTGTCACTTTTTAAATGGTACAGCATTTCATTTCCTATTGACTATGATCATTTCAAATGAAAGAGTTGCAAGAGGTAATACCAGCTGGGAAAAAGTTCATTCGAAAAGTTGCTGTGAGAAAGACTGCGTAAAAGTAAAACCTACTAAACTTTTCACAAATAATGTTTTAGACCGAGAAGGTTAAATGTTCCTTGGTAACAACCTGTAATTTTTCTGTGCAAAACCATCTCCCTTTGGAAAAACTAAAAAGACAGCACATTCAAAGTCTTTAAAAAACACCAGTAATTGTTATACACAATTTTCTTCTATAAAGTATTGGGGTCCCTGGTTCATCTTGTGGAACTATATTTCTTCTTCAAACATTTACAGATCACACAGATGTGACTCTTCCAAATTACAAAGATGTACCATCCCTTAAAAAGAAGCAACAAATCTTGCAGATTTTTGTGACTACCAGATATTGGAGTCCTCTGCTTGGACGGACTGCTCCCAGCACTCTGCACATTCGGCGTCGTCAGAAAGGTGGCTGTCAAAACAAGCAAACAGTAATCGATTCTGATTATTATTTAGTATAGATAAAGTACTTTTCGTGAAGACTCATATCATGAAATATTTACCTTCGGTCAAGCCTTTAGCTAACACTAGCTCAGTAACAGTGTCAGGCAATTTGCAAAGCCAAGTAGGCTTTAAAAGGGGATTGATAAATATTATTATTAAAAGACTTGAATGCCACTATTGGAATCTACTATGTCGTCACCACCAGTATAGCCTTGATGTATTTTGAATCACACAAAAGGGAACCACCCACTGAACTGTTCAGGAAAAAGCATGACCAAAAAGCATCAAGAAATACTTTTCAAATGATAATCATCTCTGAAATTACTTTCTTTAGTTTCAAACAATTACACATGTTGATTACAATACGTGATTATAGATAACTAAGGGAAGGGAATGAATTTACTGTGCAAATCAAGTATGAAAAAATAAAGAAGAAATGCACTATTAAAAGACTGGTCAACGATTCTCTGGATCTCTGGAACAATTAAAAATCTTATCACAACACAAACTTTCTCCTGTGTTTGGAGTGATGCAGAGTCTATATCAACAAGAAAAAACTGTGCCATCACTAAGACTTTCTCCTGTGTTTGGAGTGATGCAGAGTCTATATCAACAAGAAAAAACTATGCAATCACAAAGACTTGCTAAAGTGTTTGGAGTGATGCAGAGTCTGTATCCACAAGAAAAAACTGTGAAGTCACAAATACTTTCTCCTGTGTTTGAAACGATAAAGAGTGTATATTCAAACGAAAATACTGAGCCGTCACAAATACTTTCTCCTGTGTTTGGAGTGATGCAGAGTCTATGTCAACAAGAAAATACTGTGTCGTCACAAACACTTTCTCCTGTGTTTGGAACAATACAGAATGTACATCCACCAGAAAAAAACGTGTCGTCACAAACATTATTTCCTGTATTCTGAACGATACAGAGTGTATATCCACAAGAAAATACTGTGCCGTCACAAGGACTTTCTCCTGTATTTGGAGTGATGCAGAATTTATATCAACAAGAAAAACCTGTGCCGTCACTAAGACTTTCTCCTGTGTCTGGAGAGATGCAAAGTCTATATCAACAACAACAAAACTGTGCCGTCACAAAGACTTTCTCCTGTTTTGGAGTGATGCAGAGGGTAAATCCACAAGAAAAAATTGTGAGGTCACAAAGACTTTCTCTTGTATTTGGAGCAATGCAGAGGGTAAATCAACAAATTCTTAAAGACTTTCTCCTGTGTTTCAAGTGATGCAGAGGGTATACAAACAAGAAAAAACTGTGCTGTCACAAATACTTTTTCTATATTTGGAGTGATTCAGAATCTGTATCAACAGAGAAAACTGTGCCGTCACGAAGACTTTCTCCTGTGTTCCGAGTGATGCAGAGGGTAAATCAACAAGAAAAAACTGTAAGGTCACAAATAATTCCTTCTGTATGTGAAGTGATGCAGAATTTATATCAACAAGTAAAAACTATGCCGTCACAAAGACTTTCTCCTGTGTTTGGAGTGATGCAGAATTTATATCAACAAGAAAAAAATGTGCCGTCACAAAGACTTTCTCCTGTGTTCGGAGTGATGGAGAATTTATGTCAACAAGTAAAAACTGTGGTGTCACTAAGACTTTCTCCTGTGTTTGGAGTGATGCAGAGTCTAAATCAACAAGAAAAAAACTATGCCGTCACAAAGACTTTCTCCTGTATTTGGAGTGATGCATAATTTATTTCAACAAGAAAAAACTGTGCCGTCTTGAAGACTTTCTCCTGTGTTCGGAGTGATGCAGAGGGTAAATCAACAAGAAAAAAATTGTGAGGTCACAAAGACTTTCTCCTGTATTTGGAGTGATGCAGAGTCTATATCAACAGAAAAAACTGTGCCCTAACTAAGACTTCTCCTGTGTTTGGAGTGATGCAGAGTCTATATCAACATAAAAAACTGTGCCGTCACTAAGACTTTCTCCAGTGTTTGGAGTGATGCAGAGTCTATATCAACAAGAAAAAAATGTGCCGTCATTAAGACTTTCTCCTGTGTTTGGAGTGATCCAGAAACTATAACTACAAGAAAAAACTGTGCTGTCACTAAGACTTTCTCCTGTGTTAGGAGTGATGCAGAGTCAATATCAACAAGAAAAAAAAACTGTGCCGTCACAAAGACTTTCTCCTGTGTTTGGAGTGATGCAGATTCTATATCAACAAGAAAAAACTGGGCCGTCACAAGACTTTCTCCTGTGTTTGGAGTGATGCAGAGTCCTATATCAACAAGAAAACACTGCGCCGTCACTAAGACTTTCTCCTGTGTTGGAGTGATGCAGAGTCTATATCAACAAGAAAAAACTGTGCCGTCACAAAGACTTTCTCCTGTGTTCGGAGTGATGGAGAGGGTAAATCAACAAGAAAAAAACTGTGAGGTCACTAAGACTTTCTCCTGTATTTGGAGTGATGCAGGGTCTATATCAACATAAAAAACTGTGCCGTCACAAAGACTTTCTCCTGTGTTGGAGTGATGCAAAGTCTACATCAACAAAAAAAAAACCTGTGCCGTCACAAAGACTTTATCCTGTGTTTGGAGTGATGCAGAGTCTATATCAACATAAAAAAACTGTGCCGTCACGAAGACTTTCTCCTGTGTTTGGAGTGATGCAGAGTCTATATCAACAAGAAAAAACTGTGCCGTAACTAATACTTTCTCCTGTGTCTGGAGAGATGCAGAGTCTATATCAACAACAACAAAACTGTGCCGTCTTAAAGACTTTCTCCTGTGTTCAAAGTGATGCAGAGGGTAAATCAACAACAAAAAACTGTGAGGTCACAAAGACTTTCTCCTGAGTTGGAGTGATGCAGAATTTATATCAACAAGTAAAAACTGTGCCGTCACAAAGACTTTCTCCTGTGTTTGGAGTGATGCAGAATTTATATCAACAAGTAAAAACTGTGCCGTCACAAAGACTTTCTCCTGTGTTTGGAGTGATGCAGAATTTATATCAACAAGAAAAAACTGTGCCGTCACAAAGACTTTCTCCTGTGTTTGGAGTGATGCAGAATTTATATCAACAAGTAAAAAATGTGCCGTCACAAAGACTTTCTCCTGTATTGGGAGTGATGGAGAATTTATATCAACAAGTAAAAACTGTGCTGTCACTAAGACTTTCTCCTGTATTTGGAGTGATGCAGAGTCTATATCAACTAGAAAAAAATGCGCCGTCACTAAGACTTTCTCCTGTGTTTGGCGTGATGCAGAGTCTAAATCAACAAGAAACAACTGTGAGGTCACAAAGACTTTCTCCTGTATTTGGAGCGATGCAGAGGGTAAATCAACAAGAAAAAAACTGTGCCTTCTTAAAGACTTTCTCCTGTGTTTCAAGTGATGCAGAAGGTATAACAACAAGAAAAAACTGTGCTGTCACAAATACTTTTTCGTGTATTTGGAGTGATTCAGAATCTATATCAACAAAGAAAACTGTGCCGTCAAGAAGACTTTCTACTGTGTTCGGAGTGATGTAGAGGGTAAATCAACAAGAAAAAAACTGTAAGGTCACAAATAATTTCTTCTGTATGTGAAGTGATGCAGAATTTATATCAACAAGTAAAAATTATGCCGTCACTAAGACTTTCTCCTGTGTTGGAGTGATGCAAAGTCTACATCAAAAAAAAAAAAACTGTGTCTTCACAAATACTTTCTCCTGTGTTTGGCGTGATGCAGAGTCTATATCAACAACAACAAAACTGTGCCGTCTTAAAGACTTTCTCCTGTGTTCGGAGTGATGCAGAGGGTAAATCAACAAAAAAAAAATTGTGAGGTCACAAAGACTTTCTCCTGATTTGGAGTGATGCAGAATTTATATCAACAAGTAAAAAATCTGCCGTCACAAAGACTTTCTCCTGTGTTTGGAGTGATGCAGAATTTATATCAACAAGAAAAAAATGTGCCGTCACAAAGACTTTCTCCTGTGTTCGGAGTGATGGAGAATTTATGTCAACAAGTAAAAACTGTGGTGTCACTAAGACTTTCTCCTGTGTTTGGAGTGATGCAGAGTCTAAATCAACAAGAAAAAAACTATGCCGTCACAAAGACTTTCTCCTGTATTTGGAGTGATGCATAATTTATTTCAACAAGAAAAAACTGTGCCGTCTTGAAGACTTTCTCCTGTGTTCGGAGTGATGCAGAGGGTAAATCAACAAGAAAAAAATTGTGAGGTCACAAAGACTTTCTCCTGTATTTGGAGTGATGCAGAGTCTATATCAACAGAAAAAACTGTGCCCTAACTAAGACTTCTCCTGTGTTTGGAGTGATGCAGAGTCTATATCAACATAAAAAACTGTGCCGTCACTAAGACTTTCTCCAGTGTTTGGAGTGATGCAGAGTCTATATCAACAAGAAAAAAATGTGCCGTCATTAAGACTTTCTCCTGTGTTTGGAGTGATCCAGAAACTTTAACTACAAGAAAAAACTGTGCCGTCACAAAGACTTTCTCCTGTGTTTGGAGTGATGCAGATTCTATATCAACAAGAAAAAACTGGGCCGTCACAAGACTTTCTCCTGTGTTTGGAGTGATGCAGAGTCCTATATCAACAAGAAAACACTGCGCCGTCACTAAGACTTTCTCCTGTGTTGGAGTGATCCAGAAACTTTAACTACAAGAAAAAACTGTGCCGTCACAAAGACTTTCTCCTGTGTTGGAGTGATGCAAAGTCTACATCAACAAAAAAAAAACCTGTGCCGTCACAAAGACTTTATCCTGTGTTTGGAGTGATGCAGAGTCTATATCAATATAAAAAAACTGTGCCGTCACGAAGACTTTCTCCTGTGTTTGGAGTGATGCAGAGTCTATATCAACAAGAAAAAACTGTGCCGTAACTAATACTTTCTCCTGTGTCTGGAGAGATGCAGAGTCTATATCAACAACAACAAAACTGTGCCGTCTTAAAGACTTTTTCCTGTGTTCAAAGTGATGCAGAGGGTAAATCAACAAAAAAAAAACTGTGAGGTCACAAAGACTTTCTCCTGAGTTGGAGTGATGCAGAATTTATATCAACAAGTAAAAACTGTGCCGTCACAAAGACTTTCTCCTGTGTTTGGAGTGATGCAGAATTTATATCAACAAGTAAAAACTGTGCCGTCACAAAGACTTTCTCCTGTGTTTGGAGTGATGCAGAATTTATATCAACAAGAAAAAACTGTGCCGTCACAAAGACTTTCTCCTGTGTTTGGAGTGATGCAGAATTTATATCAACAAGTAAAAAATGTGCCGTCACAAAGACTTTCTCCTGTATTGGGAGTGATGGAGAATTTATATCAACAAGTAAAAACTGTGCTGTCACTAAGACTTTCTCCTGTATTTGGAGTGATGCAGAGTCTATATCAACTAGAAAAAAGTGCGCCGTCACTAAGACTTTCTCCTGTGTTTGGCGTGATGGAGAGTCTAAATCAACAAGAAACAACTGTGAGGTCACAAAGACTTTCTCCTGTATTTGGAGCGATGCAGAGGGTAAATCAACAAGAAAAAAACTGTGCCTTCTTAAAGACTTTCTCCTGTGTTTCAAGTGATGCAGAAGGTATACCAACAAGAAAAAACTGTGCTGTCACAAATACTTTTTCGTGTATTTGGAGTGATTCAGAATCTATATCAACAAAGAAAACTGTGCCGTCACGAAGACTTTCTACTGTGTTCGGAGTGATGTAGAGGGTAAATCAACAAGAAAAAAACTGTAAGGTCACAAATAATTTCTTCTGTATGTGAAGTGATGCAGAATTTATATCAACAAGTAAAAATTATGCCGTCACTAAGACTTTCTCCTGTGTTGGAGTGATGCAAAGTCTACATCAACAAAAAAAAACTGTGTCTTCACAAATACTTTCTCCTGTGTTTGGCGTGATGCAGAGTCTATATCAACAACAACAAAACTGTGCCGTCTTAAAGACTTTCTCCTGTGTTCGGAGTGATGCAGAGGGTAAATCAACAACAAAAAAAATTTTGAGGTCACAAAAACTTTCTCCTGATTTGGAGTGATGCAGAATTTATATCAACAAGTAAAAAATCTGCCGTCACAAAGACTTTCTCCTGTGTTTGGAGTGATGCAGAATTTATATCAACAAGAAAAAAATGTGCCGTCACAAAGACTTTCTCCTGTGTTCGGAGTGATGGAGAATTTATGTCAACAAGTAAAAACTGTGGTGTCACTAAGACTTTCTCCTGTGTTTGGAGTGATGCAGAGTCTAAATCAACAAGAAAAAAACTATGCCGTCACAAAGACTTTCTCCTGTATTTGGAGTGATGCATAATTTATTTCAACAAGAAAAAACTGTGCCGTCTTGAAGACTTTCTCCTGTGTTCGGAGTGATGCAGAGGGTAAATCAACAAGAAAAAAATTGTGAGGTCACAAAGACTTTCTCCTGTATTTGGAGTGATGCAGAGTCTATATCAACAGAAAAAACTGTGCCCTAACTAAGACTTCTCCTGTGTTTGGAGTGATGCAGAGTCTATATCAACATAAAAAACTGTGCCGTCACTAAGACTTTCTCCAGTGTTTGGAGTGATGCAAAGTCTATATCAACAAGAAAAAAATGTGCCGTCATTAAGACTTTCTCCTGTGTTTGGAGTGATCCAGAAACTATAACTACAAGTAAAAACTGTGCTGTCACTAAGACTTTCTCCTGTGTTAGGAGTGATGCAGAGTCAATATCAACAAGAAAAAAAAACTGTGCCGTCAGAAAGACTTTCTCCTGTGTTTGGAGTGATGCAGATTCTATATCAACAAAAAAAAACTGGGCCGTCACAAGACTTTCTCCTGTGTTTGGAGTGATGCAGAGTCCTATATCAACAAGAAAACACTGCGCCGTCACTAAGACTTTCTCCTGTGTTGGAGTGATGCAGAGTCTATATCAACAAGAAAAAACTGTGCCGTCACAAAGACTTTCTCCTGTGTTCGGAGTGATGGAGAGGGTAAATCAACAAGAAAAAAACTGTGAGGTCACTAAGACTTTCTCCTGTATTTGGAGTGATGCAGAATTTATATCATCGAGTAAAAACTGTGCCGTCACTAAGACTTTCTCCAGTGTTGGAGTGATGCAGAGTGTATATCAACAAGAAAAAACTGCCATCACAAATGCTTTCCCCTATGTTCAGAGTGATGCAGAGGGTAAATCAACAAGAAAAAAACTGTGCCGTCACTAAGACTTTCTCCTGTGTTTGGAGTGATGCAGAGTCTATATCAACATAAAAAACTGTGCCGTCACTAAGACTTTCTCCTGTGTTTGGAGTGATGCAGAGTCTATATCAACAAGAAAAAACTGCGCTATCACTAAGACTTTCTCCTGTGTTTGGAGTGATCCAGAAACTATAACTACAAGAAAAAACTGTGCTGTCACTAAGACTTTCTCCTGTGTTTGGAGTGATGCAGAGTCTATATCAACAAGAAAAAACTGCAGTTACAAAGACTTTCTCCTTTGTCTGGAGAGGCAGAGTCTATATCAACAACAACAAAACTGTGCCGTCACTAAGACTTTCTCCTGGGTTTGGTGTGATGCAGAGTGTATATCAACAAGAAAAAACTGTGCTGTCACTAAGACTTTCTCATGTGTTTGGAGTGATGCAGAGTCTACATCAACAAGAAAAAACTGTGCCGTCAGATAAACACTTGTTTGTGCTTGGAATGATGGAGACTCTTTATCCATAAGAAAAAACGTGTCGTCACAGAGACTTTGGTGACTTATTTACAAGTTGAGGACTTATGTGTCTACATACCTTTTTCCATATTCTGGTTTGAGTTGCTGTTGTCTCAGGATGATGCTGTCTGGAATACCAGAGTCCTCTGCTTGAACTGACTGTTCCCGGCACTCTGAACAATTGACAATATCAGAAAGGTAGCTGTCAAAAAAAGCAAAGCAGTTATCAATTATGATAAGTATTTAATATAGATAAAATACCTTTCAGAAAGACTCATCGTCATTATCTTTGGTCCACTCTTGAGCTAACATTAGCCCTGTAATAGTGTAAGGCACTTTGGAAAGCCTAGTTGGCTTTAAAAGAGGATTAATTCATAAATATTGTTATTAAAATATTTAAATGCCACTTTTGGAAGCTTGCATGACGTCACCACAAGTATAGCCAATTATTTTGAATCACATACAAGAAAATACTGTGCCGTCCCAAAAACAATCTCCTGTGTTTGGAGTGATGCAGAGTCTATATCAACAAGAAAAAACTGTGTTATCACAAAGACTTTCTGTTGATATAGACTCTGCATCACTCCAAACACAGGACAAAGTCTTTGTGATGGCACAGTTTTTTCTTGTTGATATAGACTCTGCATCACTCCAAACGTTCCATCAGCGAAACACAGAAAAACCTGTGTCATCAACAAGAAAAACCTGTGCCGTCACAAAGACTTTCTCCTGTGTTTGGAGTGATGCAGAGTCTATAACGACAAGAAAAAACTGTGTCATCACAAAGACTTTCTACTGTGTTTGGAGTGATGCAGAGTCTATATCAACATGAAAAAACTGTGCCGTCACTGAGACTTTCTCCTGTGTTTGGAGTGATGCAGAGTCTATATCAACAAAAAAAAACTGTGTCATCACAAAGACTTTCTCCTGTGTTTGGAGTGATGCAGAGTCTATATCAACATAAAAAACTGTGCCGTCACTAAGACTTTCTCCTGTGTTTGGAGTGATGCAGAGTCTATATTGACGAGAAAAAACTGTGCCATCACAAATACTTTCTACTGTGTTTGGAGTGATGCAGAGTCTATATCAACATAAAAAACTGTGCCGTCACTAAGACTTTCTCCTGTGTTTGGAGTGATGCAGAGTCTATATTGACGAGAAAAAACTGTGTCATCACAAAGACTTTCTCCTGTGTTTGGAGTGATGCAGAGTCTATATCAACAAGAAAAAACTGTGCCGTAACTAAGACTTTCTCCTGTGTTTGGAGTGATGCAGAGTCTATATCAACATAAAAAACTGTGCCGTCACTAAGACTTTCTCCTGTGTTTGGAGTGATGCAGAGTCTATATTGACGAGAAAAAACTGTGTCATCACAAAGACTTTCTCCTGTGTTTGGAGTGATGCAGAAACTATATAAACAAGAAAAAACTGTGCTGTAACTAAGACTTTCTCCTGTGTTTGGAGTGATGCAGAGTCTATATCAACATAAAAAACTGTGCCATAACTAAGACTTTCTCCTGTGTTTAGAGTAATGGATTGTTTTTATTGACAAGAAAAAAATATGACATAACAATACTTTCTCCTGCATTTGGACTAATGCAGAAAATATATCAAAAAGAAATATTGTGCCGTCGCAAAGACTTTCTCCTGCATTTGGAGTAATGCAGAGAATATATAAAGAGGTAAAAACAGTCCTGTCACAAAGAATTTCTCCTGTGTTTGGAGTGATGCAGAGTCTATATCAACAAGAAAAAACTGTGCCATCAGTAAGACTTTCTCCTGTGTTTGGAGTGATGCAGAGTCTATATCAACATAAAAAACTGTGCCGTCACTCAGACTTTCTCCTGTGTTTGGAGTGATGCAGAGTCTATATCAACATAAAAAGATGTGCCGTAACTAAGACTTTCTCCTGTGTTTAGAGTGATGCAGAGTCTATATCAACAAGAAAAAACTGTGCTGTCACTAAGACTTACTCCTGTGTTTGGAGTGATGCAGAGTCTATATCAACAAGAAAAAACTGTGCCGTAACTAAGACTTTCTCCTGTGTTTGGAGTGATGCAGAGTCTATATCAACAAGAAAAAACTGTGCCGTCACTAAGACTTTCTCCTGTGTTTGGAATGATGCAGAGTCTATATCAACATAAAAAACTGTGCCATATTACTAAGACTTTCTCATGTGTTTGGAGTGATGCAGAGTCTATATCAACATAAAAAACTGTGCCGTAACTAAGACTTTCTCCTCTGTTTGGAGTGATGCAGAGTCTATATCAAAAAGAAAAAACTGTGCTGTCACTAAGACTTACTCCTGTGTTTGGAGTGATGCAGAGTCTATATAAACAAGAAAAAACTGTGCCGTAACTAAGACTTTCTCCTGTGTTTGGAGTGATGGATTGTTTTTATTGACAAGGAAAAAAATATGACATAACAATACTTTCTCCTGCAATTGGACTAATGCAGAGAATATATCAAAAAGAAATATTGTGCCGTCGCAAAGACTTTCTCCTGCATTTGGAGTAATGCAGAGAATATATAAAGAGGAAAAAACAGTCCTGTCACAAAGACTTTCTCCTGTGTTTGGAGTGATGCAGAGTCTATATCAACAAGAAAAAACTGTGCCATCACTAAGACTTTCTCCTGTGTTTGGAGTGATGCAGAGTCTATATCAACATAAAAAACTGTGCCGTCACTCAGACTTTCTCCTGTGTTTGGAGTGATGCAGAGTCTATATCAACATAAAAAGATGTGCCGTAACTAAGACTTTCTCCTGTGTTTGGAGTGATTCAGAGTCTATATCAACATAAAAAACTGTGCCGTAACTAAGACTTTCCCTGTGTTTGGAGTGATGCAGAGTCTATATCAACAAGAAAAAACTGTGCTGTCACTAAGACTTACTCCTGTGTTTGGTGTGATGCAGAGTCTATATCAACAAGAAAAAACTGTGCCGTCACTAGGAATTTCTCTTGTGTTTGGAGTGATGCAGAGTCTATATCAACATAAAAAAACTGTCCCGTCACTAAGACTTTCTCCTGTGTTTGGAGTGATGCAGAGTCTATATCAACATAAAAAACTGTGCCGTCACTAAGACTTTTTCCTGTATTTGGAGTGATGCAAAGTCTATATCAACATAAAAAGATGTGCCGTAACTAAGACTTTCTCCTGTGTTTGGAGTGATGCAAAGTCTATATCCACAAGAAAAAACTGTGCCGTCACGAAGACTTTCTCCTGTGTTTGGAGTGATGCAGAGTCTATATCAACATAAAAAACTGTGCCGTCACAAGGACTTATTCCTGTGTTTGGAGTGATGCAGAGTCTATATCAACAAGAAAAAACTGTGCTGTCACTAAGACTTACTCCTGTGTTTGGAGTGATGCAGAGTCTATATCAACAAGAAAAAACTGTGCCGTAACTAAGACTTTCTACTGTGTTTGGAGTGATGCAGAGTCTTTATCAAAATAAAAAACTGTGCCGTCACTAAGACTTTCTCCTGTGTTTGGAGTGATGCAGAGTCTATATCAACATAAAAAGATGTGCCGTAACTAAGACTTTCTCCTGTGTTTGGAGTGATGCAAAGTCTTTATCCACCAGAAAAAACTGTGCCGTCACTAAGACTTTCTCCTGTGTTTAAATTGATGCAGAGTCTATATCAACGTAAAAAACTGTGCCGTCACTAAGACTTTCTCCTGTGTTTGGAGTGATGCAGAGTCTATATCAACAAGAAAAAACTGTGTCATCACAAAGAATTTCTCCTGTGTTTGGAGTGATGCAGAGTCTATATCAACATAAAAAACTGTGCCGGAACTAAGACTTTCTCCTGTGTTTGGAGTGATGCAGAGTCTATATCAACAAGAAAAAACTGTGTCATCACAAAGACTTTCTCCTGTGTTTGGAGTGATGCAGAGTCTATATCAACATAAAAAACTGTGCCGTCACTAAGACTTTCTCCTGTGTTTGGAGTGATGCAGAGTCTATATCAACATAAAACTGTGCCGTCACTAAGACTTTCTCCTGTGTTTGGAGTGATGCAGAGTGTATATCAACATAAAAAAATGTGCCGTAACTAAGACTTTCTTCTGTGTTTGGAGTGATGCAGAGTCTATATTGACGAGAAAAAACTGTGTCATCACAAAGACTTTCTACTGTGTTTGGAGTGATGCAGAGTCTATATCAAAAAGAAAAAATTGTGCCGTCACATAGACTTTCTCCTGTGTTTGGAGTGATGCAGAGTTTATTTCAACATAAAAAACTGTGCCGTAACTAAGACTTTCTCCTGTGTTTGGAGTGACGCAGAGTCTATATCCACAAGAAAAAACTGTGCCGTAACTAAGACTTTCTCCTGTGTTTGGAGTGATGCAGAGTTTATTTCAACATAAAAAACTCTGCCGTAAGTAAGACTTTCTCCTGTGTTTGGAGTGATGCAGAGTCTATATCAACGTAAAAAACTGTGCCGTAACTAAGACTTTCTCCTGTGTTTGGAGTGATGCAGAGTCTATATTGACAAGAAAAAACTGTGCCATCACATAGACTTTCTACTGTGTTTGGAGTGATGCAGAGTTTATATCCACAAGAAAAAACTGTGCCGTCACAAAGATTTTTGTGACTTGTTTACAAGTTGAGGCCTTTGGTGTCTACATACCTTTTTCCATATTCCTTGTTTGAGTTGATGTCGTCTAAGGATGATGCTGTCTGGAATACTAGATAATGGAGTCCTCTGCTTTATCTGACTGATCCAGGCACTCTGAACAATCGGTGTTATCAGAAAGGTGGCTGTCAAAACAAGCAAACGGTAATCAATTATGAATAGTATTTAATATAGATAAAATACATTTAGTAAAGACTCAATGTCATTACCCTTCAGTCCAGTCTTGAGCTAACATTAGCCCTGTAATAATGTAAGGCACTTTGAGAAGCCTAGTTGGCTTAATAGGGGATTAATGAATAAATGTAATTATTAAACTATTTAAATGCCACTTTTGGAAGCTTGCATGTTGTCACAACAAGCATATCCTTCAAGTATTTTAGATGAAATACAAGAAAAACATGTACCGTCACAAAAGCTTTCTCCTGTGTTTGGAGTGATGCAGAGTTTATTTCAACATAACAAACTGGGCCGTCACTGAGACTTTCTCCTGTGTTTGGAGTGATGCAGAGTTTATTTCAACATAACAAACTGGGCCGTCACTAAGACTTCCTGTTGTGTTTGGACTGATGCAGAGTTTATATCTACAAGAAAAAACTTTGCCGTCACTAAGACTTTCTCCTGTGTTTGGAGTGATGCAGAGTCTATATCAACATAAAAAACTGTGCCGTCACATAGACTTATTCTGTACTTGGAGTGATGCAAATTCTATATCAACTAGAAAAAACTCTGCTATCTCAAAAACTTTCTCCTGTGTTTGGAGTGATGCAGAGTCTATATCAACATAAAAAACTGTGCCGTCACAAAGACTTTCTCCTGTGTTTAGAGTGATGCAGAGTCTACATCAACATAAAAAACTGTGCCGTAACTTAGACTTTCTCCTCTGTTTGGAGTGATGCAGAGTCTATATCAACAAGAAAAAACTGTGCTGTCACTAAGACTTACTCATGTGTTTGGAGTGATGCAGAGTCTATATCAACATAAAAAACTGTGCCGTCACAAAGACTAATTTCTGTGTTTGGAGTGATGCAGAGTCTACATCAACATAAAAAACTGTGCCGTAACTAAGACTTTCTCCTCTGTTTGGAGTGATGCAGAGTCTATATCAACAAGAAAAAACTGTGCTGTCACTAAGACTTACTCCTGTGTTTGGAGTGATGCAGAGTCTATATCAACAAGAAAAAACTGTGCCGTAACTAAGATTTTCTACTGTGTTTGGAGTGATGCAGAGTCTTTATCAAAATAAAAAACTGTGCCGTCACTAAGACTTTATCCTGTGTTTGGAGTGATGCAGAGTCTATATCAACATAAAAAGATGTGCGTAACTAAGACTTTCTCCTGTGTTTGGAGTGATGCAGAGTCTATATCCACAAGAAAAAACTGTGCCGTCACTAAGACTTTCTCCTGTGTTTGGAGTGATGCAGAGTCTATATCAACATAAAAAACTGTCCCGTCACTAAGACTTTCTCCTGTGTTTGGAGTGATGCAGAGTCTATATCAACAAGAAAAAACTGTGTCATCACAAAGAATTTCTCCTGTGTTTGGAGTGATGCAGAGTCTATATCAACATAAAAAACTCTGTCATCACAAAGACTTTCTCCTGTGTTTGGAGTGATGCAGAGTCTATATCAACATAAAAAACTGTGCCGTCACTAAGACTTTCTCCTGTGTTTGGAGTGATGCAGAGTCTATATCAACATAAAAAAATGTGCTGTAACTAAGACTTTCTTCTGTGTTTGGAGTGATGCAGAGTCTATATTGACGAGAAAAAAACTGTGTCATCACAAAGACTTTCTACTGTGTTTGGAGTGATGCAGAGTCTATATCAAAAAAAAAAAACTGTGCCGTCACATAGACTTTCTCCTGTGTTTGGAGTGATGCAGAGTCTATATTGACAAGAAAAAACTGTGCCGTCACTAAGACTTTGTCCTGTGTTTGGAGTGATGCAGAGTCTCTATTGACAAGAAAAAACTGTGCTGTCACATAGACTTTCTACTGTGTTTGGAGTGATGCAGAGTCTATTTCAACAAGAAAAAAACTGTGCCGTCACATGGACTTTCTCCTGTGTTTGGAGTGATGCAGAGTCTATATTGACAAGAAAAAAATGTGCCGTTACAAAGACTTTCTACTGTGTTTTGAGTGATGCAGAGTCTATATTGACAAGAAAAAACTGTGCCGTCACATAGACTTTCTACTGTGTTTGGAGTGATGCAGAGTCTATATTGACAAGAAAAAAATGTGCTGTTACAAAGACTTTCTCCTGTGTTTGGAGTGATGCAAAGTTTATATCCACAAGAAAAAACTGTGCCGTAACTAAGACTTTCTCCTGTGTTTGGAGTGATGCAGAGTCTATATCAAAAAAAAAAAACTGTGCCGTCACATAGACTTTCTCCTGTGTTTGGAGTGATGCAGAGTCTATATTGACAAGAAAAAACTGTGCCGTCACTAAGACTTTGTCCTGTGTTTGGAGTGATGCAGAGTCTCTATTGACAAGAAAAAACTGTGCTGTCACATAGACTTTCTACTGTGTTTGGAGTGATGCAGAGTCTATTTCAACAAGAAAAAAACTGTGCCGTCACATGGACTTTCTCCTGTGTTTGGAGTGATGCAGAGTCTATATTGACAAGAAAAAAATGTGCCGTTACAAAGACTTTCTACTGTGTTTTGAGTGATGCAGAGTCTATATTGACAAGAAAAAACTGTGCCGTCACATAGACTTTCTACTGTGTTTGGAGTGATGCAGAGTCTATATTGACAAGAAAAAAATGTGCCGTTACAAAGACTTTCTCCTGTGTTTGGAGTGATGCAAAGTTTATATCCACAAGAAAAAACTGTGCCGTAACTAAGACTTTCTCCTGTGTTTGGAGTGATGCAGAGTCTATATTGACAAGAAAAAACTGTGCCGTTACAAAGACTTTCTCCTGTGTTTGGAGTAATGCAGAGTCTATATTGACAAGAAAAAACTGTGCCGTTACAAAGACTTTCTCCTGTGTTTGGAGTGATGCAGAGTTTCTATCCAAAAGAAAAAACTGTACAGTTACAAAGTTTTTCTCTTCTGTTTGGAGTGATGCAGAGTCTATATCAACGTAAAAAACTGTGCCATCAGTAAGACTTTCTCCTGTGTTTGGAGTGATGCAGAGTATATATCCACAAGAAAAAACTGTGCCGTAACTAAGACTTTCTCCTGTGTTTTGAGTGATGCAGAGTCTATATCAACGTAAAAAACTGTGCCGTAACTAAGACTTTCTCCTGTGTTTGGAGTGATGCAGAGTCTATATCAACATAAAAAGATGTGCCGTAACTAAGACTTTCTCCTGTGTTTGGAGTGATGCAGAGTCTATATCAACATAAAAAACTGTGCCGTAACTAAGACTTTCTCCTGTGTTTGGAGTGATGCAGAGTCTATATGAACATAAAAAACTGTGCCGTCACTAGGACTTTCTCTTGTGTTTGGAGTGATGCAGAGTCTATATCAACATAAAAAACTGTGCCGTAACTATGACTTTCTGCTGTGTTTGATGTGATGCAGAGTCTATATCAACAAGAAATAACTGTGCTGTCACTAAGACTTTCTCCTGTGCTTGGAGTGATGCAGAGTCTATATCAACATAAAAAACTGTGCCGTCACTAAGATTTTCTCCTGTGTTTGGAGTGATGCAGAGTCTATATCAACATAAAAAACTGTGCCGTCACTCAGACTTTCTCCTGTGTTTGGAGTGATGCAGAGTCTATATCAACATAAAAAAATGTGCCGTAACATAGACTTTCTTCTGTGTTTGGAGTGATGCAGAGTCTATATCAACAAGAAAAAACTGTGTCATCACAAAGACTTTCTACTGTGTTTGGAGTGATGCAGAGTCTATATTGACAAGAAAAAACTGTGCCGTCACATAGACTTTCTACTGTGTTTGGAGTGATGCAGAGTCTATATCAACAAGAAAAAACTGTGCCGTCACATAGACTTTCTACTTTGTTTGGAGTGATGCAGAGTCTATATCCACAAGAAAAAAACTGTGCCGTAACTAAGACTTTCTCCTGTGTTTGATGTGATGCAGAGTCTATATCAACAAGAAAAAAATGTGCCGTCACATAGACTTTCTTCTGTCTTTGGAGTGATGCAGAGTCTATATCAACAAGAAAAAACTGTGCTGCCACTCAGACTTTCTCCTGTGTTTGGAGTGATGCAGAGTCTATATCAGTGAGAAAAATCTGTGCCGTCAAAAGACTTTCTCCTACATTTGGACTAATGCAGAGAAAATATCAAAAAAAAAATCTGTGCTGTCACAAAGACTTTCTCCTGTATTTGGAGTGATGCAGAGTTTATGTCAACATAAAAAACTGCGCCGTCACTAAGACTTTCTTCTGTGTTTGGAGTGATGCAGAGTCAATATCAACATAAAAAACTGTGCCGTCACAAAGACTTTCTCCTGTGTTTGGAGTGATGCAAAGTCTATATCAACATAAAAAACTGTGCCGTCACAAAGACTAATTTCTGTGTTTGGAGTGATGCAGAGTCTACATCAACATAAAAAACTGTGCCGTCACTAAGACTTTCTCCTGTATTTGGAGTGATGCAGAGTCTATATCAACAAGAAAAAACTGTGTCATCACAAAGACTTTGTCCTGTGTTTGGAGTGATGCAGAGTCTATATCAACATAAAAAACTGCGCCGTCACAAAGACTTTCTCCTGTGTTTGGAGTGATGCAGAGTCTACATCAACATAAAAAACTGTGCCGTAACTAAGACTTTCTCCTCTGTTTGGAGTGATGCAGAGTCTATATCAACAAGAAAAAACTGTGCTGTCACTAAGACTTACTCCTGTGTTTGGAGTGATGCAGAGTCTATATCAACATAAAAAACTGTGCCATCACAAAGACTTTCTCCTGTGTTTGGAGTGATGCAGAGTCTACATCAACATAAAAAACTGTGCCGTAACTAAGACTTTCTCCTCTGTTTGGAGTGATGCAGAGTCTATATCAACAAGAAAAAACTGTGCTGTCACTAAGACTTACTCCTGTGTTTGGAGTGATGCAGAGTCTATATCAACAAGAAAAAACTGTGCCGTAACTAAGACTTTCTACTGTGTTTGGAGTGATGCAGAGTCTATATCAAATTAAAAAACTGTGCCGTAACTAAGACTTTCTCCTGTGTTTGGAGTGATGCAGAGTCTATATCAAATTAAAAAACTGTGCCGTCACTAAGACTTTCTCCTGTGTTTGGAGTGATGCAGAGTCTATATCAACATAAAAAGATGTGCCGTAACTAAGACTTTCTCCTGTGTTTGGAGTGATGCAAAGTCTATATCCACAAGAAAAAACTGTACCGTCACTAAGACTTTCTCCTGTGTTTGGAGTGATGCAGAGTCTATATCAACATAAAAAACTGTGCCGTATTACTAAGACTTTCTCATGTGTTTGGAGTGATGCAGAGTCTATATCAACGAAAAAAACTGTGCCGTAACTAAGACTTTCTCCTCTGTTTGGAGTGATGCAGAGTCTATATCAACAAGAAAAAACTGTGCTGTCACTAAGACTTTCTACTGTGTTTGGAGTGATGCAGAAACTATATAAACAAGAAAAAACTGTGCTGTCACTAAGACTTTCTCTTGTGTTTGGAGTGATGCAGAGTCTATATCAACATAAAAAACTGTTTCGTATTACTAAGACTTTCTCATGTGTTTGGAGTGATGCAGAGTCTATATCAACATAAAAAACTGTGCCGTAACTCAGACTTTCTCCTGTGTTTGGAGTGATGCAGAGTCTATATCAACAAGAAAAAACTGTGCTGTCACTAAGACTTACTCCTGTGTTTGGAGTGATGCAGAAACTATATAAACAAGAAAAAGCTGTGCCGTAACTAAGACTTTCTCCTGTGTTTGGAGTGATGTAGAGTCTATATCAACATAAAAAACTGTGCCGTAACTAAGACTTTCTCCTGTGTTTAGAGTAATGGATTGTTTTTATTGACAAGAAAAAAATATGACATAACAATACTTTCTCCTGCATTTGGACTAATGCAGAGAATATATCAAAAAGAAATATTGTGCCGTCGCAAAGACTTTCTCCTGCATTTGGAGTAATGAAGAGAATATATAAAGAGGAAAAAACAGTCCTGTCACAAAGACTTTCTCCTGTGTTTGGAGTGATGCAGAGTCTATATCAACAAGAAAAAACTGTGCCATCACTAAGACTTTCTCCTGTGTTTGGAGTGATGCAGAGTCTATATCAACATAAAAAACTGTGCCGTCACTCAGACTTTCTCCTGTGTTTGGAGTGATGCAGAGTCTATATCAACATAAAAAGATGTGCTGTAATGAAAACTTTCTCCTGTGTTTGGAGTGATGCAGAGTCTATATCAACATAAAAAACTGTGCCGTAACTAAGACTTTCTATTGTGTTTGGAGTGATGCAGAGTCTATATCAACAAGAAAAAACTGTGCTGTCACTAAGACTTACTCCTGTGTTTGGAGTGATGCAGAGTCTATATCAACAAGAAAAAACTGTGCCGTCACTAAGACTTTCTCCTGTGTTTGGAGTGATGCAGAGTCTATATCAACATAAAAAACTGTGCCGTCACTAGGACTTTCTCTTGTGTTTGGAGTGATGCAGAGTCTATATCAACATAAAAAAACTGTCCCGTCACTAAGACTTTCTCCTGTGTTTGGAGTGATGCAGAGTCTATATCAACATAAAAAACTGTGACGTCACTAAGACTTTTTCCTGTGTCTGGAGTGATGCAGAGTCTATATCAACATAAAAAGATGTGCCGTAACTAAGACTTTCTCCTGTGTTTGGAGTGATGCAAAGTCTATATCCACAAGAAAAAACTGTGCTGTCACTAAGACTTTCTCCTGTGTTTGGAGTGATGCAGAGTCTATATCAACATAAAAAACTGTGCCGTCACTAAGACTTTCTCCTGTATTTGGAGTGATGCAGAGTCTATATCAACAAGAAAAAACTGTGTCATCACAAAGACTTTGTCCTGTGTTTGGAGTGATGCAGAGTCTATATCAACATAAAAAACTGTGCCGTCACAAAGACTTTCTCCTGTGTTTGGAGTGATGCAGAGTCTATATCAACATAAAAAACTGTGCCGTAACTAAGACTTTCTCCTCTGTTTGGAGTGATGCAAAGTCTATATCAACATAAAAAACTGTGCCGTCACTAGGTTTTTCTCTTGTGTTTGGAGTGATGCAGAGTCTATATCAACATAAAAAAACTGTCCCGTCACTAAGACTTTCTCCTGTGTTTGGAGTGATGCAGAGTCTATATCAACAAGAAAAAACTGTGCTGTCACTAAGACTTTCTACTGTGTTTGGAGTGATGCAGAAACTATATAAACAAGAAAAAACTGTGCTGTCACTAAGACTTTCTCTTGTGTTTGGAGTGATGCAGAGTCTATATCAACTTAAAAAAATGTTTCGTATTACTAAGACTTTCTCATGTGTTTGGAGTGATGCAGAGTCTATATCAACATAAAAAACTATGCCGTAACTCAGACTTTCTCCTCTGTTTGGAGTGATGCAGAGTCTATATCAACAAGAAAAAACTGTGCTGTCACTAAGACTTACTCCTGTGTTTGGAGTGATGCAGAAACTATATAAACAAGAAAAAACTGTGCCGTAACTAAGACTTTCTCCTGTGTTTGGAGTGATGCAGAGTCTATATCAACATAAAAAACTGTGCCGTAACTAAGACTTTCTCCTGTGTTTAGAGTAATGGATTGTTTTTATTGACAAGAAAAAAATATGACATAACAATACTTTCTCCTGCATTTGGACTAATGCAGAGAATATATCAAAAAGAAATATTGTGCCGTCGCAAAGACTTTCTCCTGCATTTGGAGTAATGCAGAGAATATATAAAGAGGAAAAAACAGTCCTGTCACAAAGACTTTCTCCTGTGTTTGGAGTGATGCAGAGTCTATATCAACAAGAAAAAACTGTGCCATCACTAAGACTTTCTCCTGTGTTTGGAGTGATGCAGAGTCTATATCAACATAAAAAACTGTGCCGTCACTCAGACTTTCTCCTGTGTTTGGAGTGATGCAGAGTCTATATCAACATAAAAAGATGTGCTGTAATGAAAACTTTCTCCTGTGTTTGGAGTGATGCAGAGTCTATATCAACATAAAAAACTGTGCCGTAACTAAGACTTTCTATTGTGTTTGGAGTGATGCAGAGTCTATATCAACAAGAAAAAACTGTGCTGTCACTAAGACTTACTCCTGTGTTTGGAGTGATGCAGAGTCTATATCAACAAGAAAAAACTGTGCCGTCACTAAGACTTTCTCCTGTGTTTGGAGTGATGCAGAGTCTATATCAACATAAAAAACTGTGCCGTCACTAGGACTTTCTCTTGTGTTTGGAGTGATGCAGAGTCTATATCAACATAAAAAAACTGTCCCGTCACTAAGACTTTCTCCTGTGTTTGGAGTGATGCAGAGTCTATATCAACATAAAAAACTGTGACGTCACTAAGACTTTTTCCTGTGTCTGGAGTGATGCAGAGTCTATATCAACATAAAAAGATGTGCCGTAACTAAGACTTTCTCCTGTGTTTGGAGTGATGCAAAGTCTATATCCACAAGAAAAAACTGTGCCGTCACTAAGACTTTCTCCTGTGTTTGGAGTGATGCAGAGTCTATATCAACATAAAAAACTGTGCCGTCACTAAGACTTTCTCCTGTATTTGGAGTGATGCAGAGTCTATATCAACATAAAAAACTGTGCCGTCACTAAGACTTTCTCCTGTATTTGGAGTGATTCAGAGTCTATATCAACAAGAAAAAACTGTGTCATCACAAAGACTTTGTCCTGTGTTTGGAGTGATGCAGAGTCTATATCAACATAAAAAACTGTGCCGTCACAAAGACTTTCTCCTGTGTTTGGAGTGATGCAGAGTCTATATCAACATAAAAAACTGTGCCGTTACTAAGACTTTCTCCTCTGTTTGGAGTGATGCAAAGTCTATATCAACATAAAAAACTGTGCCGTCACTAGGACTTTCTCTTGTGTTTGGAGTGATGCAGAGTCTATATCAACATAAAAAAACTGTCCCGTCACTAAGACTTTCTCCTGTGTTTGGAGTGATGCAGAGTCTATATCAACATAAAAAACTGTGACGTCACTAAGACTTTTTCCTGTATCTGGAGTGATGCAGAGTCTATATCAACATAAAAAGATGTGCCGTAACTAAGACTTTCTCCTGTGTTTGGAGTGATGCAAAGTCTATATCCACAAGAAAAAACTGTGCCGTCACGAAGACTTTCTCCTGTGTTTGGAGTGATGCAGAGTCTATATCAACAAGAAAAAACTGTGTCATCACAAAGACTTTGTCCTGTGTTTGGAGTGATGCAGAGTCTATATCAACATAAAAAACTGTGCCGTCACAAAGACTTTCTCCTGTGTTTGGAGTGATGCAGAGTCTACATCAACATAAAAAACTGTGCCGTCACTAAGACTTTCTACTGTGTTTGGAGTGATGCAGAGTCTATATTGACAAGAAAAAAATGTGCCGTTACAAAGACTTTCTCCTGTGTTTGGAGTGATGCAAAGTTTATATCCACAAGAAAAAACTGTGCCGTAACTAAGACTTTCTCCTGTGTTTGGAGTGATGCAGAGTCTATATTGACAAGAAAAAACTGTGCCATTACAAACACTTTCTGCTGTGTTTGGAGTGATGCAGAGTCTATATTGACAAGAAAAAACTGTGCCGTTACAAAGACTTTCTCCTGTGTTTGGAGTGATGCAGAGTTTATATCCACAAGAAAAATCTGTACCGTTACAAAGACTTTTTCCTGTGTTTGGAGTGATGCAGAGTCTATATCAACATAAAAAACTGTGCCGTAACTAAGACTTTCTCCTGTGTTTGGAGTGATGCAGAGTCTATATCAACATAAAAAACTGTGCCGTAACTAAGACTTTCTCCTCTGTTTGGAGTGATGCAGAGTCTATATCAACAAGAAAAAACTGTGCTGTCATTAAGACTTACTCCTGTGTTTGGAGTGATGCAGAGTCTATATCAACATAAAAAACTGTGCCGTCACAAAGACTTTCTCCTGTGTTTGGAGTGATGCAGAGTCTACATCAACATAAAAAACTGTGCCGTAACTAAGACTTTCTCCTCTGTTTGGAGTGATGCAGAGTCTATATCAACAAGAAAAAACTGTGCTGTCACTAAGACTTACTCCTGTGTTTGGAGTGATGCAGAGTCTATATCAACAAGAAAAAACTGTGCCGTAACTAAGACTTTCTACTGTGTTTGGAGTGATGCAGAGTCTATATCAAAATAAAAAACTGTGCCGTCACTAAGACTTTCTCCTGTGTTTGGAGTGATGCAGAGTCTATATCAACATAAAAAACTGTGCCGTAACTAAGACTTTCTCCTGTGTTTGGAGTGATGCAGAGTCTACATCAACATAAAAAACTGTGCCGTAACTAAGACTTTCTCCTCTGTTTGGAGTGATGCAGAGTCTATATCAACAAGAAAAAACTGTGCTGTCACTAAGACTTTTTCCTGTGTTTGGAGTGATGCAGAGTCTATATCAACATAAAAAACTGTGCCGTAACTAAGACTTTCTCCTGTGTTTGGAGTGATGCAGAGTCTATATCAACATAAAAAGATGTGCCGTAACTAAGACTTTCTCCTGTGTTTGGAGTGATGCAGAGTCTATATCAACATAAAAAACTGTGCCGTAACTAAGACTTTCTCCTCTGTTTGGAGTGATGCAGAGTCTATATCAACAAGAAAAAACTGTGCTGTCATTAAGACTTACTCCTGTGTTTGGAGTGATGCAGAGTCTATATCAACATAAAAAACTGTGCCGTCACAAAGACTTTCTCCTGTGTTTGGAGTGATGCAGAGTCTACATCAACATAAAAAACTGTGCCGTAACTAAGACTTTCTCCTCTGTTTGGAGTGATGCAGAGTCTATATCAACAAGAAAAAACTGTGCTGTCACTAAGACTTACTCCTGTGTTTGGAGTGATGCAGAGTCTATATCAACAAGAAAAAACTGTGCCGTAACTAAGACTTTCTACTGTGTTTGGAGTGATGCAGAGTCTATATCAAAATAAAAAACTGTGCCGTCACTAAGACTTTCTCCTGTGTTTGGAGTGATGCAGAGTCTATATCAACATAAAAAACTGTGCCGTAACTAAGACTTTCTCCTGTGTTTGGAGTGATGCAGAGTCTACATCAACATAAAAAACTGTGCCATAACTAAGACTTTCTCCTCTGTTTGGAGTGATGCAGAGTCTATATCAACAAGAAAAAACTGTGCTGTCACTAAGACTTACTCCTGTGTTTGGAGTGATGCAGAGTCTATATCAACAAGAAAAAACTGTGCCGTAACTAAGACTTTCTACTGTGTTTGGAGTGATGCAGAGTCTATATCAAATTAAAAAACTGTGCCGTCACTAAGACTTTCTCCTGTGTTTGGAGTGATGCAGAGTCTATATCAACATAAAAAGATGTGCCGTAACTAAGACTTTCTCCTGTGTTTGGAGTGATGCAAAGTCTATATCCACAAGAAAAAACTGTGTCATCACTAAGACTTTCTCCTGTGTTTGGAGTGATGCAGAGTCTATATCAACGTAAAAAACTGCGCCGTCACTAAGACTTTCTCCTGTGTTTGGAGTGATGCAGAGTCTATATTAACAAGAAAAAACTGTGTCATCACAAAGACTTTCTCCTGTGTTTGGAGTGATGCAGAGTCTATATCAACATAAAAAACTGTGCCGTCACTAAGACTTTCTCCTGTGTTTGGAGTGATGCAGAGTCTATATTAACAAGAAAAAACTGTGTCATCACAAAGACTTTCTCCTGTGTTTGGAGTGATGCAGAGTCTATATCAACGTAAAAAACTGTGCCGTCACTAAGACTTTCTCCTGTGTTTGGAGTGATGCAGAGTCTATATTAACAAGAAAAAACTGTGTCATCACAAAGACTTTCTCCTGTGTTTGGAGTGATGCAGAGTCTATATCAACATAAAAAACTGTGCCGGAACTAAGACTTTCTCCTGTGTTTGGAGTGATGCAGAGTCTATATCAACATAAAAAACTGTGTCATCACAAAGACTTTCTCCTGTGTTTGGAGTGATGCAGAGTCTATATCAACATAAATAACTGTGCCGTAACTAAGACTTTCTGCTGTGTTTGATGTGATGCAGAGTCTATATCAACATAAAAAACTGTGCCGTAACTAAGACTTTCTCCTATGTTTGGAGTGATGCAGAGTCTATATCAACATAAAAAGATGTGCCGTAACTAAGACTTTCTCCTGTGTTTGGAGTGATGCAGAGTCTATATCAACATAAAAAACTGTGCCGTAACTAAGACTTTCTCCTCTGTTTGGAGTGATGCAGAGTCTATATGAACATAAAAAACTGTGCCGTCACTAGGACTTTCTCTTGTGATTGGAGTGATGCAGAGTCTATATCAACATAAAAAACTGTCCCGTCACTAAGACTTTCTCCTGTGTTTGGAGTGATGCAGAGTCTATATCAACATAAAAAACTGTGCCGTCACTAAGACTTTCTCTTGTGTTTGGAGTGATGCAGAGTCTATATCAACATAAAAAAACTGTGCCGTCACAAAGACTTTCTCCTGTGTTTGGAGTGATGCAGAGTCTATATCAACATAAAAAAACTGTCCCGTCACTAAGACTTTCTCCTGTGTTTGGGGTGATGCAGAGTCTATATCAACAAGAAAAAACTGTGCCGTCACTAAGACTTTCTCCTGTGTTTGGAGTGATGCAGAGTCTATATCAACATAAAAAACTGTGCCGTCACTAGGACTTTCTCTTGTGTTTGGAGTGATGCAGAGTCTATATCAACATAAAAAAACTGTCCCGTCACTAAGACTTTCTCCTGTGTTTGGAGTGATGCAGAGTCTATATCAACATAAAAAACTGTGCCGTAACTAAGACTTTCTCCTCTGTTTGGAGTGATGCAGAGTCTATATGAACATAAAAAACTGTGCCGTCACTAGGACTTTCTCTTGTGATTGGAGTGATGCAGAGTCTATATCAACATAAAAAACTGTCCCGTCACTAAGACTTTCTCCTGTGTTTGGAGTGATGCAGAGTCTATATCAACATAAAAAACTGTGCCGTCACTAAGACTTTCTCCTGTGTTTGGGGTGATGCAGAGTCTATATCAACATAAAAAACTGTGCCGTCACTAAGACTTTCAACTGTGTTTGGAGTGATGCAAAGTCTATATGCACAAGAAAAAACTGTGCCGTCACTAAGACTTTCTCCTGTGTTTGGAGTGATGCAGAGTCTATATCAACATAAAAAAACTGTGCCGTCACAAAGACTTTCTCCTGTGTTTGGAGTGATGCAGAGTCTATATCAACATAAAAAAACTGTCCCGTCACTAAGACTTTCTCCTGTGTTTGGGGTGATGCAGAGTCTATAAATGCACAAGAAAAAACTGTGCCATCACTAAGACTTTCTCCTGTGTTTGGAGTGATGCAGAGTCTATATCATTGTAAAAAACTGTGCCGTCTCTAAGACTTTCCCCTGTGTTTGGTGTGATGCAGAGTCTATATCCACAAGAAAAAACATGTGCTGTCACTAAGACTTTCTCCTGTGTTTGGAGTGATGCAGAGTTTATATCAACAAGAAAAAACTGTGTCATCACAAAGACTTTCTCCTGTGTTTGGAGTGATGCAGAGTCTATATCAACATAAAAAACTGTGCCGTCACTAAGATTTTCTCCTGTGTTTGGAGTGATGCAGAGTCTATATCAACATAAAAAACTGTGCCGTCACTAAGACTTTCTCCTGTGTTTGGAGTGATGCAGAGTCTATATTGACAAGAAAAAACTGTGCCGTCACTAAGACTTTGTCCTGTGTTTGGAGTGATGCAGAGTCTTTATCAACATAAAAAACTGTGCCGTCACATAGACTTTCTACTGTGTTTGGAGTGATGCAGAGTCTATTTCAACAAGAAAAAACTGTGCCGTCACATGGACTTTCTCCTGTGTTTGGAGTGATGCAGAGACTATATTGACAAGAAAAAAATGTGCCGTTACAAAGACTTTCTACTGTGTTTGGAGTGATGCAGAGTCTATATTGACAAGAAAAAACTGTGCCGTCACATAGACTTTCTACTGTGTTTGGAGTGATGCAGAGTCTATATTGACAAGAAAAAAATGTGCCGTTACAAAGACTTTCTCCTGTGTTTGGAGTGATGCAAAGTTTATATCCACAAGAAAAAACTGTGCCGTAACTAAGACTTTCTCCTGTGTTTGGAGTGATGCAGAGTCTATATTGACAAGAAAAAACTGTGCCGTTACAAAGACTTTCTCCTGTGTTTGGAGTGATGCAGAGTCTATATTGACAAGAAAAAACTGTACCGTTACAAAGACTTTCTCCTGTGTTTGGAGTGATGCAGAGTTTATATCCACAAGAAAAAACTGTGCCGTTACAAAGACTTTCTCCTGTGTTTGGAGTGATGCAGAGTCTATATCAACGTATAAAACTGTGCCATCACTAAGACTTTCTCCTGTGTTTGGAGTGATGCAGAGTATATATCCACAAGAAAAAACTGTGCCGTAACTAAGACTTTCTCCTGTGTTTTGAGTGATGGAGAGTCTATATCAACATAAAAAACTGTGCCGTAACTAAGACTTTCTCCTGTGTTTGGAGTGATGCAGAGTCTATATCAACATAAAAAGATGTGCCGTAACTAAGACTTTCTCCTGTGTTTGGAGTGATGCAGAGTCTATATCAACATAAAAAACTGTGCCGTAACTAAGACTTTCTCCTGTGTTTGGAGTGATGCAAAGTCTTTATGAACATAAAAAACTGTGCCGTCACTAGGACTTTCTCTTGTGTTTGGAGTGATGCAGAGTCTATATCAACATAAAAAAACTGTCCCGTCACTAAGACTTTCTCCTGTGTTTGGAGTGATGCAGAGTCTATATCAACATAAAAAACTGTGCCGTAACATAGACTTTCTCCTGTGTTTGGAGTGATGCAGAGTCTATATTGACAAGAAAAAACTGTGCCGCCACATAGACTTTCTACTGTGTTTGGAGTGATGCAGAGTCTATATCAACAAGAAAAAACTGTGCTGCCACTCAGACTTTCTCCTGTGTTTGGAGTGATGCAGAGTCTATATCAGTGAGAAAAATCTGTGCCGTCAAAAGACTTTCTCCTATGTTCGGAGTAATGGAGTGTCTTTTTTGACAAGAAAAAACTATGACGTAACAAAGACTTTCTCCTACGTTTGGACTAATGCAGAGAAAATATCAAGAGAAAAATCTGTGCTGTCGCAAAGAATTTCTCCTGTATTTGGAGTGATGCAGAGTCTACGTCAACATAAAAAACTGCGCTGTCACTAAGACTTTCAACTGTGTTTGGAGTGATGCAAAGACTATATGCACAAGAAAAAACTGTGCCATCACTAAGACTTTCTCCTGTGTTTGGAGTGATGCAGAGTCTATATCATTGTAAAAAACTGTGCCGTCTCTAAGACTTTCCCCTGTGTTTGGTGTGATGCAGAGTCTATATCCCCAAGAAAAAACATGTGCTGTCACTAAGACTTTCTCCTGTGTTTGGAGTGATGCAGAGTTTATATCAACAAGAAAAAACTGTGTCATCACAAAGACTTTCTCCTGTGTTTGGAGTGATGCAGAGTCTATATCAACATAAAAAACTGTGCCGTCACTAAGATTTTCTCCTGTGTTTGGAGTGATGCAGAGTCTATATCAACATAAAAAACTGTGCCGTAACTAAGACTTTCTACTGTGTTTGGAGTGATGCAGAGTCTATATCAACATAAAAAACTGTGCCGTCACATAGACTTTCTCCTGTGTTTGGAGTGATGCAGAGTCTATATTGACAAGAAAAAACTGTGCAGTCACTAAGACTTTGTCCTGTGTTTGGAGTGATGCAGAGTCTCTATTGACAAGAAAAAACTGTGCCGTCACATAGACTTTCTACTGTGTTTGGAGTGATGCAGAGTCTATTTCAACAAGAAAAAACTGTGCCGTCACATGGACTTTCTCTTATGTTTGGAGTGATGCAGAGTCTATATTGACAAGAAAAAAATGTGCCGTTACAAAGACTTTCTACTGTGTTTGGAGTGATGCAGAGTCTATATTGACAAGAAAAAACTGTGCCGTCACTAAGACTTTCTACTGTGTTTGGAGTGATGCAAAGTCTATATTGACAAGAAAAAAATGTGCCGTTACAAAGACTTTCTCCTGTGTTTGGAGTGATGCAAAGTTTATATCCACAAGAAAAAACTGTGCCGTAACTAAGACTTTCTCCTGTGTTTGGAGTGATGCAGAGTCTATATTGACAAGAAAAAACTGTGCCGTTACAAACACTTTCTCCTGTGTTTGGAGTGATGCAGAGTCTATATTGACAAGAAAAAACTGTGCCGTTACAAAGACTTTCTCCTGTGTTTGGAGTGATGCAGAGTTTATATCCACAAGAAAAATCTGTACCGTTACAAAGACTTTTTCCTGTGTTTGGAGTGATGCAGAGTCTATATCAACGTAAAAAACTGTGCCATCACTAAGACTTTCTCCTGTGTTTGGAGTGATGCAGAGTATATATCCACAAGAAAAAACTGTGCCGTAACTAAGACTTTCTCCTGTGTTTTGAGTGATGCAGAGTCTATATCAACGTAAAAAACTGTGCCGTAACTAAGACTTTCTCCTGTGTTTGGAGTGATGCAGAGTCTATATCAACATAAAAAGATGTGCCGTAACTAAGACTTTCTCCTGTGTTTGGAGTGATGCAGAGTCTATATCAACATAAAAAACTGTGCCGTAACTAAGACTTTCTCCTCTGTTTGGAGTGATGCAGAGTCTATATGAACATAAAAAACTGTGCCGTCACTAGGACTTTCTCTTGTGATTGGAGTGATGCAGAGTCTATATCAACATAAAAAACTGTCCCGTCACTAAGACTTTCTCCTGTGTTTGGAGTGATGCAGAGTCTATATCAACATAAAAAACTGTGCCGTCACTAAGACTTTCTCTTGTGTTTGGAGTGATGCAGAGTCTATATCAACATAAAAAAACTGTGCCGTCTCAAAGACTTTCTCCTGTGTTTGGAGTGATGCAGAGTCTATATCAACATAAAAAAACTGTCCCGTCACTAAGACTCTTCCTGTGTTTGGGGTGATGCAGAGTCTATATCAACAAGAAAAAACTGTGCCGTCACTAAGACTTTCTCCTGTGTTTGGAGTGATGCAGAGTCTATATCAACATAAAAAACTGTGCCGTAACTAAGACTTTCTCCTGTGTTTGGAGTGATGCAGAGTCTATATCAACATAAAAAACTGTGCCGTAACTAAGACTTTCTCCTCTGTTTGGAGTGATGCAGAGTCTATATGAACATAAAAAACTGTGCCGTCACTAGGACTTTCTCTTGTGATTGGAGTGATGCAGAGTCTATATCAACATAAAAAACTGTCCCGCCACTAAGACTTTCTCCTGTGTTTGGAGTGATGCAGAGTCTATATCAACATAAAAAACTGTGCCGTCACTAAGACTTTCTCCTGTGTTTGGGGTGATGCAGAGTCTATATCAACATAAAAAACTGTGCCGTCACTAAGACTTTCAACTGTGTTTGGAGTGATGCAAAGTCTATATGCACAAGAAAAAACTGTGCCGTCACTAAGACTTTCTCCTGTGTTTGGAGTGATGCAGAGTCTATATCAACATAAAAAAACTGTGCCGTCACAAAGACTTTCTCCTGTGTTTGGAGTGATGCAGAGTCTATATCAACATAAAAAAACTGTCCCGTCACTAAGACTTTCTCCTGTGTTTGGGGTGATGCAGAGTCTATATGCACAAGAAAAAACTGTGCCATCACTAAGACTTTCTCCTGTGTTTGGAGTGATGCAGAGTCTATATCATTGTAAAAAACTGTGCCGTCTCTAAGACTTTCCCCTGTGTTTGGTGTGATGCAGAGTCTATATCCACAAGAAAAAACATGTGCTGTCACTAAGACTTTCTCCTGTGTTTGGAGTGATGCAGAGTTTATATCAACAAGAAAAAACTGTGTCATCACAAAGACTTTCTCCTGTGTTTGGAGTGATGCAGAGTCTATATCAACATAAAAAACTGTGCCGTCACTAAGATTTTCTCCTGTGTTTGGAGTGATGCAGAGTCTATATCAACATAAAAAACTGTGCCGTCACTAAGACTTTCTCCTGTGTTTGGAGTGATGCAGAGTCTATATTGACAAGAAAAAACTGTGCCGTCACTAAGACTTTGTCCTGTGTTTGGAGTGATGCAGAGTCTTTATCAACATAAAAAACTGTGCCGTCACATAGACTTTCTACTGTGTTTGGAGTGATGCAGAGTCTATTTCAACAAGAAAAAACTGTGCAGTCACATGGACTTTCTCCTGTGTTTGGAGTGATGCAGAGACTATATTGACAAGAAAAAAATGTGCTGTTACAAAGACTTTCTACTGTGTTTGGAGTGATGCAGAGTCTATATTGACAAGAAAAAACTTCGCCGTCACATAGACTTTCTACTGTGTTTGGAGTGATGCAGAGTCTATATTGACAAGAAAAAAATGTGCCGTTACTAAGACTTTCTCCTGTGTTTGGAGTGATGCAAAGTTTATATCCACAAGAAAAAACTGTGCCGTAACTAAGACTTTCTCCTGTGTTTGGAGTGATGCAGAGTCTATATTGACAAGAAAAAACTGTGCCGTTACAAAGACTTTCTCCTGTGTTTGGAGTGATGCAGAGTCTATATTGACAAGAAAAAACTGTACCGTTACAAAGACTTTCTCCTGTGTTTGGAGTGATGCAGAGTTTATATCCACAAGAAAAAACTGTGCCGTTACAAAGACTTTCTCCTGTGTTTGGAGTGATGCAGAGTCTATATCAACGTATAAAACTGTGCCATCACTAAGACTTTCTCCTGTGTTTGGAGTGATGCAGAGTATATATCCACAAGAAAAAACTGTGCCGTAACTAAGACTTTCTCCTGTGTTTTGAGTGATGGAGAGTCTATATCAACGTAAAAAACTGTGCCGTAACTAAGACTTTCTCCTGTGTTTGGAGTGATGCAGAGTCTATATCAACATAAAAAGATGTGCCGTAACTAAGACTTTCTCCTGTGTTTGGAATGATGCAGAGTCTATATCAACATAAAAAACTGTGCCGTAACTAAGACTTTCTCCTGTGTTTGGAGTGATGCAAAGTCTTTATGAACATAAAAAACTGTGCCGTCACTAGGACTTTCTCTTGTGTTTGGAGTGATGCAGAGTCTATATCAACATAAAAAAACTGTCCCGTCACTAAGACTTTCTCCTGTGTTTGGAGTGATGCAGAGTCTATATCAACATAAAAAACTGTGCCGTCACTAGGACTTTCTCTTGTGTTTGGAGTGATGCAGAGTCTATATCAACATAAAAAAATGTGCCGTAACATAGACTTTCTCCTGTGTTTGGAGTGATGCAGAGTCTATATTGACAAGAAAAAACTGTGCCGCCACATAGACTTTCTACTGTGTTTGGAGTGATGCAGAGTCTATATTGACAAGAAAAAACTGTGCCGCCACATTGACTTTCTACTGTGTTTGGAGTGATGCAGAGTCTATATCAACAAGAAAAAACTGTGCTGCCACTCAGACTTTCTCCTGTGTTTGGAGTGATGCAGAGTCTATATCAGTGAGAAAAATCTGTGCCGTCAAAAGACTTTCTCCTATGTTCGGAGTAATGGAGTGTCTTTTTTGACAAGAAAAAACTATGACGTAACAAAGACTTTCTCCTACGTTTGGACTAATGCAGAGAAAATATCAAGAGAAAAATCTCTGCTGTCGCAAAGAATTTCTCCTGTATTTGGAGTGATGCAGAGTCTACGTCAACATAAAAAACTGCGCTGTCACTAAGACTTTCAACTGTGTTTGGAGTGATGCAAAGACTATATGCACAAGAAAAAACTGTGCCATCACTAAGACTTTCTCCTGTGTTTGGAGTGATGCAGAGTCTATATCATTGTAAAAAACTGTGCCGTCTCTAAGACTTTCCCCTGTGTTTGGTGTGATGCAGAGTCTATATCCACAAGAAAAAACATGTGCTGTCACTAAGACTTTCTCCTGTGTTTGGAGTGATGCAGAGTTTATATCAACAAGAAAAAACTGTGTCATCACAAAGACTTTCTCCTGTGTTTGGAGTGATGCAGAGTCTATATCAACATAAAAAACTGTGCCGTCACTAAGATTTTCTCCTGTGTTTGGAGTGATGCAGAGTCTATATCAACATAAAACTTGTGCCGTCACTAAGACTTTCTCCTGTGTTTGGAGTGATGCAGAGTCTATATTGACAAGAAAAAACTGTGCATTCACTAAGACTTTGTCCTGTGTTTGGAGTGATGCAGAGTCTTTATCAACATAAAAAACTGTGCCGTCACATAGACTTTCTACTGTGTTTGGAGTGATGCAGAGTCTATTTCAACAAGAAAAAACTGTGCCGTCACTAAGACTTTCTACTGTGTTTGGAGTGATGCAGAGTCTATATTGACAAGAAAAAACTGTGCCGTCACATAGACTTTCTACTGTGTTTGGAGTGATGCAGAGTCTATATTGACAAGAAAAAAATGTGTTGTTACAAAGACTTTCTCCTGTGTTTGGAGTGATGCAGAGTCTATATCAACGTATAAAACTGTGCCATCACTAAGACTTTCTCCTGTGTTTGGAGTGATGCAGAGTCTATATCAACATAAAAAGATGTGCCGTAACTAAGACTTTCTCCTGTGTTTGGAGTGATGCAGAGTCTATATCAACATAAAAAACTGTGCCGTAACTAAGACTTTCTCCTGTGTTTGGAGTGATGCAAAGTCTTTATGAACATAAAAAACTGTGCCGTCACTAGGACTTTCTCTTGTGTTTGGAGTGATGCAGAGTCTATATCAACATAAAAAAACTGTGCCATCACTAAGACTTTCTCCTGTGTTTGGAGTGATGCAGAGTCTATATCAACATAAAAAACTGTGCCGTCACTAGGACTTTCTCTTGTGTTTGGAGTGATGCAGAGTCTATATCAACATAAAAAAATGTGCCGTAACATAGACTTTCTCCTGTGTTTGGAGTGATGCAGAGTCTATATCAACAAGAAAAAACTGTGTCATCACAAAGACTTTCTACT
Source organism: Marthasterias glacialis (assembly GCA_911728455.2). Taxonomy (NCBI): domain Eukaryota; kingdom Metazoa; phylum Echinodermata; class Asteroidea; order Forcipulatida; family Asteriidae; genus Marthasterias; species Marthasterias glacialis. Next base: position 10,433,965 of record OU452228.1, on the reverse strand, counting down.
GTGTTTGGAGTGATGCAGAGTCTATATTGACAAGAAAAAACTGTGCCGCCACATAGACTTTCTACTGTGTTTGGAGTGATGCAGAGTCTATATTGACAAGAAAAAACTGTGCTGCCACTCAGACTTTCTCCTGTGTTTGGAGTGATGCAGAGTCTATATCAACATAAAAAACTGTGCCGTCACTCAGACTTTCTCCTGTGTTTGGAGTAATGCAGAGTCCATATCAACATAAAAAGATGTGCCGTCACAAAAACTTTCTCCTGTGTTTGGAGTGATGCAGAGTCTATATCAACAAGAAAAAACTGTGCCGTAACTACGACTTTCTCCTGTGTTTGGAGTGATGCAGAGTCTATATCAACATAAAAAACTGTGCCGTCACTAAGACTTTCTCCTGTGTTTGGAGTGATGCAGAGTCTATATCAACATAAAAAACTGTGCCGTAACTAAGACTTTCTCCTGTGTTTGGAGTGATGCAGAGTCTATATTGAGGAGAAAAAACTGTGTCATCACAAAGACTTTCTACTGTGTTTGAAGTGATGCAGAGTTTATATCAAAAAGAAAAAACTGTGCCGTCACAAAGACTTTCTCCTGTGTTTGGAGTGATGCAGAGTCTATATCAACAAGAAAAAACTGTGCCGTAACTAAGACTTTCTCCTGTGTTTGAAGTGAAGCAGAGTTTATGTCAACATAAAAAACTCTGCCGTAAGTAAGACTTTCTCCTGTGTTTGGAGTGATGCAGAGTCTATATCAACGTAAAAAACTGTGCCGTAACTAAGACTTTCTCCTGTGTTTGGAGTGATGCAGAGTCTATATTGACAAGAAAAAACTGTACCGTTACAAAGACTTTCTCCTGTGTTTGGAGTGATGCAGAGTTTATATCCACAAGAAAAAACTGTGCCGTTACAAAGACTTTCTCCTGTGTTTGGAGTGATGCAGAGTCTATATCAACGTAAAAAACTGTGCCATCACTAAGACTTTCTCCTGTGTTTGGAGTGATGCAGAGTATATATCAACAAGAAAAAACTGTGCCGTAACTTAGACTTTCTCCTGTGTTTTGAGTGATGCAGAGTCTATATCAACGTAAAAAACTGTGCCGTAACTAAGACTTTCTCCTGTGTTTGGAGTGATGCAGAGTCTATATCAACATAAAAAGATGTGCCGTAACTAAGACTTTCTCCTGTGTTTGGAGTGATGCAGAGTCTATATCAACAAGAAAAAACTGTGCCATCACAAAGACTTTCTCCTGTGCTTGGAGTGATGCAAATTCTATATCAACAAGAAAAAACTGTGCTATCTCAAAGACTTTCTCCTGTGTTTGGAGTGATGCAGATTCTATATCAACAAGAAAAAACTGTGCCGTCACAAAGACTTTCTCCTGTGTTTGGACTAATGCAGAGAATATATCGAAAAGAAAATTCTGTGCCGTCGCAAAGACTCTTCTCCTGCATTTGGAGTAATGCAGAGAATATATCAAGAGGAAAATTCTGTGCCGTCACAAAGACTTTCTCCTGTGTTTGGAGTGATGCAGAGTCTATATCCAAAACAAAAAACTGTGCCGACACATGGACTTTCTCTTGTGTTGGGAGTGATTCAGAAACTATTTTGAAAAGAACAAACTGTGCCGTCACAAAGATTTTTGTGACTTAATTACAAATTGAGGACTTTGGTGTCTACATACCTTTTTCCATATTCTGGTTTGAGTTGCTGTCTGGAGTACCAGATATTCGAGTCCTCTGCTTGGACTGACTGATCCCAGCCTTTTTCTCCTGACGTCTTCCTGTGTTTGGAGTGATGCAGAGTCTATATCAAGGAGCAAGAAACTGTGCTTTCACTTAGACTTTCTCTCGTGTTTGGAGTGATGCAGAGTCCAAATCAATAAGAGAAACCTGTGCCTGTGTGTGGCCACATTTTTTTCATAGAGAAAAAGAAATCCATTTCACGAGAACATTTGTTGTCTCTGCTTGGGAAGTTCAAGTTTGGTTGTGACACCGATATTTTCAACAACAAAAATATTCTATAAATTCCGAAAATAAATCCAGCCTATGGGCAAGGACAAGTTCAGGAATTCCTGGTGGTAAGTGGTAAACTGTTTGATGCTACGGACTTACCTCATGTAGCTGAAGCAGTCCATAAACAGCCATCTTACAGCATTTGCTTTTAGTTTGAATCTGTGATAGGGCTGAAAATAAGTAATGTAAACAATTTACATCAAAAATACTTGTTCATAACTTGTCCATTAATAAAAAGTAATAGACTCTTTGCAAACTTGTACAGCGCCCTCACTGCGGGTAAAAAGAGGCAGCCTCTTTGGTGGACTGGTTCCTTTTCCTTTATCTGGATAAAGACAGGCATCGGTGTTAATATTCAGTGGTTTCCGGTAAGGTATTATGCTAGCATGCGCATGTAAGGCACAGCGGACTAAGTACAGCTGACTGCTGCATTTATAGCATACACACTAGAAACGAATAAATGTAGATCCGGCTGGTATTCATGTTAAACCATTAAATGTAAATTGAAGACACCAGGCAAAATGTCAAAGGTAAATGTCCATCCATTTCTGATAGTTCAGTATCTACTGGTTTCATTCATGGGGTACGCAAAGATTCTCTTTACAGCACCGGGATTTTTGTTTTCTTTATCAAGAAAATGTGAAATACGTGCACCGTGAATTGGTATTTCTTGGCCGTGAGCTACGGCATATGATTTGTACTAAGCCCGGAAGCATGGCCGGATCCCCGGTTCATTCTGACTTCCTCCAATGAGCCAAAATGCAATAAATATACAATGGTGGCAGCCTCTCAATCACTCATAAACCTCTTCTTGGAACAACAGGACAAATGTCTGGAATCGGGGATTACACAAAGCTACTTTATCATTTGCAATCTGACTTAATTATAAGATGTTTATAACCTCATCCAAGAGATCTTAAATTACATATCTTACATTTCAACTGAAAAAATTTGAAAGTATTTTAACTACTATTAAGTCCAACCATTAATATTGATTTACCTTAATTTGTAAGTGTACATTTGTATCTCTGGCAAAAATCTTTAGTAGGTACATGTATGATTAACAAGCTTTCAATGTAGCAATGACAAATAAGTTGTCTGGTGATGATTGGGCCTTGCTTTTTTTAACCTTCAATGGATGGCTGTAATCTTCATATTGATGGCAGACACAGATTGCAAACAACTTACGGATGAATGAAATAAAATAACATGTTATTAAAACATGATAAGCTTAAAACAACTACATTGTAAGATTTTTAGTGATATCAAATGGGGCACATATATTTTCAACGTGCAACCAATCTGAACAACAAAGGTAGGATGTATCAATACTATACCACGCCCAATATGCGGGCTAGAGGGAGTCCCCCAATGTTCCTGTACGCTGACACACCCCCTTAAAATCCTTTCAAGAATTCCTGAGATTCCCAGATAGCATAGTGCAGATACAATAGACCGATTGCGCGACAATGTTTACATGCGGTCACGTGACCCCCTATTGGGTATAACCTCATGCAGCTGATGAAAAAATATGTGTAAAAGCATAGGCTGTGACACAGAATAAGTACGAAAACAGTCGTTTTTACTTTCGTTAAGTGATAAATTAGTTAATCAGCCCCTTTATTTAAAGTGGTATGTTGTGGCATTAATTTAAATCACATCTCTGTTTCATAATTTAACAGGATTCTACTAAAAAAGAGGTTTTCATAGCCATGCACTACCGGCGTCGGACGACTATTATGTAGCCACTTGTCTGTTATTTTGTTTGTAATGTCGGGCTAAATCACTGTAAAAAAAGGATAATCAAAATTAGAAAAGTGAGCATTAATACCTAGCCTTGCAGAATTTCAAATAGGCAAAGGAATCACACAGTTTTGGAAAGCAATTTCTTTGGAGGATTTCAGCTTCAAAACTTTGAAATTTTTGTGTTGAAAAGTGTGTGGTGATCGCGTTCATCTGGCCTAACGTTCTGTTGTGCACTGTACACATCGTGCACATTTATACAGTACTTGTACAATTTCCAAGACTTGCTGGAATTGTCCTTACTGGCTATATTCAGCCACTCGAAGGTCTCTGGTACAAACTCTGGAATATTTTTCACAGATTTCGAGCAAGCAAAGCCTCGATCGAATAAACTAAATGCATTAATCATCCTGTACCATACCGCACTTTCCTTTTCATTTTATACCCAGAAGTGGTCACGTGATGCGGGTCGCGCAACAGGTCTATCGCTTCTCTCCTCAAAAGTACATCAAAACACATCAACAATTATAAACAAACTAGAATTCATTCTTACTTGCTCATGCTTACTTGCTTCTCCCATCGTTCCCGTTCCTGCCTTTCCAACTCCTTATGATACTCCTTGGCGGTCGAACCTCCGAACAGCTCCCTGATATTAACTGATGTCTTAGCCTCTTGAGCTCTCTGGTTTGCTTTGGCCTCCCACTCCTGATCAAAATGTTTGGAAAAGGCCTTTAAACCACAGGCTACCAAGTACAACCAATTCTACTTTGATAGAACGAACGAGAACACAGTGAAAATGTTATTAAAAAGAGGCTAAATGCAAGAGGTAGTTTAAAGCACCCTGCCTTCCCCAAAGTTTAAACAAAATGAAATTTACATCAAGTTAATTTCAAGGCTGCATGTAACTAAAAAAGAAGACCGCCCAAATTGGGGGTGGATAGCTCAGGTGGTACGTATAGCCAGTAGTCCAAGGTTCGAGTCTTGCTCCAGTCAATTTTTCTTTGTTCACTCTAAAATTGATTGAAAAAAAAAAAACCTAGTCAGTTTCCCTTGTGGTTTATTGCTTGATATTTAAAAAAAAAAGTCACATCACCATTAAGGTATATCCCTGTGCTTCTACTTCCCAGGTTATATCCATTGAGCGGGCTCTATGGTTGTGTCATATAATGGGATGTAATTCCTGGCTACACGGCAGTAACAGGTTGAATGGCTTCTGACTGGTACCCCCCCCCCCCAACAAAGACGTTGACAAAATAGGGAGAATGCCAACATTAGGGCTGGACAGCTCAGTTGGTAGAGCATCGGTACGCATATAGCGGTCGATGCAGGTTCGAGTCCTGCTCCAGTCAGTTGTGCAGCCTCAAATAAACAAAATGTGCATTTAAAACTAGATTTACATCTCACATAATAATGAATGTTTGTCTAAAAAAAAAATTAGAAAAATTGCTCTGGTGTCCTCATTTACATGACGAAGGGAAATGAAGTTTATTGGAAATTTGTGAGTTTTTGAACAGCACTTTTGACTACTTTTGATTGTTATTTAATGAGAAATGGTGTGTTATTTGTATGGACTAAAAAACAGTTGACATCCTTTTTAAATTGTTGTTTTTTTCTTTTCTCAAAATGTCACACGTTGGCCCCCTAATTTATGAAATAACAACTAACTTGACTTAACAATCTCCAAAGGTGAACGTTTCAAGGAAAACTAGTATTCTTGACACAAAAGTCTGTACCGAATCCACTGATGAAACCTACCAATCTACACAAGACATCATCTCATCCCTACATGTGTTCAAAGCACTCACATATATATGGAAAAACACTCTGATATGCTAGAAACACAAATAAAGAAGATGATATCCTACTCAAAGTCAAGAACTCCGAAAATTTAAAAGCTAGAGGCTATAATATATTGGAAACTCACAAACGGCATGAACAAAAACGAAAAGCAAAGCTCCACATGTTGTGTCGTTGTACATGTATGTTGTACTGAAGTACAACGACACAAGCCGAACATCAATCATGTTGACCTTAACGACACGAAAATATCGGTCTCCAATCCAAAGCAATGAACATTTTTCTGAACCCCTCATTCGCTGCTTACAAAAAAGACCAAAACATAAGGGAAAAGTTGATCACAGCTAAATTAAACCAGAGTCCGACCGACTCGTAATCCCAGAAGCTCACTCTAATCCCTGAAGACTTCGGTTTCATGAAAAATCCAGATGAAACTCCTGGATATCCTAATTAATCTCCCTACTGGAGGAACAACTTACCTATACTGACTCAAGAATAACATCCACGTTCACATTCAGAATTAAAACAATTATTTTGAACCTTAGCATGAATAAACAGTTTGTCTTTTAGTACCGGTACCAGACAACTTACACAAGAGACCTATTGATTCTATTAGAATCACCCACACACAACTGATGATTGCCAAGAAGGCATGAAAACGTGTTATTACTACAAAGAGGGTCTGAAAATATATCCTGACAGTGTCTCCCTATTCCCTAAGAATTACACTTTACTGACTCATTAGTCAACCTGTTATTGGTTACTTATTTATATTTGCCACACACAACCCCCTGTTAATATGACAAAAATGCAAATTTAATACCCAAATGTAGACCCCACCCTGAAACATGTAAAAACCTGTTTATGGTTTTATGCTTCTCAGGTCAACAGTGTTGGAGTGTCACTGAATTGGACAGCGCCATTGTTTTTCTATCCTTTTCCATCGTTCTCTTTTTCCTTTTCTTTAAATATTGTTTTTGTCCAGTAACATTCTGGGGAAAAATTGTTTTCTTTTGTTTTTTTATACATATTTAATTTGTAGTGCAAGATTTGACAAAGAAAATGCTTGCCTCGCTTGAATCAACGACTACGTCCCGCTCAACAATCCACACTGCCCCTGTCAACATTACACACCGCTCCGCCGTGAATGGCTAGTCTTTGTTATCTAGCTACTGTGCACGCAAGAACCATCACACGCTAGCAGGCGCTTTCACAACAATGTTATAATAGGCATACGCCTTTTGTTTGTGAAGTATTTTACAAAAATAAAGTTACAAACGGCTTGACAATCAAAGACTATGCAGGGTTTGATCTTAAATGGTTGCCGGTTAGTCAAAAAAATCTGCAACAGTATTACTAAACTCTACAATTGTTTTATTTATTTATTTATACTTTTATTGTTTTACTTTTTGGTGAGGAGGCTACCCTCATAACATAAATCAGCAAGTAAATTATAAGCAAAAGACGTTTTTCTGCGCAGTCAATCAGCATCACACTATAAAACTATGACAACCGATCAAATGATCAAAAGAGGAGACGGTGCAAACAGGCATAGCATTGATTTCACCAACTAGCAGCACTATTAATCCGTGTCTGGTTGTGGCCTCCATATAGATACATGTAGATTACTTAAGAAATGTGCGGTATGACTATAAGCAGACTGTGTAGCCAAAGTCAACTCATCTGCAACCACAGACTGTATGCTTGGCTAACATAAATGACAGAGTTTGGTCGCACTGCTCATGATTTTGGTTGGTGCAATTAAACTGATACCTCCCATTTGTAAAACAAGAAACAACCACAAAATAAAACTAATATCTGATCTTATGCATGCAGCGGCGGCACCAGATCTGCCAATCGGGGGGGGGGGGGGGGCAAGAGGGGGGCAAGTTTAACTTTAGGGGGGCAAACAAAAACATTTAAGTGTAATTTTGTATGCCAAAAGGCAGTTAAACTCAATTTTGGGCATTGGTGAAAAATTGAGGCGGGAACTGGAAGCGTCGCCGCTGTATGCAAGCTATTTTTAGGTAAATGAAGGAGTCTATATGTAATTTTGAGCCTATAGTCATCAAAAAATGTTTTGCCAATATGTGTAATTTCTGTTGAGTTGCACTAAGACAACCTGCAGGTCATGATAAAATGTATTTTATTTTGTAAAAAAATGTATACAATTTTTTCTTTCGCAAGTGTTTCAACAGGTCAGTCAGGTTACTTAGGTGCCAAAGATTAGTATGAGGAAAGCTTTTAAATGAGGCATGCCAGTTTTATGTTTTTCCTGTTGTCAAAATTCAACACGAGTAACTTTAAGTTTTACATAATGAGTTACACAATACAAAATGTAGGTCTGACCAAAAAGTGAGCGAAACCTTAGTACAAGTATGCAATGCATACACATACATGTTCTACAAAAACAAAATTAAATTTGGGACATGAACTATAAAATATACATTTAACGGCATTGAAAAGTGTTTTAAAACTCCACAGATTAAGGATACTTATTTTGGTTTCCTTTGTAAACAGAAGCCTAATATGAATGCACAAAATCCTCACAAAACACACAATGCTTTGGTTCTTGAAGATGTGACGACCCAGTTTTTTTGCATTTGTTACTTTTTTACATTCACATTTTTAAATTTCCTGTGCATTTATTTATTGCCATCATTCTTTCATTTTTTGTTTTGTTTTTTTTTGCGGTGAAGTTATCGTAATTTTTCATGAACTACCTTCTAATTGACCACCCTTAGTATGCAGTAGGGGGACACATTGTACTACCCATAGAAAGAGGTTACTCAAAATTAAAAAAAAAAAAAAAAAACTAATTTCAATAAGAGAAAGCCTCTGTGTAAATATCTTAAAAAAACATTATTTATATCTTTCTGGTCTTAATGAGACCAAGGGACCCTCAATAGTGACTGGCACTGTGACCCGTAGCAGGGCTCGATCTTTATGAAAAACAGGGGCAGGCCTTTGCTGGCCAAATCAGAGGATTTGTACAAGGGCATGCTGGCCAAGTTGGTAGTGACAGTGCAATTTTTCTGACAGGGCATGAGGCCAATGGCCTCGGTGGCCTCGGTTAAGATCAAGGCCTGCCGTAGGCCTCAAGATACCTGTTTAGAAATGTCAGTTTTAGATGTGGGAGAAAAAAACCCAAATAGGGAAAACCCACGCAATCAGGCAGGGACTGAAAACCCAATCCACATGCAAGGCTCCAGTCCGGGATTCGAACCGGGGTCCACTGAGGTGAAAGGCAGAGAATGAAACCACTAAGCCACCTGAATACCTAAAGCCTCCTCCAGCTACATATGTTTGTTTTTTTGTTGTTACGTAATAGAATAAAGTTTAAAGGCCATGAACATTACCTGCTTAGCATCACTGCTTGCCAGGCAAAAAGGTCCCCTACCACTGATAACAATGACTTTAAATTAATATGAGTGGGCGACACAGCATGCTGCCCATGGGAAAGCTGTACTTCAGTTTTCACAAATAAACAAAAAGCAGATTTTAACCAAAAACAACCTTAATTTTTAAAGTGTATAAAGCACAAGATAAAAAGTAATTCCTCTGTTTTTTTGAAGGCCATTTTCAAGTAAAGGCTACTTAATTATATTTGAAACTTCCAAAGGATCTAAAACTTGCTTTTTAATTTTGGTCATCACCTAGTAAAGATGATCATCCTTCCTGTGAATTGTGAAGGACGTGGCTACAACGTGTCTGGGCTGAAGGCATGCAAGGGGACCTTTGGCAGCCAGCCACATCAACCCATATCTATGACCATGGAGCACAGTTAACAGGAGATCGAAAGTTTTGATTTTTCCGGAGGGAGGAAAACCGGAGGGCCCGGAGAAAAAAACCCTCATGGCCCAGGAGAGAGCCATCAAACAACTCTACTCACATATGTCCCTAGCCGGGAATCGAACCAGGGCCACATTGGTGAGAGGCAAGCGCTGTACACACACGCCACCCATGCCACCCAACATGGGGGAACCCAACAAGGTTTCAAGGGACAGAAAGGCAGTGACCAGGGGTACAGTGACCAATGTCTCTGTTGTCTCTTTGTGAAGTATCAATCCCGTATAGTTAAGGATTAGTAGGCCTATGGAAAATATTTTCATGAACCTTGTTCTCCCTCTGTGCCATTATTTATACATACATGTAGTAGGGTAAATTTGGGTAAAAATGCCCACTTGACTTGTTTCCACTGACTAATAATCTAACTAGTTCTTATCAGTGCATTTCACAATAATAATAATAATAATAATAATGAACATTTCTAGCGCCATGTCTGTCATGAATGACACTCCTGGCGCAAAAAAGAACTCTGCTATACACAAAGACAACCAAAAGGTCGAAGCTATAATTTCCGAAATAAATGGGTTTGGAGGTTTGTTTTGAAATGAGAGCAAGTATCTGCTTTTCTAAGTTGAGGTGGGAGGGTGTTCCAAAGAGATGGCCCTGGCATGCAAGAAACAGCGATCACCCCACGAGGGCAAGAAACGAGGAATTTCAAGGAGTAGGTTATTTGAGGGGCGAAGCTGTCTGGGAGGTATGCACAGATGAATTGAGTTGTTGATTTATTCAGGTGATGTGCCATTTAGGGAGTGGAAAATGATCAGAAGTATCTTAAAGATGATGCAGTCCCTAACAGGAAGCCAATGGTGCAATGCTTGTAAGGATGGGGGAGATATGTGATGAGTAGATGAGTGTTTGACGCGAGTGACGAGTCAAGCGGCTGAGTTCAATGCACTTTACATTAACGTCTCAATGCACTTTACATTAGTGCCCTGGTCATTGGGCCAATAACATTCCTGTAATCTTTCTCAGCTCCCTGGGGAGTATACAGCCCCGAGCGGCCGTGGCGCTCCGAAGGCTTTACAAGATATGACCGGGATTGCTGCCTGGTGTAAAATGGCTGAAGTTTGAAGGGTTGAACATTGGCCAATCTGAGACTGTCTGGATGAGTCCATTTTATCTGAGGGTGGTATTATTTCAAATACTATAACAAACACTGAATGTTTACTCTAGAGAGCATTCGTAAATGATTTTTTGTTGTTCTCAATAACCCAGCCATCACTCCAATTTTACAACAGTGGGTTGGCCACCGACAGGCATTGCACAGGCATACGACTGGTTGCTGACCCTCTTTATTCCTTCTTTCTTCTTCTTAGAAGTCATTATCATATTCCTTATGTTGTACAATAATCTACTGCAATCACCCCCTTCCGCTCATATTGTGCAATAATCCACTTATATTTCTGCTTATATTGTGCAATAAACTATTGCGATCGCTCCGCTCTGGTTACTCTGTTGTTGTTGTTGTTGTTGTTGTTGTTGTTGTTGTTGTTGTTGTTGTTTTTATTTGGTTTTTTTTCCGTTTGTCTGTCGAAACTGCACTGGCTTACTTTATTTTGACCCTTTTTGGTCATCGGGAGCCTTGGAGTGATTGCCACAACTGATTCTGATCGTTATAGTAGCCGGTTACGAAAACTCGAAAACCCCTTCTTGGGGGAAAGTGAGAACGTAATTTGGCCCCTGTGCTTACTATATCATGCCAATAATCTGATCAGATCAGGTCTATAACTGTAGTATTGATAATTTAAATAATAGTAATAATAAATAAATAAATGTAAATTTGGTCGTGCCTGCCGGTGCGCAGATGAACCCTACTGGACATGCACCTCCTTATATAGCGCCTAATTACTCCTATCTACATGCGCGTACAGCGGAGTGATACACTTATTGAGAACTACATTTCGTTCTAATTCACCCAGTTCAACCGAACGAAATACCATTTTTAAACTCCTTCAGAAATAAAATAAATTAATAAAGAACATCAATTAGCTTAAATTATGTTATCTGTTTAACGTTGCGTGATGAACACTACATTATCTGCAGTAATTGCTCAAGTCTGTCATACGGCAAAGTGTTTGTTATTCATAATCTGTTTATGCAATGAACGTGCAAGCGCTGAAATTGAGAAGCGTCTGCCCCAAAGTGCCCTGATGTACAGGTAATGACTGTGCTCCACACAATACATGTAATTCATTGCTTAAATTACTACTCTGTCATTAATCGTAGACTGATTTTTTTTCCTTTCGATATCTCATTTAAAAGTTAATAGCTGTGGTCATCCTACAAAAATAGCAATTCAACATTTGGATAAATTTTTCAAGATAAAATCAGCTTAAGAACTAATCATACATAATTTTTTAATAAGAACAATGTCTATAAAAACTAATCTTAAACATGAATTAAATTTATGAACTATTTCAAGGGCAGCATGTGCTGTAAACAAAAATTGAAAACAAATGTTTTTTTAGAAAAAAAATGTCACATGTTTAACCTATATCACTTAAAATTATTTTGCAAAAAATTGTTTATTTGTTATTCATTAGTTGATACATTAAGAAGGGTTAATTACATAATTATAAATCATTTAACCCTCCACAGGCTCACTTTAATTTATATTAAATTTTGATCTTTGATTAATAATTTTTTTGATTGGGTGTTTTTAGCCTGGGCTAAATCAAGGGCCTCGGGGTAAAAATACTCAGAAGCATCTTTAAGATCGAACTCTATTCCAGCCTCAATTATCTCAAAAACCTCATTATTAGAACGTTCTGCAGCGACTGATTTTCTTTTTTTAAGTATTAGCTATTAGAGGCCTACCAGTGCCACATGTATTAAAACAATGTATTTCTGGCATTCTTCTATTCAGGTTCATGAACGATTAGAGCGTTTTCAACATAGGGACCTATACCTATACTGCCACCCCTGCCAAACATCCGGTGAAGCTGTGATTAGTCGTTCCTTGGTTGGGGCACTCATATAGTTCCTAGACATTACCCATATCATATAATAGCAAACTGACATTTCATGTATTGTGGGCACAAGGGGGGTTCAAAATTTCCAAAAGTCCCTCACGTCAGAACAATTTTAATTTACTGAGGACCCATCACACATAAATTTAAACCCATTTTGACAGTAGATTCTGATAATTTGTGCACCAGTGGTCATTAATATCAATTACCACAGTATATCTTATCTTGATTTTGGGATATGGGCCTCTGAAATTGCCCAAAACTCAGCCCCCAAAAAGATACAGCAGAGGGGGGGGGGTGTTAAAAAAGGGGCGGGGCTGTTCAAAAACATCTTAAACATTTTTGGTAGGAAAAAGTGTGTGTTCATTTAACCGATAGGCCTTGAGGATTATTTAAAAAAGTCTTTTTAGACAAGAACCAAATCTGAGTTGGTCACGATCAACCCCTGGCTGAGTTGGTGCAGAATAACCCAATTGAGTTTTTAGTTATAATGAGCCCACATGTATTCAACCAATTGTTTTGGAAAAGTTGCTTGTACTTTGATGTCTAAAAAACGACTTCCCAGTGATTCTGAAAACTACCACCCTCTTCAATGTTGGCAGGTTATTACGAGCCGACAAGTTTGTTGTCTTCAAATTATGTGCGCTAATGTTCCACTTTCTTTACATGAAAATACCTGTTTCAATAAAGTTTGTTGCTGAAATTAACCAGCTGTGTTTGAAAAGTTGTTTGTAGTTGATTTAGTATCTCTCAGTTTTAAATCAATTAAAAAAAACATGACTAGTAATACAGGAAAATTCTTTGGTATGGCGATTTTTATACACACAATGTGGACAGTCAGTTTTTTATCCCGAAACTCAGGTAAAAAAGGCCCGCCAAACTTCCTCTCAAATTATCAATGTATTGACCACGATATTAAATTTGCAAACAATACAGGAGACATGTGTTGCATAAAATTAATTTTACCCCCAGTTTACACTAAGCTTAAAAATAATTTGTAAGGATGCAAATTAAACAATGGCAGGCAGAGTCCACGCATCCCCAAATGTTTAATTATAATATTGCTTCTTGTATTTAAGAATTTCCTACAATCAGAAAAAAAACTAGTGTGTCACCTGACAAACACTAGGTGTTCACCTGACAACTAGGTGTCATTTGACAAGCACTAGCTGTTTGGGAATTTTCATAATGATGACATCACTTACAGAAACTTTAAGCTACATATGTAAATGTACGATCTTATGATTCGGATTCATAGTTCATGCATTAAAATGTTTTTTTTTTCATAGCTTTTAATGAATTTGCAATCTTCCCAAAGAACCATGCGTGAATGAAGTGCCCAATAACCCAGACATTACACTAAATATATAATAAAGATGTAGGAACATGAGGTCAAATAAACAAAACATATGGCAAGACTAAACTTTTTTTTTAAATCATAGCTTTAAAAAAGAAGGTAATAAATGAGCTAGCAACACTTGATGATGCCATTACTGTTGTCAACAGTCTTTTTGTATTTAACAAAATGTGTACTCTGCCCAAAATCCGGTAAAAAGCTCAAAAGTACAAAGTTCCCTATTGAGACATAGCCAATGGCAAATGTCAAATTATCCTGTGTTAATTCTTTGATTAAAAAGACTATCCCTCTAGGAATACCCATAGGAATTATAAACAAATCTCCCTGCAAAGAGCTAATTAGCCGCTCTTGGCTGCAGTCTTCCAGATTTCCAGAGAGCGTAATATTTGCTTGTAATATTTGTTTTCTGGCCCCCAAAAAACAGATTGCTTTGGTGGGGCTCGTTAGCCATGGGAGGCAGCCCACCTAGGAGAGTGACACTCTGACTCCAAACTACGGGCAGGTGGGGCTCATAGCCTTGATTGGCATCCATCTACATAAGTGATGAACACGCCACTTCACTACATCACTATTTCTAGCGTGTTCCGTTTTGAACCGGAAGACAAGGTCAAGTTGGGGTCAAATTGTCTTTATGACAAATTTAATGAGTTTTCAAAGAACTTTCCGATGCTGTTTATTGTAAAAAATCCATTGTGTACTTTCGGAGTTAAGATTTGTTTAATATTAAACTTTGATTTATTGTAACTCAGCACTTGACATGCCTGATGACGTCATGATGACATCATTCTTATGACATCATTCTTCAAGTGCCGTCTCCGTATTGAGGTTCAATATGCCAAGTTTCATGGTTCAACTCAACAGACCAATCCATCAAGACCTGCCTACTAACATATTGACCGATCACACCATTGACAATGCCACTAACAGTTCGACAAAAGTCTGACACATTAAAATCCCTATAGAAAAGTAAACAAACTAATCGCCATTGTTCTAACACACAATAGCACACACAACTGTACAAACTTTTGTTTTGTGTTAATTTTTTTTGTATTTCTGGTGGTGCAATTATATATCCCAGTGGTCCCTGTACAGTCGTGTAAAAGTGGTTGAGCAGTGTTCCTGTCTGCATTGTTCTTCGGACTCAAGGCACTGCTCAAAAGGCCACCGTTCCCGAAAACCACGTATCCGATAAGTGTGTATGGCTGCAACTGAACCACCGGCTGCGATCGTGGCAAGAAAGTCACACCATGTGCTGGTAGGCGGGGCTTTACGGATCAGTCTATTTCAGTCTTAAGTTATCTTTTGGAAAAGAGTTGGAAAAAAAGTGAAGAAAAAATATCAAAAAAAAACTCGGCAAAAATGCCGTATCCGGCTGCCGCTTTATCTCCCTTAATTTAGGTCAAATTATATCCTTACCTGCCCAGAAAGGTTGACCTACCTCCATGACAGAGAATGTACATGTATACATAGAGGACCAGGCACTTTGAACGTTTACAAAGTGTCGAAATCATGAAAAATAAGCCATTTGCACATATTATACATTTGGCTTGACAACACTACTCACTAAACGCCATTTTAGTTCCTTTGTGCATGAAGTGACGGCCACGTGATGAAATGTCAGCTTGATTTTTTTTTTTTAAGGTCAATAATTAGCATTTTAGCTACCAATCCCCCCCCCAAAGGAATGTTAAAAAAAGGGAAACTAAGCCCAACATCCATTAAAAAATCTACAAAATCCCTTAAAAGCATGATGGGTTCTCCCCATTAGATGCCAACCGGACTTGGTTATGGGCCAACTCAGGTTGGAATTTATCCTTTGGTGACCTTCACAAGGAAACCCTTGCACTCAGGAATAGACCCTTATCAGTGATAAGCCAATTAAAGTGTAATGAAGCTGGCCTGCAACCTTCAAATTCTCTTGCCTGGTGTATTATTTGTTTAAACCTTTTGAGAGTATTAGTTATTAAAAGCTCATCAGTTTCCATACCAATTAAATGATCTGTTCTGTTGGTTTCCTTTTCAAACCATAGAAATCGACTGAGTATGTGCTGAGAACAACTTTTTGAATGTTTCTTTTGCTGCATTTGCACTGTAGGTCTGCAAGTGTTACTCAATTGTAGAGTAAATAAATACATTAAGTAAGAACCAGCTTAGGGCCAATAGGACTGCAGTGTGATGCTAATGGTCATGTCTCTCATCACTTTCTAGTGAGCGAGGCATGGTCCAATAACTATTGTTTCTTGTCAATTTTTTCTTGTTTTTTATTGTGGGGTGGTCTGTTGAAACAAGCACGTAGCTATCCCTATGGGATATTCTGCTTGTTTTTGTTGGTGTGCTCCTTAACAAGAGCAGTTCATAAAAAAGGGTCTTGCTTGAGGCCTTGTATGGGATTAACTCAGCAGGGTGTTGTTTACTTTGGCACACAGGCTACTGCCACTGGCTTTAATGTAAACAGCTAAAACAAAAAGGATAAACTCATCAGTGATTTTCATCTAATGGGGAATTCACGATTGAAAGTGGCAGTCGGATACGGACACTTTTCCAAAAAATAATAATTAAATAAAAAATAAACTTAAAAAAACAGAAAAAAAACAATAATAGTTGCTCGGTCTATTGTCCCAAATATGACAATTCTTGAGTAGGCCTATAAATTATTAAACTTTCATTCAGAAAATAACAGTACACTGTCTGTAGCTACTATTACTAATTGCTAATCCCCTCGTACGCTGCTCTCGAGGACAAGGTCAACTTACAAAGTCTACTCAAAGTATTGTTAAACTTGTCTTGGCATTTGCTTACATTTTGAAAAGACAACGTCATGACTTACCTCACATTGTTTGAATAAAATCAATGGTAGAATCACTTTCAGTCAAGGTCCAGTTTGTTCTATACATCTATAAGAAGACTTCCACTGGCCCAAAGATGGTCCATTCTTCCGGCATTTGCAGCTATTTTGAAAGAAAAATCATGTCCCTCACGTCAGCGACTGCAACAAATATTTCCACGACCTTTTAAATGTGCCGCGACGTGATCTGTGTGAGCAAAGAAGATCATCCTTTTCCTAGTCTTTTATCAAGGCGAAGGATGCACCTGCAAAACAATCATGGATTGATAACATTGCACTACAGTATCACTGCAGAAAGATTAAACGTCTCGAGAAAAGCTAGAAAATAGAATTGCGCCCTCTTTAGTCCTTTAAGTTTTTTTTACTGTCATGGCAATGCCTAAACATCTTACGTCATACTTCGAGGCTCGTCACGTGGCTGGCGAATGAACAGTAGCCCCCAATCCCCCTGTCAATCCAGAACAATTTCCTGGCACTTCGTCATTGTCCAAATAAGGCAAGGCTCACTCAACTATGGCATCTTAACGGTTACACATGTAAATTAACTTACAATGATTCATGAACTGAAAACTCAGTAACCAATCAGAATACATAAATCTTGGAGAAACCACCACACTGGGTTTTAAACGAAAAATAGGTTTATTTACCTCATTAACTTTACAATCTGCAGGACACTTGTGACAGTCATTGAGAACACGTTGATAACCTATCGAGAAAAGTAAATTGAAATATTTAAAGAAGACTGCCCAAAATGTTACTTAGGAGGACGCGTTATGACCAAACTAACAGAAACACGTTGACTTGATAGGCTCTTATTTTGAAATAATTATACACATTAGGCATATTTCCACTAGGGCGGTCTCCTTGGATTTTAGGGTATTTTTTTAGTATGTCATTTTGGGGACCTTACCAACATGCACTTTGGTGAGAACAAAAAATTATGTAGCAATTTATTTGAGGTCAAACCATAGAAACCGTATTGTTCCTGATTAAAACCGTGCCATAGCAGTTACAATTTCTCTTTAAGACAAACTCAACTCAACTCGAGAGGAACATCCTCTGAGAGACTGGTTTGATTTTGAACAATTTATTGCACAAACATTTTAATAGAAGTGACGCGACCAGACACTCAGGATGACTTGGCTCTTGACCTTCGATTGATCCACAGGGCGAGGTGGATGAAAAACAAACAAACAAACAAACAAACAGTAAGAACAAAAAAGATTAAAAAAAACAGAGACATGCCTCGTGATTGAGTGTCTCCTTAATTGTTCATGATTGAATGACCGAGCGCCCTCCGCCATACCTCCGCCTGTTTGATCCGGAAAGACCCATCCATTAACCAGGGTCGATCCTTGAATGAAACATTCCTTAATATACCCAGTTTGCCTTGTGGTTTATTGCTTTGATATTTGAAATTAAAAAGTCGCATCACCTTAAGGTGATCCCTGTCATGCCACTTCCCAGGTTGTATCCATAGAGCTATAGTTACAGCTCTATGGTTTGTATCGTATACTTGGGGCTGTGATTCTTGGCCACACGGCAGTTTCAGGTCATGAAATGGCTGCTGACTGGCACCACTTCCGAACAAAACTATTGACAAAATAGGGAGATCACCAACATTAGGGCTGGATAGTTCAGTTGGTAGAGAGTCAGCACGTTAATCCGGAGGTCGTAAGTTCAAATCCCGTCCTTGTCATTTCTTTTCTTTGTCCACCCTAAAGATGAAATAAACTTTACAGTCAGGTTCCCTTGTAATTTATTGCTTAATATTTTGAAAACAAAATCCCCGTATTCACATTGCAACCATATGTTAATAAAAGTACAAGCATCTAGATGCCATCGCCATAAACATAAATAATAATAAATAAATAAATTCTACTGATTGTTTACTGCACGAACCAATTACATTGAAGCCTGGATGAAATCTGCGGATGGTTAAATGCACAGAGGCAATAATAATTTCTTAATGGACAAAAATAATTTGAGAGAAATGCAATGAGACGTGGACGAAGTTATCATTTTTATGCTTCAATTGTATTTACAAAGACTAGTAAACCACTGCACGCGTCCACATTGTACCAGATCAACTGCTAGTTAAAATCAACATTAGGCCCCTAATTTTGACAATAGCGGCATGGGCGATAACAGTAAAAACCTCATCGACGGCGCCATACTTCTCTCGATCATCAAGAGTGACGAAGGCACGGGCAAACCTGACGACAGACTTCGTAACCGCCTGCGATAATCGTAGTAGCCTATACTTAAGGATGTAATGACAATTTTGGAGGATGGAAAGAGCAACTGCGTCAACGAAAGATCGGGAGTCGCACGGTGGCATAGTCCTGGGCACGATGAACTTGAGCGACGCTACTTCGGCCAAAAGAGCATCACAAAACAAAAATCATGGTGGTCAAAAAATCAACACCATCAAGGAAGAAATTAAACGCTTCGGGGATGATACCACGTTCCATGGTGTACGACTTGCCACAGATTACAGACTCAATCGATACAGAAGGTAAGCTCATGTTTTTTTTTAAATATCTGCTTTTACAATTATTTTGACCAACACTGCTTATGACATGCCAGAGACGGCAAGACACGTCTGGTCCGTAAAACCTTTCGGGCATGTTATTTTAAAACCTGTTAACTTACGGAATAATATCCTATCAGTTGGTGGTTTATTTATTATTGTAGGCCTATAGGTTTTCCCTGTTAATTTTGGCAAAAAATGAATCAAATTTCGTTAAAACGCATTCAGATGCACACGATTTTTCGCTAATTCGATTAAAACAGGGTTTCATTTTACATATAACATTTAATTTCCTTTTCTTGCTTTCAAAATTAACATTGGCTATAGCTCTCTTGATAAGTTTTGGCGCCTTTTAAGGTTCAAAGCATTCAAAATTAATCAGGAAACGTCTTGGCGCACGGAACGTCTACGACCGTGTTTTTCATTTCTTATTCATCAATCTGTAGGCAATTTCTTTCACCGTTTGGTCATTCGAATTAACACGACCTAATTATTTTGATGTATTTATCTCTTTTCTTCTGAGGTCTGTTTTTTTTCTTCTTTTTTTAATTCAAAGTCTTTGCCTTTTCAAAATGTATTATGTAACACACTAAATTGTGTTTATGTCACCAAAATAGGAAATTATTTGGTCGTGGAACTTTCTTCTTCACTGGGTTTTCCCTCACTTCTTTCAAGCATCCAAGGGCATCGGGGCAGACTGTTCTTTTCTTGCCCCTCTTAAGGCGTGTGGCCCCTTTTGAGGAGTGTATTGAAGCAATGCAGATCCGCTTAATTTCTTCCCTAACCAGATTGTCGCCCCCTGCGACTACAATCCAGTGAGCGTCTGCCAGATTAATTTCGGTTGAGCAAAACGCAAAACTATCACAACCCCACCCGAGTGTTTTTTTCACAGAACTCGGGGAAAGTACTGAGTATATAGTGCTGCAACACATCGGTGTATGGGAAAAACAAAAATTATATACAATGTTTATTGACGAAATGGTCACTTTATTCAAAGAGAATATTTTGTTACACTTTGTAGTTTACAGTGAGGTATAGTTTACACATGCTGATGTGGAGGGCAATTAGCAGAACCTTGATGCATCTAGACTAAGATCTTGTGAGTTTGGTTATTTCCCATGAGAAAAGAAATCAATAAGTAATACGATATCATGTAAACCCACAATGTACATCTGATTGAAATTGAAGACCACCGTACATTGTGGTGACATGTAGAGAAACATTGGACTATAGCTGTATAGTTGGGGCATATCAGGCTGTGGATATAGCAATGAGCTACATTATGGGTCTTACATGATATACTATTTCTTAGTGATTTCCCAAATGCCACCACTATATTGACACGATTCACCTGATAAAAAATGCTGGTTGTACAATTGGGGGTGGGGTGGGGGTTCAAATTCTCTCTGTTTTTAATACTGTGCAGTGTGCAACTTTGCAACGCGCTCAGATACACGCGTAGCGTACGGTATCTTCATTTCAGCAAACAGTTATGACTCACAAAATGGCAGATCAATGGTATGGTGGGTGGGCAGTAGCCGCCTGTGACGTCAGTGCAAGAGGTCTGTAAACAGTTCGTTAAAAATTCAGTGTCTTCGATACCAAAAACAAATGGCAAGCCTCCATGAGTTGTTGAAGCCTGTACTATTAATATTCATTTTGCGGTATGGATTTTTGTTGAATTTTCTTTTTAGACTGCTGTGGCTTGCAATCGTTGGAGTGATGAGCGGTTACCTGGTGTTCGGTGTGGTGATCAGTATCCAGACCTACTTCAAATATCCGGTCACGAGTATCGTGAAAATCACACACACACCCGCTGTCGAATTCCCGGCCGTCACATTCTGCAACTTTAACTGGTGGCGTACGTCAAAGATCAGCCCCGAGCTGAACCGAGCTATCAGATCCCTCAATGCGGATGATGACGATACCGTCAACGCCGCCAAATCAATGGAATCGATCAAAATATCCAATATGTCGGACCAACTGCTGGTCTTCGGTCACCAAATAGAGGACATGCTCATGCTGTGTACATTTAAGGGGCAGAAGTGCAGTGCGGCTAATTTCACACAAGTCATAACAGATTTTGGATTGTGTTATTCGTTTAACGATAACACTGAGAGCGAACTTACGATCCACGAATCGGGAAGCCACAACTCGTTGTTTATGCAGATCAACTTAGAACAGGATGAGTACTTGCCTGGACGGCACAGTGCGGCTGGAATCAAGGTGGGTATGCTAAAAAATCATACAAAGTTTTGTATTGTGTGCGGCCTATCTAGTGGACCTCCGCTGTTGTCACCAAGTGGGTTTGGTTTGTTGCCCAAATCTCGCTCTAGAAGCGGGGGGGGGGGGAGATAAACGATAATCAAACAATATGTTTGTGTTCAAAAGCGAAACCACAGGGTAGCTCACCCGTGCATCTCGTTGAAAGATACCAGAGGTAAACTTTGGAGGCGTAACCGGACATTTCATGGGGGGGGGGGGGTCAATCGGGGGAAAAGGCATAATTGGGGGAGCTATTCGGTATCAAACCATTCATTTGTACATTTGTTTTCGATCTCGCAAGAGGGGGCAAGGGTTCTGGTAAACTCCCATTTACAGAGTTTTTACAAGCAACCAAGTGAAGTAACAGTATACACCTTTTAAACTGATACAAGGATAGCCATAATATAAAGACTTATAAGCCAGTTTAGCATATCTTAAGGAGGAAGAAAATGTAACCTATTCACAGGAACAAGAAAATGATATCTGATTAGCTTTCATTCTTTCGACACTGGGTGATTTCCCCTAAACTGCAGTTGTTGGTACATCCCCAAGGACAGCGCCCGCTTGTGAGAGAATTGGGCATCGCTATCTCGCCAGGATTTGAAACATTAGTCGGACTACAGCTCACGGAGGTATAAAGATTAATGAACGATTGTCTCTCAATTTCACTATTTGATGCGCAAAACAGATTTTCATGGCAGATCATGCGGGTGAATTGCAACTTGTTATGTACAAATTGCAATAACACCCGCACAATTATTGATTGATTTCCAATCACAGGAGTGCCGTACCGGTATTTCTTTGCATTTCTTGCATTGCATAAGTAGCATCTTGAAATTCATGAGTGTGTTGTATCGTATGGGTGTGAATAAAGAATTGACACGTCTTTCTGCATGTTATGTGTGGATTAATCGTTGTTGTTTTGTTGTTGTTGTTGTAGTTTTTTTTTCAGTATAAAGTGAGATCTTCCTTTTCAAGCTGGCAATAGCTGATATCTTTCAAACAAAACAAAAACACACATTAGGCTAAAGTTGCATGGCCGTTCTTTCGCCGGAAATAAAAACATTTACAGGTTTTTTTTTCTCTGAGTGAATTTTTTACAGATGATGCTGTTTCAAAACAAAAAAAGCATACAAAAACTTATGCACATGCCATAAAAGACAATGCACAAAATGCATGTAACTTGCTAAATCGTTTGTACATGGCTGATGAATTAATGTTTGGACAACATAATCCCGACAATAATTGTTTATTTTTTTTTTTTTTTAATTGAATTACCACTAATCATTGGCGGATGTTTTCGTGTAATACATTAAAATGAAAGCTTGAAACTTTCTTGATCTATAAGAAAATTGCTATTTAAAATTTAGCCACGATATGTAACATCTAAATTTTCGGGTCAAATTGGCCAGAAATCTGACCTAGCCTTTTGAATTCGTGGTTATATCGAATTTAAGTAGCATATCTTTGAATATAATCTTTGTAACATTATCTTTGAATTCAATTTTTAGATAATCAGCCTGCAGGCACCATATGCATCTAATTGTACCGACGAGGCACTGAAATACTCCAAAAGTTTCACCGTACCATTGTGTCAAAACGAACACATGGTTGATATGATCAGCAACAAGTGTGGTTGCCGAGACCTACGATATCCAGGTTAGTCTAATATCATAACTTTTATTGAAGAAGTTTTTAAAGTCCTGTATTATTTGTAATGTACACATGTCTGTCCCGAGCCAATATGGCTCATCAGGACGGTGTTTATATCCGGTTTCCTTGGTATTAAACGATTAAGAATATTTATATCCCCCCGGACAGGACGCCAGTCCATCGCAAGTTACTCCCAGCTCTCACCGGTACCCATTTTTACTCCTGTGTGCAGAGAAACAATTATGATAAAGTGGCTTGCTCAAGGACACGAGTGTCTCGACCTACCAGGCCAGGATTCAAACCCACATTCTGTAACTGCACTATAGACCGCTCGGCCACGACACCACATTCTACATTATTTTACAACCCTCTAATTTACTCGCTGCATTAGTAAAACATAACCGATAGTTACTAATTATTCATAGCACCATTTTCGTTTTGGAATACCAACTTTATACGAATAATAAAAACTGGATGCAACTTAATCATATCATTGACATCATTGACATCTGAAAGCGATGTTGCCATCCGAAAGCAAGGTTGCGTCTCCGAACAGAAGGAAGTATAATGTTGGTCCCCATAACTTGATCATTCACACTTGCCAAACCACTGAACGTGTTTTTACGGAATAGTACGAAGGAATCTCCAAAGAAGGCCAAGGGGACATTCAGAACTATCATTGTTTTAAATTTTGATTTTCTTAACCAAGTTTTCCTGACCTACCCACCAACCCCGATTTAAGATTCCACATCCCTTCGTGTTTTTCCTATTTTTGCCGCTGAAAATGTTCAAATTTCAACTTTGAACCACCTGTCCATATTTTTGAAAAAATAAAATCAACATTTTGGAACACTAATGAATATTAAGCAAAATGCGGTCTCTTACAGTTTCTTATTTGCAACAAAACCAATCGACTTAAAGGCACTACAGGATTGATAAGGATATTAAACTTTATGGTTTAGTTGCAGTTCATACTAGAACCAATTTTTCTGTGAAATATTTCCCTCCGAATGCTGTCATATTCGAGGAAACTGTATCTTAACAACGCAACAGCTGATTTCGGTTGTATTAACAATCAAAATTAAGGACAGTGTGTTTACATGTTTTAAAGTGTGCACGGTTTTTCTACTATTTCTGACGACGGATTGAACCCAAAGTTTTTTCATGTATATATTGAATCAGAAAAAGTAAGAACACTGCACTGTCAGCATTACTAATTCTGCACAGTACCTTTAAATGTATACGAAAAGATCACACACCAAAAGAACATTTTTTGAATCGCGAAAAATAGAACAACCACCACCAATTCTAGATTCTCAGTGGTTGAGGATTCTTACTATTTCACAGGAAACAGCCGTGAGTGTACGCTGAGTGAATACTACAACTGTTTGCTTCCAGCTCAAGGTAAATACTTATTAACAATAGTTGTTTGCTAACTGACGCTTAATCACTGGTAAATGAAGTGCTATTTTTTGTCGTTATTCTGGAGGAGAAATTAGTCAAGATTTCGAAGGGAAAAAGTAATCTAAAGGTTAGGTTTTAGTGACCCTATTCTGTTAGAGATAATGATAATCTAATAATAATTTAAAATTTATAACGCACCCTTTACATGAAAATGATCAAAAGCGCAGAACACGACATAAAATGCACAGAATGGAAGAGAAAGAAAAGACGGATCACCAGGCCAGTGCACAAACCGCAATATACGTCAGTCTCGTCAGTGGAGAACTAATAGTTACCTAATGACATTAGCTTAACCCTGATGCTGGCATGGGTAATATTTGGATCGTTTCAGGAGACAGACCCCTCTACCCTAGCTACTAATTTAACAGATGACACACGCACACAAAACGATCCCATTAAAACACTAGATTTAACACACTGACTCCAGTGATTATACAAAATATAATAAAAACCCAATTAGCCTTTTATGAGATATGGGTGTGTACGGACAGATTTACCCAATCTAAATAGCGCACTTGTCACGCGTCCACCATATTGCAAAAAGCTATAAATTAGAGATGAATTGACGCAAGCTGCAGATATTGGATTTGACAATTATCAATGTTGTCCGCAGGCTTTGAGGAGGAGGAGAAAGAAATACAAGTCAGTTGTCAAAAACAAGAGGCTGCAGCAGTGCAGGATAAATAAGTAGGCTATCTATGTTTACAAATCTCATCTAAAACAGACAGTGATGTCACTGTTCAGTATGGGAAATCATGGGAACTACACACTTTTTCAATACACTGTTCGAAGGACTGGGAGTGGGGAAAGTCTATGGCCAGTGTTGTTGGTACACTTGTGACTGTAAATTCAATAGAGATGTAAAACTCACTTAAGCTTGTCCCTTAAAATTGATCAAGTGGTTATACTGTGCAAGGCGTCATTCTATGACTTTTTTTATCAAGCCAAATTATGTTTGAAGTCAGTATATCTAGCCTGCACCGTATAATACACCCAGTAATTAATTCATTACATAGGCCTAATCCTCCAGTGAGATATGGCTTTATAATAAGACAACACAAACTCCGGGAAATTAAAGTATAATCCATTTACGAAGACACGTACTTACTCGTGGTTCAAGGGAAATCGTTCTCTGAATAAATTTGAAGATACAAAAAATCGCCATTTGGAGCCAGCATGAAAATTTAACTATCAATCAAGGAGCATGGTGCACAAGTGGGAAAGACGAACCCGCCAGCAGTAATGATGTGGGTAATTTCATATATAGGATTCTAGCTTACAATATTGAAATAACATTTATTCCCTTAAAGATGGAAATTATATTACTTGTACTAGTCAATCCGGAGCGGCCATACCAGAAACGGAGGTGGCGGATACACGAAGTTTGTTCTTATTTAACGTTGGCGCTCAAACCGTTCCAGGGAAGCACGACCAACCAGGGCCAACCGTGGCGCCCTAACCGTTCCGACGACGCCTGGCCGTCGGTTGCCTACAAACTCAAATACTTCCTCCCTTTAAGCAAATACTTTCACATGACAATTTTTTTTACAATGATTGACACGATAATGATTGTCGATTGCAATAAGCATTAAAGGCAAATTATACCTTTGGTTTTTGGAACCGTACATTTGCCTTAATGCTATATAATTGTAGATATATACAATAAAACTAACCTATGTAAATTTCATTTCAAAAGGTTGTAACGTTTTTGAGATACTGCCAAAAGTCTGGAGTGGTTGTGGAATACACATTATGAGAAGCGTTACTGCCATAACACTTCTCAGATTCAAATTTTTGGGGATAAAAAAGAGATATATTTTTCCATAACTGCAGTACTTCGAAGTGAAACGTTTCTCAAAATGCATTATACTATCCAAAGCTGCTGTACTTCTTACCTAATTAGTTATCATTGCCATAAAGTTTCAGAGTCATTACCAAACGTATACAGACCCTTTAAAGTGTGCTTTAGTTTTCATTCTTTTTTGCCCACCAGCTAATTTTACTGCGGCTGATAAATCCCTAAACTGCCGAGTCCCTTGCAAAGTGACCGTCTACGAGCCGCGAATTTCCTTTGCGTATTGGCCAGGGCAACACCAAGCAGACGACATCATGGTGGACTTGAATATGTCCGAAAGTGCTATCAGGTATAAATAAACTTCAGCCCCAGCTCAACATTGGTAAGAAAGAAAAACATAAATGTTCACAGATTTACATATACCGTATACATTAAAGATAATGATGGTAGAAAACGTTCCTTGAAATATTGCTGTCTGAAGTGTTATCGTTTCTAAATAATAAATTAAATAAGACCCCAAATTAGTTTTCGTCTCAGTGCGACGAAGTCTGCCTATAGGAATGCGTACAAAAATGCTGAATGCATTTTTACCGTTTTCTCGCAAATGAAACAACGAAATGAGGTGACACTTTCAAAGGTTGGTTTAAGTACAAATATCGTGATTTCTGTAAAGAATGGAATCATTTACAGACTCGTTATCAATGTTGAGCTGGGGCTTTAACAAACAACAACAATTCCCCCGGTAATTTTTATTTATTGACCTTTAAACCCATTTTCATTGCAAAAAGTGAATTGTAGATGTTATAGTTGAAACATGTCGATGCTTTTTTGCAATGTCATACAATCTAATGATTTTGGGGAATCTCTCCGTTTTTTCATCTTTTGCTCTTGTCTCTCAGGAAAAACTTGCTGCAAGTCAGAATCTATTTCGAGGAAATAAGCTACAGAAGAACTGAAGAAATCTCGTCCTACAGTTTCTTAGATTTGCAGAGTGAGTATAACTAATCATTTCCGTATCACATCACACTTATATCGGTCGCCGCACACCGACTGTAATCATTTCCGTATCACATCACACGTATATCGGTCGCCGCACACCGACTGGCAGCATTTGCCTTCATCTATGTATACGTCACGAATATTTCCCCTTTACGGGGTGCCGGTTGCACCCCTAATTTTAGTTTTTAAAATTTTTTTAACGATATATACCTCGTATACATTTTGAAGAAACTTGCATTTATAGGTCAATATGGGAATATTTTATAGATTAAAATGGGAAAAAAATCCATTTCATATGACCTTCCGGCCCAAGTGAGAAATATTTCCGTCGATTGTGTCGATTCGGCAAATATAGAACAGCTGGTAATTTCTCAATTAACAATACATGACCACATTGATGGATGTGTGTTTTTTTTTAATTTGTATGGCAAAGAAGAAGATGGGAACGAATGGACTCTTCCCAAAACATGAAAAGCCGGATTATTTAACAACTGTCCTGTACAATAATGTAAGTCCTTATTTGGACCTAAGGAGACGAACGAGTTTGCCATTGTCATGTTTCTTGACACAAGTACTCGTGATCAGTCGGGGCCACATTTCATGTAAAGCTGTTATGCAGGAAAATATGCTTCGCAAAATGTTTCAGCTAAGCTAAAATGAGGGAAGCAGTCACAAAATAACCTATACATTACGTAGGCCTAGTGTTTCTGGTGCTGGCGTTCTACTTCTACTTTGCAAAAACGTTCTGCTAGCTCAATTTAGCCGGGCACCAGTCACAAAACATTATACATAGTATTTTGGTTGGTAACCTATTTCTGCCAAGTTGTTTTATCACAATCACTTTTTCTTGTGCTTAACAGCTTTCTAAAACAATTGGGCAGTGATTCTCATTTGGTCTCACTCTACACTTGGTTTACAGGCAGCATTGGAGGTTACATGGGTCTCCTCATCGGGGCCAGCCTGATCACTTTGTTTGAGTTTCTCGACTTCATCTTGGTTACCGTGGCAACCCACCTGGCCGGAGCGGATGAAGACCGATCGAAAAATGCAGACATAAACAGGAAGTAGAGGCGTGCGGCAGGAGTGACTTCAGTACACTTTTCACGCAAACATTAGGAATACGATAGCATGGAAAAACTATTTTTTCGTCCAAGTACACAGTTTTACTTAATGCAGTCACTCTTGACATGCGATCACACTATCATGCTTTTTCTTCGTGAGCAATGTGAGTTGATAGTCGAAGCCCTTTCCACATAAAATCATGAGATCTTTTTTTTTCTCTGTGAAAATTGTCTCCAAATTTAAGGAAATTAGGTTTTTAAGTAAAACTATAAAAAGTCACCCCTCGATCGGTCAGCAGTGGCGTAAACGGGGGGGGGGGGGGGGGGGGGGGGACACGTGCCCTCCAACTGATGTCCGTGCCCCCGGGTGTCCCCCATTTGAAATCTGGACATTTGAGAATACCAGAATAAAATGTTTCATTTTATGAGCTGTTACCTAGTAATTTCAATGTTTTTAAAACTATTTTGTATAATTTACACGCAGAATGTATTGGTTTATCCCAACACGTCAGAAGAGCGCTAAAAAGGGGTTTGTTTAGGAAAAATACAGACGGAAACTACAGTTTTAGTTGGCCAAATGTGCCCCCTATAACAAATGTTGCCCCTCCCCCCCCTTGTGTCCCTCTAAAATTTTACCCTAGCTACGGTGCTGTCGTTCAGGTGTGGTTTGCAATAATATTTGGGTAATAAGTATGCTAATCATAATTATACACATTTATTGCGTTTAACAGCATGCTGAAGATTATAATTTAGTTGCGAATGCATACCAGCAACAAAAACATGGCACAAATTGCCTTTATTTTTTACAACCTCCACGATTACCGATCGATAGCTACCGATTTCAAAGTGTAAACCGAGGCCAGTGTAAAGCGAGATCGTAACAGATGGAATATGTTTGCATGATGAATATAACGATTTATCAATACTTTGCATACACACTGGTCTGACCCTTTGTTTGTGTTAACATTCACCTTTCATACAAAAGCAGTGTATATGATGCGTGTCCTTTCGAGATTTTGAGGCACCAGATTGTACAGCAGTGCGGGACTGGTTTTAAAGTGGTTTAGTTAATGCGTCAGAATCGGTGCAGTTTCTTCGGTTGTACAACCAGCCCCGGATGGTAGCATAAAAAGAACTTTACCCGGAGAGTGTGTGCTGTTTATTGACCTTTAGAAGTACATCTACAAATTTGTACACACTTCGGCATCATGTTACAGGTTACAGAAATCAAAGTGGTCTCCATTTTCACTCTATTGGGTGTAGCTTTGCTGTTTGGGTTGATCCCAATATGCCTCATCTCCAAAACGTCAATGAGTGACCCTAAACACCGTGCGCGAGTGAAACGTGCCGTGGGTTGGCTGAACGCTTTTGCCGGTGGAGTCTTCATGGGGATCGCGCTGATTCACCTCCTCCCGGAAGCCAGGAAGCTGATGACGAATGCGTTCGAAATGCCGGGCATAATGTGCCATTTCAACTGGGCCGAGTTCACAGCGGCGGGGGGATTCTTCTTGATAGCGTTCGTGGAGCAAATTATTTACCTCTGCCAAAGTAGACTTCCAACCAATGACGACGAGACAGAGAAAGTTGCTTTTGCAGGTAAAGAGGTCACCAGTGACAAATCTAATCCAAGTGACACTGGGCAAACTTTCGATCCTTCAAAGACGAGAGACGAGTCTAAAGCTGACGGCCAAGAGCCCCTGGTGGAGGCCGATGACGAAGACGCGGGCATGTTGAATCTACCGACAAGACTCACCACCCTACGGGCCATCATACTTCTCATCTCCCTCTCTCTACACTCAATATTCGAGGGCTTGGCCATCGGGTTGCAGCTGGAAAGAAAAGACGTGGTCGATTTATTCATAGCAATTGCCCTCCACAAGGGAATAGAGGCGTTCACCATTTCAATCAGCTTCGCCCAGACCTATACGAGTTGCACTGCCAAGAGTTTATACTGCGTGGTCTTCTCACTCATGTCCCCAATCGGAGTAGCCATCGGTATACCCATCGCCAAGGCTACCCGTGCCCAACACAAAGATATGCCAGGTTCAAGTCTGATGGTCAATGCCATTCTGCAAGCTATGGCTACTGGCACCTTCATGTTTGTCACATTTATTGAGATTCTACCACAAGAACTCGACTCTAAGAAAGACGGCTTGGCCAAGTTTGCATGCGTGCTGGTGGGCTTCGGAGCAATATCAGCATTGAATGGTTGCGAGCATAACATGTAGGCCGCTGGAACGAGTGTTCTTTAAAAATCCCAGTACTACTTTACTCAGGCCTATAATTATTGGGGAAAAAAGTAACTGTAAAACTTAATTCCTGCGTGGAGATTAGGATGAATGTGTACACACATGATCTACTAATGTCTACTTAGAGGTGACTGTGGGTAAATTCTTTGATTTCTGTTGAGTTATGTTGTGTTCGTTTATTTCCTCAGTGTTCACAAAATAATCCAAAGCATTGCAAAATTATGTTTAAAGATCCATCAATTGGAAATTTAAACAATAAAATGTGCACTTAATAACCTATAAATTTTCAAAATTTTGTTCAAATTTTTGTTCAAAATCTATAGGTTTAAATCGCAAAAAAAAAAAAATAATAATAAATAAATAAAATAAAAAAATAAATAAATAAATAAAAACTACAATTAGGGATAAAACCCGCGCCCCTAAAAGGGGACACATTTGTGACGTAGACATGGGAACATGCCGTCGGTCTGTACGCTGTGATCGATACTTGTGGATGTGATACGACAAGCATACTTATGTAAATCCATGTACTTGGTTTCTTCGGACAAATCGCTTGATATTTGGCTTTTGTTAATGGAAAATGCCGTCGACGTGTGTTGTTGCTGGTTGCAACACTACTAAAAGATGGTTTCAGTCTGCACATATTCCCATCAGTTCCAAAATACAGACGAATT
Organism: Marthasterias glacialis; assembly: GCA_911728455.2. Classification (NCBI taxonomy): domain Eukaryota; kingdom Metazoa; phylum Echinodermata; class Asteroidea; order Forcipulatida; family Asteriidae; genus Marthasterias; species Marthasterias glacialis. The sequence continues at coordinate 10,402,703 of OU452228.1, read as the reverse complement.
TTAGCAACAACAAAACGTCATACGAGAGCTGAATGGTCAGGAATGTGCATGTGCATTGTCATTCAGTGCCCAGGTCTACATCATGAAAGCGCTCCCCCAGGCGATATCGAAATGGTTACACAAATGTTGAGGTATAAATAATAAGGTAAAACAACTCATAAAAGAGTAAACATTATATTTCATTAATATCAAACCATTATATTAAAGCCCCAGCTCAACATTGGTAAGAAGAAAAACATAAACGTTCACAGATGTACATTTACCTTACATGGAATAAAGATAATGATGGCAGAAAACTTTCCCTGAAATATTTCTGCCTAAAGTGTTATTAAAATAATAAATGAAAAAAGATCCAAAATTAGTTTTCGTCTTAATGTGACGAAAACTCTGCCTACAGGAATGCGTACAAAAATCCTGAATGCCTTTTTATAGTTTTGAAACAAATGAAATAAAATGAGCCGATATTTTCACAGGTTGGTCTTATTACAAATATCTTGACTTGTGCAAAGTATGGAAGCATTTACAGTCAGTTTACCAATGGCGAGCTGGGGCTTTAAGCTCCCAAACAAACTGTGACATGACAATTCCACTTCATAGGACCTCTAATTACTGTTACAAAGGAGTGAGAACTGTAGAGGGACCCCTAAGCAACATAGCCCGGTTTCTCTCTTCCCATTCCTCTATATAGGTACATCCAAACAGGCACAATAGACCTTTATCATGGTGCGGCCATCTTGATTTTCTCCCATTCAAACCAATATAACCAAACCGAGGCTGGAAGGGCAAATACTCTCTGAAAACTTTCGATTGAAACTAGGAACAAACTGCAAAAGATTTGTCCCTGGCCTCAGTCCAAAATAGTGATTTTCAATTTAACTATTTAAGAGAGTAGTCTGGTTCCTTTTAGTACAATGAACATGGGCATCTGTTACTGTTATTGGATACAGAGAACATGACCAAGATGGTGGCAGCATGATAAAGGTCTATTATAGATAGCCTTTGGATCCAATATTAAGAACACCAAAAATAATGGTGTTTTCAATGTACCATTTACCCTTGACATGGTGTTTTAGATGGATTACCTCAAGCTCACTTCACTCGCTGTTCGAGATTTGGTGATAGACAAAATAAATCAGTACGCGTCCCCCCCCCCTTCAGTAAGATTATTTAAATATATAAGATGTATTTTCACGTTAACCTTGGTGTATTTTCACTGTCATCATTCATATAGCTTCCCAATTCCCAATGGCCACACTCCAGTTCATAAACCCGCTGCGCACGATCCCTGGTAGTTAGTTTTAATCCCTCCAAGAAGTGCACAATTTTAACCCCTCCCCACCCCCACAAAAAAAAACCGCTTCATTGATTTACATTTCCGATATTATCCCCTTTTTAGATTTCGCAAATTTTCACGGGACCCAATGTTTCTGTAACGATGTTTGTAAAGAACTATTGGGCATAAATCACTGACAACCGCTGTTCATGATTTTGATGTACACATGTTTAAAATGGGCAATTCTTAGAAAAAACGCACAAAAAAAAACACCTTGAGTTTTCGTTGCCAAAACAAAGTTACGCAAAAACGCTCTGTGTATCTGGACACAAATACTAATATAAAGTTAAACCCCCCAAAAATAACTTGAAATTGTTACACCAGGCAATTTTAAGGCAACCACTTTAAAGAATAAACAGATCCATGCACCATTTAATTGTCATAAATTGTAATATGAATGTCTTGAAGATAGAAAGATACTGTCAGAAAACAGGTATTTTGCGCTACATCTGCTATCAAACTGTTCCTACGGCATACAGTGCATATGGTTGCCTACTTACAAGTTGCCTACTTTTCTATACCTAACCGATATCCTATACATTCGGATTAATCGGAAGGTCACGGATTGCTCAGTTGGTTGCTTAGTGGTTTCAAAATTGTCAAATTTTTTAAGTCTACAAAGGAATTAAACACATTTCCAGAACGTAAAATGGTATTACAAGTGTCCAGTCCAACGGACTACACACAATCGTTGTTTACATGTGTTGTCTTTGCTAGTATTGCTACGTAAGTTAAATGTTAATGATGTATAAATTAATGAACCTGATTATATTTTGCATAAATAATATAAAAAAAATGTAATTAAAACCCGATTAATTGTCAAATTATTTATTATGATTAAAAAAATATATATATATATATATATATAAACTCATCAAAAGATGCGTTATTTTAATAGACACGTGCGGCGACACATAAACTGAAACTCGAGACAATTTTTTTTTATCAAACAGTACCATTCTTTACTTGAACTGTTCAAAAAGATTGAAGCATTATGGGGTTTATAGGCAATGAATGTGTACGGTGCTTCGTTACACAGACATTATTCTTACACCAATAAGTACACTTTGAGTTTTCGTTGCAAAAACAAAGTTACGCAAAAACGCTCTGTGTATCTGGACACAAATACTAATATAAAGTTAAACAAACAAAAAAAATAACTTGAAATTGTTATACAGGGGGCACGATGAAACCACCAGTATTATTTCAAATTGCATTGTACTTTAATATGCAATATATGCTACTGTCTATTGTTGTCAAAGACAAGGATAAAGAGAAAAGGATGGGTCAAGTAAATTAAACAAATATTGCATCCTTAATTATACATCAAAATGGAATGTCGTTTAGACAAAACAACTTAAAATAGCATACATCAAGGTTGTATACACTTTGGGTAAAATGTTTGTAGATGCATTAGTACTTGAGTTAAATTAGCATACCGGTAAATCAACAGACGGTCGTTCCTGTTTGTTTCATTGAAAGACGCCAGGAGTCCGCGCAACAATCATGTGCCGCCACTACTGGGTGAGGCACTTTAGGGCCTTTTCTAAACTACGGTGGCTGATTTCCGCCAGCAATAACATGAACAAAGACACTACTTCAATACGGCGTTATAACGCCCTAATATTACGGCGTCTGTAACGCCCTAATTTTACGGCGTTATAACGCCCTAATACGGCGTTATAACGCCCTAATTTACGGCGTTATAACGCCCTAATTTACGGCGTTATAACGCCCTAATTTACGGCGTTATAACGCCCTAATATTACGGCGTTATAACGCCCTAATACTAGTTTATGCTGAGATGCTTGGATACTAATCATTAAAAAATTAGGGCGTTATAACTCTATACAATTAGGGCGTTATAATGCCTTAAATTAGGGCGTTATAACGCCGTGAAATTTGGGCAATATAACGCTGTAATTAGGGCGTTATAATGCTGTTAAATTAGGGCGTTATAACGCCGTAACTAGGGCGTTATAATGCTGTAAAATTAGGGCGTTATAACGCCGTAGTTAGGGCGTTATAATGCCGTATAGGGCGGCATTATAACGCTGTAAAAGATGGCGTTATAACGCCGTACTAAAGTAGTGTCTTTAATGTTGGCGGAAATCAGCCACCGTACTAAACAGCGGCTCCAGCTCACATGCTATACGTTTGATGTTGGAAACACCGTGCGAATTGCGCACATTGCTCACTAATATTGATATAACGGAATCCCAGCAGGAATCGTAAGCCTGAGTTTGGCAAAGGCTTTTACTCCGCCTTGCATTGCGACCACCATTCTCGTGTGTTACGCAACACAGATATCTTCGACCTGGGCCCAGTTTCATAGCGCTGTTTAAGCACAAAAGGTAGCTATGCACAGGTCAGAATAAGGTTACCAGCCAAAATACCATGTCACACACAATCTTTAACTGGTATCCTGCCTATTTTTGCTTAGCAGAAGATTTTTAAACATTATTTTCCACTTAAGCAGCTCTGTGAAATAGGGCCCTGGTCTTGATTTCACAAAGCACTAAGATTCATCTTAAGATGAGTTGTCATATATTGCCACAGTGATTTGTAATGCGACATCACACTTTGCTTGGCAGTTAAAGATTGCTTAACAGTGAAGATCAATCTTAGCTCTTTGTGAAATCGGCCCTAGCGCTTATTAGACACAGAATACGCCTGCTATCCATGCGTACGCAAGCATATTATACGTTCCAGAAATGTTGGGGGAAAAACGGTAAATACAATATACGAATGAATTAAAATGGAATGATTGTTAAACCCTTCAACATCGAAGGCCTTCCGTGGTACATGTAGAAAGTTAACAGTCTTGCCAATAATCCTGCAAAAAAAGTCCACCCAAAATAGAGTCATTCTTATAAAATTATGCGATTGACTCTTAAGTTGGCATGATTATATTATGAGCTGTGTAGCATGTGCATAACAATACAAAGACGTGCGCCAGCTAGAACCCTTCAAGGGTTGATCACGATTTAAAATCTACAAACCCCCAAGTCTCAAGTCTCTACAAGATATAAATCATAAAATAACCTCAGTGCTTTGGCGTACTTTTTGTTACCGGTCGTTCCACGACATCATTAAATCTCGGGGTCAGTTTTGAAGATGAAAGTCGAACTGTCTCATCGAGAGAGGAAGATGGGGGCTTGTTCGGATTTGAACTTTCTGAATGGAAGTTTCTTTCTGAACCACCCCTTCGAATGACAACAATACGCCCAATGCTAATGATATACATTTTTTTTTTTTGCTAAAGTATATTTTAAAAAACGAGACAGATTTCATAATCTATAAATAAGCAAGTTAATATTGTTTTTTTTTTTTTCTCGTAAAGTACATATTCACAAATTTACACACAAACATTAAATAGAAATTGTAATCCTTTACTATGAATAAATGGAACAGCATTAGTAAAAAACAGAAAAGAAAAAAATACTATTATAAAAAAGTCTACATCAAAGACTTTTTAAAATGCACGTATAGTTGGTGATAATATCAAGCTCTTGTAAGACATAATGTAATCGATGATAAAATTTGTGATGTATTCTTTCCTTGACAAAATTACAACTGCTGTAACTAGACTTAAGTCTACATTACAAAAATGTAAACTCAAAATTTCCGTAATTCCACCAGCAAACAATGGAAAAAATATAGGCCTACTTATATTAAGACATGTTGAGACTGACAATAGTGTTGTTGTATTTTGTTCACCACAGAATGAAAATATAATCCACACTGAATAACATCTGCTGTTATGGGGGAGTTTCTTTTGTGTTCCCATCACCCTAGATTACCGACAAACCAATTTATCCAATAAGTATAAATCCTACGAACAATACGCGAGAAAACACCCCGATTCCATAATCAATCCACTTTATGGATTGAGCATTCAATACCATTTAAATTGTATTGATTGGTGAGTAAACAAAAATTAAACGTGTGATTTCTGAACGCAAAGGAACTGATGCGTCAAACTTTAAAACAGCGTTCGGCAAATTGCTGGCAAACCATTAAAACAAAAATTGCGATCACTCTACCTCCCAGACAAAAAACCATGGTCCTGTCCTCAAGGAGATTGCAAAAGAATCTAACCTTCTAAAGCATGTATTTCATATACAAAATAAACATGATTCCCCCTATGATACCAATTATGTCAAACGTACCTGTCTCACCCACTTATAACAACAAATTACTAATAATATACAAAAAAAACCACACACAAAAAACCCACCTGTTCTTGTTTTCAGCTTTTTTGAAATAAGTAAAATGCATTACAAGATATTGGGAAAGGAATCTGCTTTTACATACGATCTCCTACAGTAGTCTTGCTCAAGACTTTGCCCCAAAAATCCCAGCTTCCGAGAGCTCACTGCGTGGAAGTGAACTGACAATCTATACCATGCCCGGTATGTGACAGAGGGAGCACCCCCAAATGTTCCCATTCTCGAACACACTCTACCCCTCTTGTACAGAAGCACCCTCCCCCTAAAATCCTCAAAAGAATTCCTGAGATTCCCAGAACACAATGAAGACACAACGGGAGGGGGGGGGGGCGTACACCTTGCCACATATCGAGCACCAAATGAGACAATCACAAAGTTACCTCCCATAATTAAACTGTTATGTTGCCATGACAACACAATAACAGTCGCAAAAATGTATGTAAGGTGTTGTTTAAAGTACATGTTAGGTTTCCTGGGTAGGTGTGTGGGTGGGTGGGGTTGGGGAGCAAATTGTGTTGTTGGGAACCCAAATTCCTCCAATTAAAGAAAGACTTCAAAACAACAATTGAATAACCCCACATTCCCTAACCACGTCTAGTTCTTTACTCTGTCCAACAACTGGGGAAGGGGGGATTCTACATAATCACATAGAGCCTCATTAACAATCTATTGTCTTTTCCAAACCAAGACCTAAGCTGCAGCTCCGGCTTGCAGCAGTGTGTATTTTGGACAGTGCATCGACATCAAATAGAGCCAGAAGCCTGAGTCAAAAGCCTAGGTTTGAAAGCCCTTAAATACCCACATCCGCCCCAATGCGTGATGGGAACAGTTCCCCAAAAAGCAAATTCAGTCAAAGTAATAAAATATCAACACCGAGTGAAAAGCAAATTCAGTCAAAGTATAATAATATCAACACCGAGTAATACAAAGTGATATATCTATTATATTGGCCCAAATCTTAGTAAAGGCGCAGTTCGCACAGACATAACACATACAAAGGCTGCACAAAATATCAGCCTTTTTTTAATGTGACCAGAAATTCAACTTGCAGAAGGCACATTTTAAAAATGTGAAAAAGGGACGTTTCTAGAAATCTATCACACTCGTTTTCAAAAATTGACGGTATAAAAAAATAACTTGAAAAATCTCATCTGCTGTACAAAATAAACTGAAAATGGTGCATATGAATTCAAATTATTCATGTTAGTAAAGTTGCTTAATAATATGCTGTCTTATACAAGTTGTAGAATTGCTCATTTCTTAAATAGTCTTGGAGATATAACAAATAATATGCAGGAATCTAAATCGATGACAGTTTATGTAACAGTCGTCGTATGCCCTGTAAATTTTGACTGTCCGTAAGTTTTGTTTTTAGGTGCTGTTTAAAGATGGTGTTCTGTAATCCAACAAGAAGCAAATCTTGAAAGATGTGTGGCGTCCCGTTGTAAAGAATGCCTTCAGTTTCGGGGTGTTGTATACCGCTGTGGGTAACCCCAAACTTTACACTTCGGTCTTTACACTTTTCATATTGGTATCCAAGCATTTCAACGAGCCTGACAAAGTTATTGTCGAGGGCTGAAAAGAATGTGGGATGTTGTCACCTATAACATAAAAAAGGGTTCCAGAATTTGGTGGTGATGCGTACAAATGCTTTTAGTAACCCCAGTGCCCAGGAATTATAGATCTCAACGACCTTTATGAAACAACATGGGAGGGGCCTATCCACAGTAGGAGATATAAAAAAAAGTAGTGTTAGAGAAGTAAATCAGTAAGCACGTTTTTTTTTATCATAGAAAAACAGAAGCTATTTTTTCACCTGACAAAGTCTGAATTCAAATATATAAGTCTTAAGTTACTGATAATCCTTGTACATACAGCTGGATCCTGACACAAAGAACTTTTTCAAAACTACTGAATGAGCCTAAGCCGGCTTCTAAGCCGTAAGTCAAAGCCATGGTTTCATAAAGACCCTATACTCATGTCTACACAAGGTAAGTGGCATAGCCAGCATCTTTCTCTGAAGGGGGGCAAATAGGGGGAACAGATATTTGTAGAGGGGGTCAAGTTTCAAGGTGTCCAGAGGCCGATGGGGTGGGGGTAAGATGTTACATGGGGGTAGCTGCCCCCCTTCCCCCCCCCCCCCCCCCCCGCTCACTATGCCACTACATCAGGTTTCAAAAACTGTCCATCTAGTTTTGCTCAAATGAGTCATTTTCTCTTTGTGGTCACTCCTCCAAGTTGAACAGTGACAGGATTCCCTCGAGAAAAAAACCCCAAATCTTCTGTCAAAACAATTTCCACTGGAAATGGGAATATAGGTCTTTAAGAGCGTCTCTGTAACTACACAATAACACAGAAACACCCACAGAGAGTGAGATAATCATGGCTGTGTGCTAAGCATCTCAACAATTACAACAGAGTGCTATCGTGACAACAGGCTGGGATGACTGGCTCTTCAAGAGCCAGTTACTCAGAACAAGTGATGTTAGTGCGAGAGGGTGTCTTAAGAAACAGTTATACACATTGTTACTTTGTCATTTTCATAATCGCAGAAATATTATTTACATTTTTGCAGTAGCATGGTACACTCTGTATATCTACATACATGTTCAGGTTGTATTGAAGGACTCCAGTCCTCAGGCTGGGTCACTTGGAGGCAACACACTACACTGCACGCAAAAGCAGCACTTCTGCAGCCCAAGAGACATTTTGCCTACCAAAGTTTAAAATCCCCAAATGGGAAAAATTGAAATGTGTATAATGTCTTCTTCTTGGAGATTGCTAGTCTTGGCTCAAGATGTTCTTACATTGCTGTTAGTGAAACCATGCACACTGTTCAACACTACAAACACGGCGTGACCATTCCACCAATAGAGGGCTTTCGCAGGAAGCCAGGGACCTGTCAGTTTTTACGTGTGATGAGGAATGAGTCAGGTTTTCGTAACAGAGCACGCTATTGCTCAATGGTTGGTGTATATATATTATGATAGTAAGCGGATAGGGAGAATCGCTATAGTTAAGTGATAATGAACGACGACGTCTTGCATCAAGACTAGCAGATTGCCTGCAAGCGATTGCCTGCAAGCCACTGCCCATCAATTGCCTCATTAGACATATCTTTTCAGAGTTGTAGAAACCTTTCTTATTCATCAGACACTGTCATTCTTAGGATCATCAACTGAAGACATTCGGGACTTTCTCCAAAAGCTCATTTTACCGACGACGCTGGACAAATCCCGGGGAAGATTACGTGATTGGCGCACAGATGAACCCTCAAGTTCCTATCGGAAAAAAGAAACAAGCGTGGTGTTTTTATACAGCCTAAACATTTTCTTGCCAGTTTAAACTGACAACATGGCATCTTTATAACATAGTAAATGGTGTGCACTGATATTGACAGTGCAAACTGTACCAACTGGAACAACCCCAAATGATGTGAAGCTCACACACACACACAAACACCCACACACACACACATTCCAAACTATTTCAGTCAATTACTTTGGTTGATCTTCTGTGCGGGATTTGGGAAAATAGACTGGAGCAAGACTTGAGACACCTGGCTCTTAAAAAACCAATTGTGAACATGATTTTGTTTGTATTGCTTCGAATACATAATTTGTATTCATGTCAATAAATATTCATATCAATAAATATTCACATCTATAAATATTCATATCAATAAATATGCGAGTCCTGAAAAGGTAATGCAGTTTTTCTGTTAACAATTCTCTGATAACTCAACAGATGATGTAAGCATTTATAATATGGGTGGCGTATTTCATAAAGTACAGGATTTGTAATGATAACTTATTAAAAATATTGATTTGTTTCAATCTAAAAGCTCAACGGTTGTCAAGCTAATGCCTGTACCGATCCTCCAAAGATATCCTGTGGTCTGCATCTGAAACACTATCAAAGAACAGACCCACCCTTTGAGATCCCCCCATAGTCGCTGTTGCTTATTTGGGTTGCCGAAATTAAGATAACTGCTATGATTAATGAGGGTGAAGAAAATCTCTGACAAAACACAAACTGGTTTTTGTTGTTCACGCTCAAACGTGATCAACATTGTACGATGAACATTTTGCAGATTTTGCTGTATGGTGTGTTGATTAAAACCCCGCAGGAATGGAAATGAATTTCAATGATGTACTATTCCTTTAAACTAAGATTACAGAAGATGAAGAAGTTGAGATGATGGTTACACACTTTATTGGTCGAACATCACAAAACTTTCAAGTATAACTGCGTGGAATTTGTTTTTCCCTCAACTTTCTGCATTTTGCAAACAGCAATTTGGGTACATCATGCAATCAATAAATAAAATCATGCGGTGATTGTCAGTAAGACAGAAATGATAGTTCATTCAATAATAATAACAGCAGAATTGACCGAAATAAAAATACAAATAACAGAACTTTGTGCGGATAAATACCAAAGGAAGGTCCAACATCAGTGCGATGTGGTTTGAAAATTACCTGTGGTACCAAGGATCAAAACAATTCTTTTCATTTTGAAGTCACTTCTTTCCATGAAAAAACAAAAACAAAGTACATTATTTTTTAAAGAGGCAACTTTCTGAAGTTTTGAAAGAAGTGAGCAGTAGTTGCGATTAATGAAAGCTTAAGCAAGCGATTTCAATGACACATCAAATGGTCAACAACACAAGCAAACCCTAATCTACAGAGAAAAAAAACCCCCCAATTTAATGGATGTTAAGATTGCACCGGAATGAAGGATATTATTTGTATTTTACCCAAACACCAATGTGGGTGAAGCACCTGTATACTTTCCCGAGTCATGTAAAAAAAAAAACCACAGGCATGTTTACTCGGAGGGATTCAAACCCCAAAGCACAATGTTGTACCTTCACTCTTTAATGGATTAAGATTAAGTGTTGTTTGTACATATCAGTCATCAACCCTGCTCTCTATATCTGAACTCCAGTCTCGTATGAATATGGCAAAAGTCTGCAGAGAAACCAATGCTCATGAAGTACAGCCCCCACTATTGGATTTAGCAGCAAGGTATAGGCTAATCCAAGCAGCTCGTTCATGGGAGTTAACACCACCGCAGCAATGGTCGCCCCACGCGTACGTCGACCCACACATACTGTGTATCCTCCATTCTGATTGGTACATATGCGCACTGACGCGCTATTGTCATGTCGCACAAGCGTGCGGCGGCCATAGCTGTGGTGGTGTAAAACACCATAAACGAGCGCTACTCAGATTAGTATAAAACAAGTTTTTACAGGAATGTATTCAGTCTATTAAACTTAGTTTTAGTTTCACAGTGGTGTGTGATAAGCACTGTACACTCCGTGCTTAACGAGTCCTGTCACAACAAAAATCTACAGGCTACTTGGGTGGGATTCGAACCCATGACCCTGTCATTCCAGAGCAGATGTTTTAACCACTCTGATGATTGGGTGCATCTAAAGACAAAGGGTTATACCTCAGCTCGACTTTGAGATTGCAATTTTCCATTCGTTTCCTGGATTCAACTCAGATGGGGTCAAAGTAAGAGGGCAAAGAGCAGAAGGGAGAAGGGGCTGATAATTGCTATGGCCATGCTTGGCTGATACTTACTGATCTGAAGGATAATGCATGGGATGAGTATGTCACTGACGTAGGGTCAACAACCTGTAATACGGAACAGCCAAGGGGGGGAAAAAAGGGAAAGACAGGATGCAAGAAAGAGTGTGTTTTTGGTTACTTGTGTGTATCTTGCGTTAAGATCATGAAAGTTTACAATTGATGATGCCATTGCAATGAGCAAGATGTGCTATAACCTTGTCCAAGGCCCTGTACGCCAGTGCAGCCATTTTACCACAATAATAAATTGTGGCTTGTTATGTAGCACTCAAATCCATCACGCAGTGAGGCTCAAAGCGCTCCAACATTATTACCCTGGTCACTGGGCCATTTATTTCAGTCTTTAAACCATCTCAGCTCCCTGGGGAGTATACAGCCTGTGCTGCCAAGTATGTAGCACACCAAGCTAAATCAATCACATAAACCATCTCTACCTTCACAGGTACCCATTTACCCCTGGGTGAAGAGAAGAAATTATAGCTATGTGTCTTGCAAGTGTCATGACCAGGAAACAAGTGTCATGACCAGGATTCGAACCTACACCCACACACTAGCTACACAGCTAGTCAATATGGGGTCAATTCTGTTTTAGTTTGTTTAACTCGTGTACATTACAGTACAGTCAAAGTACATTTTGGCCCAGTGATCCGCGGCCTAGTGAGTCTTCACTACCGTGGGCGGTGAACTACAGTTCTGCAGCACAAAACGTTTTTCCGGGCAACAGTGCAACCGCCTTGGACAAGGCTAGATGTGCTATAATAGTGATGAGCTTCATCAAGCTAAGTCTTGTGTTTTCAGCAGTAGTTAGCCACTAACAGTGTCAGCCACAGGAGGTATCTGTGTGTCTTTGGGGCCTTGTCACACAGGGCAATTTTTACTGGCAACTTAGAGGGAATCAACTGCACTGCTTGCAAAAGGAACACTTTGGTAGAACAGAAGTTATTTTTCTAACGATGTCATACAACCCCCAAGATAATTGTGTGAAAATTGAAATGTGAATGCCTTTTCTCTTGGAGATTGCCGGGAACTGGTTGCCTGTAAATTGCCCCATGTGACATGGCCCTGTTATGGACGCCCGGCTTTGAAGTTGGGCGTTGTTTTATCTGTCATTCACCATAAGCATTGAAAATGAGTGACTTTGACAATGCCTCTGTTTAGCTGTTGCCTTGGTCGTGTATAGACATTCAGAAACTGAACTAGCACAGCCTCAGGAAAGCTTGGGTTGGTGGTACAAGACTGCTTTTGGCCTGGGCAAATTGTGTGAAAATTAACACTTTACTTTCAGTTTTTGAATGAAATGTAGAGAGAGTTTAACTAATGGTGTGTTTCACAAAACTGCGGTGGACCGCAAACGTGCACAACAATTTGAATTAATCGTGATTAATAATACTTTTAATAAATGAAGAGTTAAGGAGGTTAGATTTAAAATGAATATTCAACCTTTTTTTATAGTTAAGCTTCACTGGATTACAATGAGCAGCTCTTCTCTTATGTTAGTCTCTTAACATTCCATTATGTTTTCATTTGTTGTTGTTGTTTTTTTTTTAAAGCTGTGTTAATTCTATTAAAAAGTTATATTGGTGTCCTTTTGAAACCCATTTCAACCGCTTTGCTACGCGTTTTTTCTGTACACTCATAATTTTGTAATATATATTTTCCAATAAGAACGTCAGGAAATTTGGATGGACTTTTAAAATGATGTCGATACAAACACCATGTCACCATAGAAAGCATGATGGGAAGATGTCAAGTCAAGAAATGACCTCTACTATGACCCTTTTTTGAGGACGCTAGATGGTAGCAGACTTACTAGGGATACACATTGTTCTCTGAAATGTGCACATGCTCATGTAACTACGTTAACAATGACAATTTCCCTGGTTTGTCTGCTGCCACCTATCGTTCCAAAGTCTCCTATTGGATTACTTACAGTGGTTTATGGCCACTATGGGCACACATCGCAAGCCACAAGTGGCAGCTAGCAGCCACCGTGGTTTGTGAAGGTTCAAAATAACGGTGAAGTTATAGAATGCGTGGCTCACTACACCAACAAACATTCTACTGGAATGTATTCAGTCTATTAACTTTGGTATTACCCTGACACCGATAAGTGATAAGCACTGTATACTCAGTGCTTTCTGAATCCACAAGCTACTTGGGTGGGATTCGAACCCAAGACCCATACATTCTACAGCAGATGTCTTAACCGCTAGACCAACGAACATATAACAAAGCCACAATAATAATAATGAAGGCATTTGCAGAGTGGTCTTACCCATAATGTACCACACATAGTGTACCAAACAGTAGGTTATAACAAAAAGGATCAATGAGAGCCTATGCGGAACAGGACTGGAATAAGTGGATTTTAAGAGCCGTCTTGAACTAATGACAGATTTTCATCAAGGATAATCATTATATCAATTGAAATCAGGTCCTTGACACAATGGACATTTCAATGACACAGGAACTCACATTTTGAGATATGACCAGTTACATTGCACCTTCCTACTCTTGGTACCTTTTTCAAATAAGTTGACACACCATTTGAAACCATTCACTATTGTGGTTTTGAATGGTGAAATAACTGCGTACAGTGTTGATTCCACAACTGGTTTTGAAAGGCAGGTAAGCTGAATACAAAGCCTTGTGAGGATCGTTCTAAATAATGTTAGTACAGCTGTGGTGAATCAATGGACCCTCTATGCTATGAATGGTTTTGAATGGTAATACAGCTTGATATCAACACTGTTCAAATGTTAATATCATGTGTGTACAATGGCAATGGAGAAATGTGAGAAGTGGAATTTTGAATGATTTTGAATGGTCTAGCAGTAGGAGGGCTTTAGTGGACCTAATTTCAAGTACCAAATGAAACTATTTGGAGAGAAGAACTGCTCATAGTCGTGTAATACGTGCCTACAATTAGGTGAAGACATACTAACAAGGTTACACTACGGTATGAAGGAAAGTGAATAAGATTTATATAAGCTTGAAGTATACATACAGCATTTTCTGAGATACTGCTTGCTGCCTTCTATGCACACAGCCCAAGATAATACAGCAAAGGCAGAGCACATCAAATGGATGAAGAGGTAAGATTATGCCACATATGAGGAGAGAGAGGGGGGAAGGGGGAGGGTATAGATGTAGAGAAGTAAAAAATACACTGTGATTGTTTTGGTGAAAAGCTGTGAGAGGGTACGTTTCATACAACCATTACTCATACAGACTGAGGATCCACAGGATATGGGAGACTTTCAGACACTCCGAGGCAGCAGAAGTTTCGCTTTTAGTAGCCAGATCAAGGCACTTTATAGCATTGTGCCTGTTCATCAGGCATACTTCAACCAATCCACAAACTTTCTCAGGGGAGAACATGACTACAAGCTGCTTATATTAGCGCTAAGTGGTTAATCCAACATAATACCACCTCATCAACCCCTGATCGAACCCACACCCCGATGACTAGGGCTATCTAAATAATATGAGTCCGGTTTGCTAGACCGCTTGGCCACGACACGCAGGGTACTTTCCCCACTGATTACGAATATCCCAGAATGCAAACTATTCCAGGAGCAATAAATCCCTTGGAGGTGTAAGCAGTCAAATGGACTTAATAAACCTTTCTTTTGTTTACAAACACTGACCACCATTTTTAATGGGTGGCCTTGAGTATCACAAAAAATTTAACTGGGTTGGCATAAATCTGCCTGTCTTAAAACATTTAGAACCCATCTTTTAATGAAGAACATGTGTACTATTTGATCTGGGTCGTACGACTGATTTATCTGTGTTAATAATTTGACAGCATTATTATGTTGGTTTTCCCGGCCAGTTTCTACCAACATTCATTCAATTTAACACCCGGCTCATTCAATTTTGTTTGAAAAATTAAATTCAATTTCAACATCTTTCAAATTCTTTAGGTCGCAAAGATCATTCGGATTTCGAAAAAGCTGGCAGCAAGAGGCTGGTCAACCATTCAATTTCATCAGTTGTAGTTAGGTAGTAGAAACTCAACTGAAGAATGACGAAAATGTATTCTTGAATGCCTATATATACAATAGAATGAGAAGAACGAAACCATGTGTGCACGAAAAGGAAGTTGAGTACAATAGTAGCTCCTTCAAAAGAAATCCTAGTTTGAATGACTTGTGGGAACATGCGTGAATTGGAATGTGTCTGAATCAAATTGAATTATTTTTCGCTGAAGTTTGACTGGGAAAACCTATATTAAAAGATAAGTTGTGTTTCAGTTTTCTCCAGTGAAGGCCCTCTGTAGTTTTGCCAACCACAGGTTGGCTAAACTTCTGGCTGTGAGTCCGCAAAAGAAAGGTCCACAAGTTGACAATGGAATAACCTGCAAGTCTGCTGCCACCTAGTGTTTTAAAAAGTCTCCCATTGTCCAAGATGCTAACGATTACTCATGCAGGCCTCCCAGTGCCTAATCTACCTAATGTAGGGATTTTTAAAACAGGTTTTACAAGAAACAAATAGGTCACCATAGCTTCACCAAATGCCCCCAAAAGTCTTTTATATGTTATTTCCCATGATTTTGAACCCCTTCTCTTAGCGATAAGTGAGCTTGATTCCAACCCCAACTCCCTACTACATGTACCTTTGGTTAGAGAGCCTCCGGAATCCTATACTATCCCTCTACTCTATGGTCACTCTACACCCAAATGCTTGGAATTGGATAAGACTGGTATGCCTGGCGCAGTATTAAGCCTGGTTCATACTTCACGCGAATGTGAAGGCGAAGCGAAGTTGACATCACAAATTCGTAACTTCGCAAATTCGCGGCAAACAATTCGCTCAAGTTGAAATGTATTGAACTTTTTGCGCA
This sequence comes from Marthasterias glacialis, assembly GCA_911728455.2. Taxonomy (NCBI): domain Eukaryota; kingdom Metazoa; phylum Echinodermata; class Asteroidea; order Forcipulatida; family Asteriidae; genus Marthasterias; species Marthasterias glacialis. The sequence goes on along the minus strand of OU452228.1, from coordinate 10,386,689 downwards.
ATTCGCTCAGAATGTAGGAGAGTGACGTGAAGTTTACTTCTCGTCCGCATACACATGAATTAGGAACCGGGCTATAGGCAATTGTTATTTGGGCCTTCAGCCATGGAAATGATCATGAAGTCCTGAGATGGTGCGGAGGCAAGTCTAGTGAACCTTCCTCCTGAAGCCCCGGAAGGGCACAGGTTTTGGGGCCCGCCTTGGGGTCCCAAGAAGATTATGATGCTCTTAGGTGCAATCTAAGTGCTCCTGTGATGTGTTTTCAACAAAACTTTTTTTTTTTTTTTAGGTTTGATAGTGCTGGGAGGCCTGTTTTTTTGTGCAGACATTTAAAGAAACAAATCTGTAGAAAGGAAGGGGGCCAGGGTGGATGATTTTTTGTGAAGGGCTTTGTTATGAGACACAAGGAAAGTGTTAAAAACACATGTGATGATCTTTGGGGTGCATTTTGCTCTGGGATACAAGAAAAGTGTTCAAAGTGCAATTGATGACATTTGTTGACCACTTTTGGCAATGAGGTGCATCAAAAAATTGCTGCCAATGATAAAAGAAACACCGGGGCAAATCCCATCTCTTAACGATAAGTGTATTGTACGTCCCATTGGAAGGACGGAGCAGTTATGGCTAAGTGTCTTGCTCAGGGACTCAAGTGCCACGACCAGGAACCGAACCCACACTCTGGCAACACCAGAACTTGAGTCCAGAGCAGTAGCTTGGGGCAGACACTTCATAAACTGTTTACCAGTCGGGAAGATTTTTAATCTACACACAACAAATGTCTTGAGTGTCATAATAATTGGATGTCAGACTAATGAACCCGTTTAAAAGAAAAACAATCTAAAACTATCAGACTAACGAGCTGTTGGACTTACGGGCTGTCAGAGTATCGAGAGGACCCCGCCTTTATCATTCCTAGCATTATTTAATTAAAAATCAGATCAAATCGAATAAAAACGTAAACATATTTTAGCATGAGCTGCTTGTGAAGGATATATTTTCTCATGCAACAGCCGTCCTGTATATTCTCATGCACAAGTATATGAAACCAAAGTGAGGCCAATTTTTAAAACAGACTGGTGCTTAAAGTGCGGTGGTTAACTTCATTGATGTTTTAAGTTACCGCTGAGGGAACTATGACTGCAGGTTAGGGATGGTCTCACCTTTGACTTGAGCAGTCCAGCTAGCCAGAAGTAGTAGGAAGCTTCACTGTCCAGGCATATCACTCTAAAAATGTGTAAGTTATTTACATATATGAATAACCAGTGACATGACGTTAAATATTGCAGTCAGCCGCACATTATGTTAGTTTCAAATCTGTGGTATTCTGCACTCGATATTTTAAGAAATGATCACAGTACTTTAGCAGTCAAGCATAAATTTAAAATATTTATTTGAGGAATGATACATCAAAAAGGTGAAACCCTAGCAATACTCACTTCACTCCCTCTTCATTGTTGAGCTTGAATGATATACCCCATCTGCAAAACAAAAACCCCACAACAACACATGCATTAGTTCAGGGGTGAGCGTCAAGACTGACAGAAAGGTCTAACACTCTGATCAAGATCTTAGGAGGCACATGTTGAAACGATGGCTCCGTCCACCCTTTGATAAACCCTGGAGTTCAAGATTTCAAGGAGCTTTCTTTTTGAACAATATCCTCAGTGCTAGCAAAGTAAATCAAAGAGTATGATTTTGAGAACTTTCTCAAGCTAAGCTGAGGATCACTATCCATCAGGAGTTGACCAACAAACATCATCAAGATCTACTTGATGTTATGATTTTATCGAGGATAAAGAATATTACTACACATTATACATGATCATGATTGCGGGCCAAATTCTCACTGGTCCTTTTGGCATCACGCGGCAGATGCAATTTTTGCTGTTTACCAAGCGTGTGTGCCAGCATTCATGCACACGGTATTAAACTACGCATGCGTAGTAGACTGTCACATGTGTAACAGTCTGCTACGCATGCGCTTTAAGAAGCACAAGTGGAACTGCCACATGGGTGTAAACATCGCCCTGGTTACATACGCATGAAAATATGCCGGCACACATAAATGTCAATCTGTGTTTTCTTGAGCTCAATGATGCCAAAGTTGAGAAGTTATGAGGTGTAGTAAAACAAATATAACATGGTTTATTTCGGGAGGACATTGGATATTAGCTCAGCTCGGTATTGGATGTTGACAAACTATTTCCTGTGGCTTCGCCTCTAGGACTAGTTTGTTTACTTCCAATACCTTGGGGAGCTAATATCGACGGTCCACCCTCAAACCATGTTATATTTGTATAATGTTTTGGCTTTTCTTTTACATGGGTGTATGATAAACAACTGTGTACACATGATCAGTGCTTTCCGAATCCTGCTAATAAAAATCCACAGGCTACTCGTGTGTGTACCCATGAATGCCACATTCTAGAGCTGGGCTCAATTAACTGCAGAATTCTGTGCTTACAACCCATAGAATCACACGTTTTACAGGCAGAGCTCTCAGGTAAGCAGAAATTGCGCCGTGTTTCAAACCACTAGACCACCGAGCAGGCCCAAATGACCAGTTCAATCCTGTACACATTGGTGTAAGGGTACGACCAGACGAATATCACTAAGATCATTTGAAAAGTAAGGAAGAAACCAAGGAAAGACTTACTGAGTTGGAGGTGACCTCTTCTTCTCGACTCCTGTGTATATCTTCATATCAGCTACCTTCCACACGTAGGCCGCCGTTGAACTCTGATAAAGGTAATAGAAAGCAACTATCTTAAGTATCTAACTTGAACGTGAGTGAAATCTATTGTTTACATCAAAACGGCAGCACACTCCTCCAGTGGCTCCACACATAATAAGTCCATGTTCAAAATTCTCCCGATGATGACTAGAGCAGGCTAATCGAATTGTTGAGACCAATTAATGACTCACTCCACGGCATTGAAGTTATCCAAGAAGTCACCTCGATCCACTAAGTGAAAGTAATAGTAGTCCCAACCGATTTCCTACCTCCCCAGGTAGTACTTAATAAGCAGGACAGTGCTTTTCAGAACTAAGTTGTCCCCCCGAATTCCCAAATCCACTCTGGGGTAGAATAATAACAGGACAAGTTCTCACAAGAACAATCTACTGTATATAGCAAAGTAGATATAATCACATGGTGTTACCGCAAACCAAGTATAGATTTAAAATTCTCCCTGCCCATGCTTTGTTTGTATGTTGTTCTGGTTTCTTGGGGTGTTGTCAAGTTCCCACGGACCATTCAATCTACTTGTTTCAGTGGGCTGTAACAAACTGCAGGGAAGATTAGATGGCTCCACACTATGCACAATTTATTGGTCTCCTCAATTATTGGGACGTGGTTTAATGTGAAAGATCTCCATCTATGTTGATTAGGGAGGGATGCAAAATTAAACAGGTGGTAACTAGAGGTTAGCCTCAAGGTTTTAGTAGGTTCTCCGGGGTTATCCGGGGTTCAACCTTGAGTTATCTGGAGTTACCGCCTGTTTAATTCTGCATTTCTCCCTCACGGGGCATGATCTAGGGTACAGCTTGACTGCAATCTGACATGATATCTAAAAAGCACTGTCCCACATAAAACCTCATCTGTACCTTAATAGCCAAACATACCTTTTCCTTGTAGCATGTTACCATGTTGTGCACCAGCTCAAATGTGTACTTCTTAAAGCTCTTTTTGCTCTCGCTGAATTTCACAAGATCAGTTAGAGTGGTCTGGTCCATATACTGAGGAGAGAGAAAATTAGGTGCGTCAGCTTTTCATTTTGAAAAATTGAGATTGTTTGTCAGTTTCAATTGAATGATGTCTGGTACAATGACTTGCTTAGTCTCAGTGAATCTTTAAATTTCAATTCCTCATATGACAGACAGTGTTGCTATGCCACATTTGCGGCAAACTTTTGAGAGGCAATCTCAGAAACAGCAAGGCAGCGTAACCCTTGTTTGTGCACTGTCATTGAACATTGTAAATTGGTGTTTGCTGTCTCTTTTGAGACTGCGCAAAAGCTAGCTTAAGGAGAAAATAACAGTAAACTGCTAGCCTGAGGGAAGTAAATTTGACTACTGGATATGTGATTTGGGGTTCCAATAGGCTAGTCCAGCAGGAAGTCCAGGTGGCTCTACTGTAAACATGTGATGTCACAGGTAACATGGTCCAACAATCGATCGTGCAAGTCTTGTACGTATTCGAACTTCCAGGACCAAGTTGGTCTCAACCATATTGAGTTTTACGTGTGCAAGATTCTGTTCCTTCCAATACTTTAGTTTATCATAGTTTATGGTTATAAAAATTATATTATATTGTTGGGAAAGTAAAATTTAGTGATGATGAAATACATGAAAGTGAAATAAATTTAACAAATCAATGAAGAAAACCCGAGAATAAGACACTTGACCTCAGTTTCAGGTTACATTCTTACAATTAAGAATGTTGCCCAACTGACGTTCATGTCATCATTGAACCTATGTAATGGTTGTACAAATTCATGCGTGATTCGCAATTCATACTGCATGTAATCTAGAATCACTCAGGTCAAATAGGCATCCTTGTCCCAAGTTTCAATTTTGTAACAAATGAAAAATTGCTACAAGTGTTTTTATTTTCAAGAGTTTTGTATAAATAAAATTTAAAAAGAAACTTGATTTCATAAAAAAAAAACCCATATAGTCTCCTTTCATCTTGTTTCTGTTTTTTTGATACAAGCTAGACTTGCGCAGTCTTTTTTGTTGATTATTTGCTGTTAAATTTACCGGTTCAATTTTCTCCATGAGTGAGTTGTGTTTGATACAGATGTAGTTGTCTGCTGCCACCTGTTGATTCCAGGATAGAATCTGTGGCAAGACTTTCTCGTATCCATGGATCATACGTTCTGAAAGCAAACAATAATGCAGTGATCAGAATGGGCGGCCTTCATGCCACAAATTAGCAGCAGTTGGTTTACACCTCTACCCGAAAGCTATGTGAATTTCCGTCGTGAATACAATCAGCGTGCTGTTTTTCCCCCAACTGTTTCGGGTGAACAAAGAAAAAGCATCTTCCAAAGGGAGACTTTGGAACGCTAGGTGGCAGCAGACTTACCAGGTCATTTTCCACTGTTTGCGTAGTTTTGAGCATGCGCAAATATCCGAGAACAATGGATTTACCTGGCAAGTCTGCTGCCACCTAGCGTCCTCAAAAGTCTCCCATTGTGACGCAAGAAAATTCACTTTGTTTTTCGCAAGTCGCGTAAAGTATAAACCAGTCTTTAAAAACGTTTTTGAAAATGTGCACACTCCAAGAGTTAGGTAAATAATAGAACTTCACTCTGTACATGGGCTTTCCATCTCAAAACTCAAAGTCTCCCATTTGAAAATGCTGCACAAAGCAGCGCCACAATAATGGGTCAACAACCAACATCCTGAGAACTTGGGAAGACTTCTCAAAAAAGAAAGTGGTTTATGTAACCGATGAACTGTTTCCTGAAGGACATACCACCGCATTTACAATGAAGTTCCCTCAGGTGATTTGTGTCTTGAAAAAGACTCATGTAGTAGTATACAAATATTGACTGCTTCGAGTGGCGTAGTAAAACTAGTCACTCTCGGTGATCCCCGGAGCAGCCTATCTTCCCGAGGCGGAGCCGAGGGAAGATAGGCGGCTCCGGGGATCACCGAGAGTGACTAGTTGTACTATGCCACGAGATAAAGCAGTCAATATTTGTTTTGTAACACCTCAATTTCATCCATTTTGTGGTAATATTCGTTAAACAACTGTGCGTATATCAGTTTTCAAACAACTGTATAAAATCTGACAGGAAATCTTGACAAAAAGAAAGAGGGGGTACCACACTGCCTTCGTTCTCATATCGTATTTCAAATGCACGTATTATTTGATCGTTTTACCGGGTTCGAGGTTGCCGTTGGATAGTACCATTTAATAGTTCTTTTGGTCGGTGTGCAGTGTGATAGCAAAAACACACAACACCACGTAACGCACGTTCGGCCAATCAATAGATAGAATCAAAGGAAGAGGTGTTATAAAATAAAACAGTGATCAGGGATCTAGAAGTTTGTTTCCCATTCTTTCACTTCTGTGAATCCCGGTTCGAATCCCACCCTTGACCAGAGCCTTGTGTGTGGATAAGGATTTCAGTCCCTACCTGAGTGTATACCCCCCTCCCCCTGTCAGGGTAAAACTGACATTTCTTCATCACCATCTCTACACAGGTGTCATCAGGCCCATGGGTTACAGTGCAAGGAACTTTTTGAGGGTTCCTTGGTTTCAATCCCAGAAAGATAAAATAGCAATACTAAATGCTTACGTAATTCCCCCTTAGCGATGACTTCAAACATTGCCCAACTGCCATCATCAATCTGCTTCTGTTGCTCTAATGCTATCTTGACAATTTCTTCTGCTGTGTGATCCATTGACATCTGTGTGAGGAATTGACATCAACTTTACAAGTTCAGAGAATGATAATCATAATCCAAGCAATCAGAGCTGGAATAAAGTGTACAACTATGGCTTGTATGGGGTAAGTTCAGTGAGATAAGGAGAGATTTGTCAAGCAATTATTTCTGCTTTTCAGCAGCTCTATTACATTGGCCCCAGGTGAATTGAGTTAATACAAGAAAAACACATAAAGATAACAAAGTTTCTGTACACGGGGACAAATATTACGGACACTCTTTGACGAATCACCTTAATGTTGATGCTGTTTGCTGGTACTTTCTTTCCCATGAAAATCTCCACCATGATCAACTGCTCATCAGCAAACGCCTGCAAAAGAAAAAAACAATATTAATACATAAAAAAAATTATATGTGTATTGTATCATATGCTTACAAAATGTAAACTTATAGGCCTTTATGTATTAATTTCTGCACCCCCCCCCCAAAAAAAAAAACCAATTGTCTAAATCTTCCTAACAACTATAGCAATAATACTATAACAGTATAATTGAATACAATATAATAATATAGCTGAATATAATTGATATTATCTTGATAACTGGTGTAACTTTTAAAAAGAAAGAGGTACTTTAATTAACCACAAGAAAAATATGAAGATGACACTGACCATTGGCAAAGTAAGGCTAGGCATATAATGGTTTACAAATAAATATAAACAATGCAACATCATTCAAAATGCACTTGCTATCACCACAAAGAATAACACACTTTGAAGTGGATATTCCAGATGCATCTTGCAATACACATAGATAATTGAAACATTTTATACAGATTATGATTTTGGTTTTACCCATCACCAATGTGTGATAAGCACTGTGTATACTCAGTGCTTTCCCAAGTCCTGCGCGTTAAAAAACAAAACAATCCACAGGCATACTACTTGGGTGGGATCTGAACCCACCACCTCTGCATTCAAGAGCAGATGTCTTAAACACTAGACCACAGGTGTCGAGAGGCCAGTTCAAATCCTGTAATAAGCAGTGACTAACAAACATAACAATAATACAGGATTTATGAAGCACCATAAATGCTGAAACAGAAAACAAGGCGTTTCACCAAATAAACAATTGAAGAAAGAATCACAGCAATAAAAATACCATTAAAAAGCAACATGTACCATTTCATATATAAAATTGAAATAGTTAATGTAAATGAAATCACAAAATAAAATGTATTACAAACAAGAAATACAACAAAATCCATCAACAAGCATGTGAAAAATGCAAATTAAAACCATTCATGTACATTACAATCATGTGAACTCTTATAAGAATAACAACAATAGGAAACAAATGGACAGTCAACCAGATAAATACACTGTTATTGTTACCAGAACAGTTGAATACAAATGATTGATACATTGCATTAACACTTAAAATAAAAGTCAACATTTCCAAAATATACAGTTCAAGGTATGGACATTTTTAACATGTTTTTTTATATCTGCCGCTTCCCAGGTTGTATCGTAAAGTTGGGAGTGATCCCTGGTTATACGGCAGTTTCAGGTTGTATGGCTTCTGACTGACACCCCGGAACAAAGATAATTGACAAAACAGGGAGACCACCAACATGAGGGCTTGGTAGCCGAGTTGGTAGAGTGCCGCCATGCGATCCAGAGGTAACAGGATCAAATCCCGTTCTAGTCAAGTTTTCTTTGTTCACCCGAAAATTGAAATCAAATTTACCCAGTCAGTTTCCCTGGTGATTTATCACTTGATAGGATTGTCTTACCTCGGATGCTCGTGCAGCCTTGATTTTTTCCAGCCCTTGCTGGTATTTCAGTTCTTTCTCTCGCTCTTTGGCCATCTCTTCATCCGACACTTCAAAAAGCCACGCATAGTACGTCAGTAGGTCAGCTATGACGGCTATCTCATGCTCGGCGTGCACAAACGTTGACTTGAATGGAGCAAAACGAAGAAGAAAAAAAATTATAACCTACTTTTTGAAATTATGGCCAATAATAATAATAATAATAATAATAATAATAATAATAATAATAATAATAATAAAGCAAAAATTTATGTAGCGCCCAATCCATCGAAAAAAATCAATGCTCCATGGCGCTTACAGAATAACATGTTTAAAAATACCTTTAAACACAATGAAATTATTAGAATCAACAAGGAAAATATAAAAATCAGCATAAAATTACAAAGCACAATTGACAAGCAAATATAGAACTAAACCATATTTTACAATGCAAAGGTAAATATATGTAAAACAGACCAGCTGTAGAATAAAATGTTTGTTAAAAGAGGCATACCAAACTTAACTCCAAAAGAAAAATTAAAGAACGGAAAAAGTGCTGAAAGAGACCTTCAGTGGGTAATAAAATAAAAGTACAAAGGGTGGCTGGCAGAAGGGGCTAGCAGCCTTCTGCAAGGAGCCTGCAAAATAGTTTGCACCTTTATCATGTTAATTGACACTTGACACCAGACTAGTTTTCTTTAAAGCATCAAGCCATGTCCGAATCCAGTGACTTCGGCTATGACTATGGCTGCAGCAACAATGTTGAAAAATAGGTCTTTCAAGTGACCTAGCCATAGCCACTTGCCAAAGCCAGCACTTTGGACACGGCTTAAGTTTGGTTTTTGCATTGAGTCAAAAACAAGATGTCCGCCCCATGATAAAAGGGTCTAGTATATGAAGTCCACTCAATCCACAGTATCAGTACTTACATCACTGGAGGAGGCCATTAGTGTTGGGCCGAACACTGCCGCAAGATTACGTACGTACATTTTGTTGATTTCACTACTATCAGCAACACTGAAATAAAATAATACCTCAATCAATTTTGAGACACTTTTAAAACTTTGACACACAACTTTCTGTCACAAGTCTAAAGAACATTTGTTGAATTCACTATTATCGGCAACACTGCACTGCTAAAAATGGTATTCTTGAAATAAGAAGAAAACCATATTTCCAGAAAAATATTCTTGTTTCACTCGCTACAAAAATGTTCTACTAAGATTTTTGGGAGTGACACAAAAAAAGTTTTCTTGAAATAAGATTTGTTCTTAATTCAAGACAACCACTTTTAGCAGTGTGAAATTAAACAATACCTCAGTAAATTTTGAGACACTTTTAAACTTTGATACACAACTTTCAGTCATGGCTCAAAGTCAAATTTCAAATTTAAACTTTGTAAATATCAAATATAAAATCCAGGATTAGTGTGAACCTGGTGCGAATCTGTTACAGTTGTATTGGCTTACAACTGGTTCTTTTCAAACCAATTGGGTAGTTCAGCAGTAGTTTTGGGAAAATCATTTTGTTTAAACCTCTCATTTCCAAACGGAAAAAATTGTTCCAAATTGTTTTTGGGCGAGTAAATTTATAAGCCATTTGCGAGTTAGATTTGAATACTGTCTGGTACATTGACTTGCTTCAGTCACAAGTGAACACTTGAATTCCTCAGACTGGAGACAGTTGCTATGTCACACAGTTCAGGACAAGCTTTTGAGTTAAAGGAGATGGTGAACACATGAATTGGGTCAATCATGCATTATGCCTGAAATGCCCGTTTTCTTTTTTTACAATACTAGATTCAAATACAGTTTCACAAATAATATGATCTCAGAATGAAATGATCTCAGAATGAAATATTACTGAGGATAATTGACATCACGACCGGCTTCATACCAAGCAAGCATTCAAAGTAATTTTTTCCCCAACAACTGACAATCCATGTGTAGATTTTTCCACAGCACCACCATAAACCTCCTTTTAAATCTGATATTGATTTATATATAAAACAAAGACAAGAATTTGGACTATGTCCTTACTTTTTAAGATGTCCAATTAACATCTTGAGAGTGGAATAGTTAACTGGAGGGAGTTCATTCAGGAGATGTTTGTGCCACTGCAGCCGAGCTGAATGATCTTTATAAGCTGGAAGACAAGATTCCATTATACTTTTATTGGTTATGTCCGACAACAAGCGGAATTGTACCCGAAATGCAATATCAGATGAGGACTGACACCAAGACGCTAATCACATGACACACAGTAGTGCCATGGCTGATGTTTAGTCTAGTACACTGGACATAAGTTCCGGGCCCAATTTCAGAAAAAAGTTGCTTATCAAATTTCTGCTGAGCAAAAACAAGCAGGAAACCAGTCACAAGTGGTACATTTGGTGCATAGTATTTTGATTGGTAACCCATTTCTGGTGACCACAATGCTTTTGCGCTTATTAAGCAGCTCTATGAAATTGGGCTCTGATGTTGTCAGAGTGTGGGCTTGGTTCCCGGTCCTGGCACTTATGTTCTTGAGCAAGACACTTAACCACAATTGGTTTGCCCTTTGGATGGGACGTTAAGCTGTAGGTCCTGTGTGTTGTAATGCATATGAAAGAACCCAGTACACTTATCAACAAGAGAAGGGGTTTGCCCAGGTGATTTTGGGTGCTATATAAATGGGTCTCACAATTCATACACAGCTCTGTATACCTGTCAAAAAAAAAAAACAATTCCACAGGCTTCTCAGGAGGGATCTGAACCCATGACTCCCACATTTTAGAGGAGATGTCTTAAATGCTAGACCCACTGAGTGTGCCAGTGACAAGAGGCCAGTTTGAATCCTGTATTTAGCAGCAAGCACACCACAAACAGTTCAAAAGTAAAATACAGGACTTGTATTCATCCAAAGTTGATTTTATCAGTATCGGTCTGAAAGCTTACTGATTATGAAGTTCATAACAGTAGCAATCTTCCGAATAACTATTTCTGTCTGAATTACTGTGAATGTCAAGAAAAAAAAAGAATTTGAAGACCCCGATTTAAATTTCGGTTGTAACAATCGAAACTAAGATCAATGTATTTACATACTGAAAAGTGTGCAAAGTTTTTCACTATCTTCTCCTCACTAGGACAATGGATTGAGCCCAAATTTTCACAGACTTATTTTTCCATGTATATATTGAATCCCACAAAGTAAGAACACTATCAGCTTGACCAATCCTATATTTTACCTTTAATGGGTTTAAATCCCATCTGAGTACCTTGTGGATTTTTTTCCTGCGGGACTGTGTATCACAGTGCTTATCACACATCGTTGTAAGGGTAAAAAAATCATAAATAATATTCAGCTATGTTTAGGCCACGGACATCAGTTGAAGGTGGGGGGGGGGGGAATGTGCCCCCCACTTAGTTACACCACTGTGGGTATGAGACGGAACAGGTGGAGGTTTTAACTTACACACGACTTCAGTCCACTGCTTATACAGCTTGGAGGTCAGCAGAGGGTCTGGGAGCTCACGGAAGAATTTCTTGAGCGCTCCGGTCACGTCATGGACGGAGTACTCCTCTACTAACCGAGCTGTACGGGGGTCTTCATTGAAGGAAGCTACAATCTTCCTAATGACACTGCTGGTGCCACTCAACCGATAAATACCCTCAGTCATTATTCCTGTATACATCATAACATCAAGTGAAAATGTAGCTCTCTTTAATAGGGGTCGTCCAAAGTTGTCAAGATTTTTGCTGTCATGGACTACTTCGCAAATACTCAATGCGCATACGAAGCCGTGGAATGAGGTGCATTTTGGTCTAGTTAGCAACAAAGTTTGGTCACTAACTAGACCAGCATGCACCTCAATCCACAAGTATTTGCGAAGTTGTCTGTACAACGAGTGTGACAACCCTGTCACACTCGTTGTACAGACAACTTCGCAAATACTTGGGGGGTCAGAGACTGTGCGGGACTTTAAAAGGTGTTTAAAAATGTTGGTATTTCTAAAGCAGAATTACCAGAGAAAACAAAATTATCATAAAAATGTATCAAATCATATTGATCATTTAAGATGAATCTCATTTTCTGGAAGCTGTCATGAATTTGAGCATTCAATCGTTCATATTACTGCCTCCTACCTTCATGCGTTGCTACAAAGCCGATACATTGGCTGACAATGATTGGCACATTATCTCTCGTCAACGACTGATCCTCAAGGGCTTGACCTTTTCGCTGTCAATAAAAGAGCAAATGAAGAATACAGTTCATTTTAAGGGTTCGTGTCATGCAACCAGTTCCAGGCAATCTCCAAGATATAAAACATTCACATTTCGTATACAACTTAGTTTGTCGCTGCCACAGCCATGTACATTGCTTTAATGTGTGAAGGAAATACAACCGCGCAGTTTAACAGTATGCGCAAGAGTTGCATGACCTACTGACCCCTTGCACACATGTCACACGCGCCGACTGTGCCATGCTCACCATTTTGGTAGTCAATAGGTAAGCGTCCAAACGCCGCGTTGCCTAAAATGCCTCCCACACTATTATAACACACAGTGACAATGACTTTCGAAATGGCGTAACCAAGATTACTGTGAATTGAGTTGATAAGTGGATTACAGACTGGTGTTTAAAAAACAGAAGAAGGAAAGCAAAAAAAGCATTTTTCGCAGGAAATATTTTCTGGCAACTTTTGTAGTAGGTTTGTGGGGAGTGGGACTCACATGGGAGGACTGGGTTGGCATGTATGTCTTGATAAATGGTGAACATTCTGCCTACCATTGTGACTTTGTTGGGGGATAAATGGTGAACATTCTGCCTACCATTGTGACTTTGTTGATTTCTTCGTACCAGCAGTCTGCCGCTTGTTTGGTCTCTGCTCGTAGGTAGATGTTTCTAAGGAGAGATATTTAGCATTTTGTATAATATAATAAATGGTTTATTAAAAGCAAACATACTATTCGCTGCCAGAAGCATAAATAAAAATGTGATTTACAAAAGTTACATAGAAATTTAAAATTGTCTTAATTAATTGCAAAAAATTATTAATGGCCTCACGTTTTGACCTGAGCAGAACATTTCTCAAAGGCAAGGAAAGCAATTAGCCCTCGAGAAAGACTCTGCTAGGGTCGAAACGTGAGGCCATTAACAATTTGTTTACATTTATACAACAGGTCCTTGTGGTTGGTAAGCAGTTTGCAACAGCTAATTTTATCTTTTCATTGTCTTATTTAAAACACTCTCACACATTTTAAAATATAAACAAATGAAACAATAAAACATAAATAATAATAATAGCAAACCAAAAGGGAGAGGAGCGAGGGAGTAAGGTCAAGAAGGGAAGGGGAATTATCAATTCCTTGTATTCCATAACATCAGGGAATGGTTTCATAAATCCTGTAAGCAGACGTTTTCTACTTGTGGAGTGGCCCTCAGCACAGTTTCTATTTCATAACCACTGCTTGCCATAAGCAAAGCAAGAAGCAAGCAAACTTGTAAGCTTAGGGGTGATCCAACGATGCCAACCTTTTTCTGCTACAGACAAACCATTTTAGGTCATTTTCAGATTTCATTTACCCGCAGTGGTTTCTACCTTTAACATTTCTACCTTTATATGTCAATATTGAACGCAATATTTTTACAGATGATGTTGAATTTAAATAAAGGTGGAATTCTGGACAAGCATATCCATAATGATCAAAAGGTCGTTGAATGAAACATGAATCTATCAAATAAAATAAAAAATCTAAATCCAAAGATAAATGTTTAACTTAGAAAATTATTGTTTCTTTTTGCCAAACAATTACTTTGGAGACCACTCTTGACCAGGAGCACCACAATATGCAAAACCGATTTGATAAAATCCATACGATCTGCACTAACAACCTTATAGTCCTGAGCTGACGATTTGGTCCTTGGAAAAAAGTACGAACATTTTATTAAGGGCTGACCTACATTGTACACTCAATGTAGGCTTTCATAGACTTTTACACAGCCATTTAATGATTTTTCTGATTTTTCCCAAGGGCAAAAATAATTGAAAATCAGACCCAAGTAGGAAGAATATCATACCCATCTGAGAATACCCTCAACAACTGTAGGAATATCACAAAGCCAGACCCTTTTCAGAAAATCTTTAGTTGAGAACACCAGAAGCAGAAGAAGTTTGACACATAAACAATTAGGACTGGGTAGTTCATTTGGTAGTAGAGCGCCAACATGTTAATCTGGAGGTCGCAGGTTCAAATCCCGCTCCAGTCAATTTTTCCTTTGTTCCCCTCAAAATTGAATTAAATTTTACGCAGTCAGCTTCCCTTGTGGTTTACTACTTGGTACACAGCTAAGAAGGACTTACTTTCCGGGCAGGACAATGGATAGCGTGTGATTGTAATCCGAAGATCCAACACTGTCAGACTCTTGACGACCTGCAATTTAAAACCAAAACATAAGTCAACTCTTAGGTCTTCCATTTCAACATTTGTGACGTCAGTGCAACGGGTCAATATTGGGACTTGTTGAGAAATACTACTCCATACTGTATCATCTTTTAATGCTCTTCCAATTATTTCATTCTTTTGTGTGTGGTGTCGTGGCCGAGCGGTGTATCTGATCAGAAGAGTGTGGGTTCGACTCCCAGTCATGACACTTGTGTCCTTCAGCAAGACACTTAACCACTATTGCTGCGTTCTTTGGATTGGAGCGTAAAGCTGTATGTTCCATGTGTTGTGTAATGCACGTAAAAAAACAAAACAAGTGGACTTATCGTAAAGAGAAGGGGTTCGCCCCGGTAATCCTGGTTTGATCGGCTGCAGACTGTAAACCGTTACATGCTGCTATGTAAAGAAACAGGTCTCATACTTCGAAACAGAACCTTGCATACCTTGCAGGAAAAAATACTGAGTGCTTTGAGATGCCCATCGGGTAAGATAAAGCGCGATATAAGAACTGCATATTATTATTATTGTTAAAGTCTGGTGCTGTATTAATTCTGTACAGCGCCTTGAGGTCCAGTCATGGATGTAAGACACTTTATAAGTATTATTTATTGTTATAATAGAGATATTTTAACAAGGGTAAAGACCTTGGAGATAAAATTACTACTTACTCAGTGAGATGAGTTTCCTGAGGTCAATTTCCTCCAACTTATCGTTAACGACTGAATAAGACACCAGAGATTTGCCCTTCAGAATGAACCACAATCTCTGCCAGTTCGTCTACAATAGAACAACAATAAACATCAGATGGGAAACCATTCAAATTGGCCAGCTCCTACCTGGGCCCAACTTCTGCTTAGCACGGAATTCTACATTTACGGTCACCATTCTCAGCTTACAGGGTTAGCACAGATTCTGCTGTGTAAGCTGCACGCGTACAAGCAAATCATCCCAGCTCACCTGTGGAATATGCTTAAGTTCAGCAAGTTTTGTCTGAATCTGTAAGGGCCCGATTTATTTCCCTTACAGTCAGCAGAGTCCAGAAATTGGGTCCAGGGCCCAATCTCATGTCGCTGCTTACCGAAGAATTCTGCGCTCACTGTTCCCTGTAAAGCAAGTACTCCTATAGGCTGTGGCAGGGCCTAAACGTAGAATTCTGCGGTGACCAGAGTCATGAAATTGGGCCCAGGTCTCTGACTTCATCAACGATATCATCAAATCTAAATAGGTGACCTTAAGAAAAAACACCTACCGCATCCCTTTCTTTCCAGGTTATCAAATTCAAAAACAAAACAAAACTAGAGTCATCTTTTAATAAACAAATGATTGTCTTTATGGAGAGGTTAACTACATACCGCAGCTGCTCCTTCCTTTTTGTGTAAGAAACCAGCTTGCTCAAATTCCTGTAAAGTTAATTTAACAGACAACCAGATTGTTATTTTTTTTAAATGTTTGTATGCAAGTTTGCCCCAAACAAGGCTAAAAGCCATTCTTGGTAAAGGGCTACAAGAAGAAAATATCTACAATGAAGATAACTTAGGGGAGCTGAAGGCAGGAATTGATATTCCTCTTAAAGCAGTCAAGATAGTAGGATGGAGGGAAACATGCACCAGGCAAGGAGTTCCAAGGAGATGCAGTACGTGGAAAAAACGCTGTTGAAATGACTCTTTTTTCTTTCTACATCTCGGCAAAGCTAGAGTGTGTGGGTGAGAAATATCAGGTCACATAACCCATACAGCAACCATACATATTATTAGTGCATATCAGCAATGATGGTTAGCTAATAATATCAATACTGGAGATTTCTATACAGCCTTCTCACTAATGTCACAATTCCATGGCAATGCAGGAAGTCTGAGAAGCTGGAATACTATGCAATATGTATGCATAGCGTCATCCAGCGTTGTGTTTCGTAGCACAAGATTGGTCAGTTCTAGTAACATGTGTGCATGAAGTGTGCGTGTAAGTACTCCAGCATGGCGAGCGATTAAAAAAGTGACGTCATCTGAGAAGGGTCTATTTTGATGCTTATGGCGCATCAACATTATTTCCCGATCACTGGGCCAAGTATTTAATTTCTTAAACCATCTCAGCTCCCTTGAGATTATGCAGCCTGTGCTACCAAGTAAGTACCAACCAAGCTAAATCAATCACATGAACCATCTCTGCCCTCACAGGTACCCATTTACTCCTGGGTGAAAGAACAATTATAATGAAGTCTTGCTCAAGGACATAAGTGTCTTGACAGAGATTCAAAATGGAATGATAAAATATTGTTGATAAATATTGAGGGAACTTTACCTCCAGTGTTTGCCACATGCACTCCAATGAATGAATCTACAGAGAGAATAAAAGAATTACATAAAGTTTTATAAAACCTGCTTTGGACTATGAGATAGGTGTCACAACACACGGAGCTGTATCGACCTCTTGCATCGACGTTACACACGGCTCGTCTGCCCATAGTCTGCCCATTTTGAGAGTCGAATCAGAGTCAATGGTGCGTGGCTAACGGCATGTGTATCAGTTAACATGCACAATGAACAAGTGGAACTTTATTCCTACGAGGGCGCAACCAAGATATATCGTTGGTGATGACGTCAGGTGAATTGGGTCAATACATAAATAATTTGAATATGGGCTTTCTTAAGGCTTCAACATATTTTTGGGGATAAACGATAATTCTTTGAACAGAATTCAAGCTTACCTTGGCTAGTACAATCATCCAATCCTTACGGTCTTCTTCTGTTTCTGCAGAGAGGAGGTACGTCCTACCACCAGATGTGTAGATCTCAAAGCAATATTTATGCCTGGAAAATCAAGAAGTAAACATGTACTTGGTGATAATTGTAGGTGTCATTCACTTCAACTGTCTGTTCCATAATGCTTAATATTTTTTGCAGCCATTGGAAGCTAATGGGCCTTATTTTTGACTGCAAGAGGGCGCCCTTTGGGGAAGATTGGGGGTCAAACCATAGAAATAGTGTGGTAAACCAGATGCAGTTAGACTTCTAATAAAGCAGTTAATATATACAACTTTTTAGGGGAGTTTCATTGACAGTTTTTACAATGTAATCAGTGTAAGATATTTGCTTGGAAAATTTGTATGCTTAATGTTTTTTAATCATGTTTGTACTTTCAAAATGCAAGTAGTATCGCGCCCTCTTGCTGTCAAAAATACAGCCTATTGAATAACAATCTTCATGACTGCTTGTTTCTGTTTGGTGATGTTCGGCATATTGCATTTATAAATCACCTACAAGTTGTCGTTGAAAGTTCAAAAATGACCTGTCTGAAAAAAACAGTCCCTCATGGATAACAATCCACACAAGAACATGTCTGAGGTAGCTAATGTCATTGTACCTCTTTACAGATAATAAGTCGCCCCGATGCAACAAGGTCATATGTCAAATATTTGGTGAAATTGAGTAAAAAAAAATGTAAAGGGTGCTTGATTTTAATATGAATAAATGGTAAAGGTAAGAATTTTATCTAAAATATAACTAAAAAGATACAGGTAGTTAACAACACATGACGTCATAATGTGTTTATGTGGTCCCAGCAACAATGTCATATCTTACACATGTACACAGTTGTTGTACTAAAGAATTGACGTCATTCCCCCATTGATCAATTGATCATTTGATCAATTTAAACGACACGAATTTGTGCAAAAAGGTTTTGTCAACAATTACCATGGTAAACAAGGCATGAAACTAGTTTCATAGGTAATCATGTGTATATATCACTTTTGAAGTTATTAATTTAAATTTCTTGATAATTTTTATGAACAAAGTGGACACGTCTTAAACAACCAGTGTTTAAAACGTCCCAAACCTTAAAAAGTGATTTATGTAAAACAAATGAAATCCAAGTTATGACCTTGTTGAACAGATGTGACGAATTATAAAAATACTGTAACGAATAATATGAAACCCTCACCCTGGCCTCTGCTCAGTTGTTGCAATTAAAACCATATCAATGCCTTCTATGGTGTTCTTTGGAGGCTGATTCTATTCAACAAAACAATAAGAATCAATGTGATGTTTGAGGCACTGCATGGTGGAGTATCCATATACAAAATAATTGGTTTACAGTCACACCACGTGATGTCTACCTTGCTGTGTGCAATTTTTCTAAGTGAAGATAATTATGATAAGTTCGCTGATCCACTAAGCGAAAGAAGAAGTTCCCCAGTTTCCCAATCTACTCCAGTGCAGTACATAGATAGCAGGACAGGTTCTTATCTGGACTAGGCAGTCTCCTGATTTTCCCAATCTACTCCCTGGTAGTAAGGAGCAGAACAAGTTCTTATAAAAACAATGGACACAGCAAAGTAGATATCATCACATGGTGTTACCGCAAACCGAATATAATAAGAATCAAACCAAGAGAAGCCATTTCATCCAGAAAGGAGTTTGTCGCATAGCCCTGGGGCCAGTCGGACCAGTCTACTGCAGGTACTTGGATGCATTAGAAGACTGTCAATCAGAAACATTACAGTACAGATGCAACCAACTATGCTTTGTATTTGCAAAATCCCTCCAGCACTCCAAACTTCAAGAAAAAATTTCCCTGGAAAATGATCATCTGCATGTAGGCCCCCTAGGCGCTCAGCAAACTCAAACAATTAAAATGGTTTTATTGTGTTTTTTAATAAACATTTTATTTAATAACTTGATCGCTGCTTCTTAACATTGACATTTTGAGAATTCTGTTGACTACAAATTTGCCCTTCTTTTATTGATACATTACTTATTTAATTGTATTTATTCAATTGTTTTTTCCTCATGTACTTATATACCTTCACTTTAAATTTTAAGATAACTTTTCTGTGAACTGTCTGTAACTTTATCCATATTGTTTCCCCAAACCAAATATACATCGATACCTCACCATGCAATGCTTTAAAATGCAGAATGATGTTAATTGATAAATTTTGCATGGAGTTTTTTTTTGTTCTTGAAAAGTGTTGGATCAAGCCAAGCATGACTTACCCTATCATCATAGTAGCTGAAGATGCCATGCACAAGGGTGCAGTATCGTCGCTGGAATTCTGTCAAAGGAGATTTCAAAGAAAACCGATTAGTAGGTAGCGAGGTTTGTGTTAACAACACAGCAGTGTCTGTGAAGAGTTGAAGTGGCTCTGAAAATAGCCAACAGGTAAAACTTGAACCCTTGCACTATCCTGGTCCGACTAAATCGGCCCAATTTTCAGACTGAGTTTTTAAAATCAGCCCTACTCATAACTCATTTGTATCAGTTACAACACACCACATGACCTTAAAATAACCTTTGTTTAAGTTCAAGTTGTAACCAAAATACAGTTTGGGAAGTCAGCTTTGAACTTGTGTATGCCTTGACGGCAGTCATTGTTTCTAGAATAAAAAAATTTAAAAAATGTATGTAAGTTGTCCATCACAAGGCATAAGACCACTCTAGGTGGGGGCTACAAGGAAAAGAGAAAGAAAGCAGAAGAAATTAGGGCAGAAGGAAACCGTTTACATTCTGCTTGAATTGAGAAAGATTATAGCCCGCAGTTTCTGAATAAAGTAGTACATGTACTTGACAGCTTGAAATGACAAGCTCACCTTTCTTGTTATTTCCAGTCTTATGTAAGTATCCTTCCTTCTTAACAAACTCCTGTTTACTCTCACGGGTCGCCGGCTGTGTCATCACCGGAGCTGTTTTATTCTCATTCTTGGGCGGACCCTTGGGCACATTCGTGGCAGCACCGTTGTCCTTTGAAGGTGTAATCTCTGCAGGTTGAACGACAAATGTGTGATTTAAACAATGTATAGATGGTAACATCCGCCATTGCTTCAAAAAGACTGACATATTTTGGCCATGTCAAGAGGATGGGTGACAGCCGTTACCCAAAACTACTCCTTGGAGGGAAATGTGGCTGGCTCACGACCCAGAGGAAGACCTGACAAGAGAGGGCTAGATGACATCAAAGTGTTAAGTACAGAAGCCAACATATCATCTGCAGCGGGGTAACTAGGGTAAAATTTTAGGAGGGCACAGGTGGGGTGCACCATTTTTTCTAGGGGGCACTTTTGGCCAATTAAAACTGTAGTTTTCGTTTGTATTTTTCCTAAACAAGCCCCCTTCAGCGGTCTTGTTTTGCCATTTACTTTTTTTGTTTTTGTTTTTTAATAATCTGACATGGAGGTAAACAAAAAAAATTGTTGTGTGTTAATTAAAAGAAAGCAGTTTTATTGACTACAAAAAAATTCTTATAAAATGTAACATTTCAATTCTGGTAATTTTTAATCTCAAAAGTCCAGATTTCAAATGGGGGGGGGGGGGGGGGGGGGATTGCGCCACGGACATCAGTTGGGGGGGGGCCACATGCCTCCCTCCTCCTAGTTACGCCACTGACCATCTGTAGCGGAAGCAGGATGCCTGGCCAGGAACAGAGAGCTAGGGAGACGAAAGGTTGTTGGGAAGCTATCCCTGAGATTAACTCCAGGAGGAAGGCAACTAAGTTTTCTTAGTGCTTTCTGAGGCCAGGGACAAGCACCGAGTATTGACCCTCTTCACTGCTTTGAATCTTGGTTGCATCATTTTGGAGTCAGATTCCCCCCCCCCCTGTGTATTACAGCACCCATTTTAAGCGATGCTCGTGAGATTAGATGAGCCCTGTATCCTTACGTGCAATATGACACCCAAAATAGGTGTGCTTCAGTGTTAGTAATTTTCAAAAGAAATCAGTAGATACTGTTTGTTCAGTTTGTAAAATCTGCCACCTTGAAACCAAGCATAACTGAACCAACAACTCGTTATGGTTTGGTTGCAACAGCTACACCACCGCGGCACAACTGAACTCGCCAAAAACACTTAACCAATGACAGAAACTCAAACATGTTTGCACTTGGGGTTGCCAAAATGCTACAATGCCAGAATGCTCCTCAAATCTGATTGTTCACATTGGTATTCAATGTATAAAGACAGACATCTTTGAACAGAAAATTTGATATTTGTACTGTATTCATGTGCCCCCCCCCTCTCTCCTCTACATAAGCTTCCTGTGAACAGTAATTTGTGGTTTAAAAAAGTGCCTGTCCAATAGAACAAAACAAAATTCCTACTACTGCTGTGTTATAAACATAAAGAAATACTCACGTAAGCCAATATTCTGCTGCAGGAACTCCTGTGTATGGTAAAGAAATTCAAAAATGAATGCACTTCATTCACTGTGTCTACATTCCAAGATACAGTTATGCTGTACCATCATCATTCGCATATAATGCAAATGCCATGTATATTCATGGAAATGAATGTGTGTACAGACCATTTAGTTACAAAGTTTACCGATATGCTGGGGGTCAAAGGTAACGAAGAGTGGGCATTATCTGAGTTCACTTAAAGGGGCTGTGTCGTCATGCTTATAGCAGTGAATTGAATAACTCAGTTACTACGCATGCGTGCGCGCCGGCGGTCACATCACAGTTTGAGAAAGACTACCCTTTGTGATTTGACGGCAAGCGTGGGCAGTATCTGGGTGATCTGGTGGATCTTTCCACATACAGCCACAGGCCTGCTATAATCATGACGACACCTTTAACCCTAACCATCCATCATGCATCAAAAGTCAACTGTTATGTTTTGTTTGATTCTGTTGGACAGAGGATTGCACTTGTAAACTGGTTATGCCTTACATGAGATCAAGCATACCACCATAATCAAGCGTCCAACAGTTTTGGTGTTGAGCTACCACAAGGTGTTGGATTTTGTTAGAGTGAGGACGGATCCTAGTAAATCACTCAAGGGAGTTAAGGATATCACTTACAAAAAGATGTCATTGAAGTATGAGAAACGTTTCAGATAGCACTGTAGTAATGCCAGTGAATGCGTTGTAAGTAGAATTCATATAGCATGTCTTTATCATTTCTGTCTCTGTTCAACCAGTCTGTAAATTAGATTTTGTTCCCATTTACGCTCTGTTTGTTTGTCAATCCAGCATCTCATCACAAGCCCCGGCTTTTTGATGCCTCCACAATACTTACTTTATTTCCTGTCTTAAACTGAACTTTAGATTACATGTACTTCCTTGTTTCAATTTGTTTGGTTATATTATATTGTTTAGAAATTTTCATGAAGTATGGAAATAAGAGACCGAGCAGTCAGGCGCACTAGACTCAAGCTCTGGTGTTTCTGATCACCAGAGTGGGTTCAAGTCCCAGTCTTGACACTTCAGTTTTTGTCCTCCAGCAAGACATTTAATCATTTTTGCCTTGTCCTTCAATTGGGACATAAAGCCGTAGGTCCCATGTATTGTGTAACACACGTAAAAGAACAATTATCCCTAAGAGAAGGTGGTCTGCCCCAGTGTGTCTGGCATGGTTGGCTGCATTAAGTTTGCACCTCAGCACCTCGTAAACTGTACAAGGGGCTACACTTGTCAATATACATGTAAAGAGAATTGCAATCACCTCCATAGCCCTGACATTTCTTCAAATGAAAAAACAAAACAAACAAACTTACCGCTACAACAGAGAACTTGGATGCCATGGCCACATCATAAGCTGTTGTGAAAAGTCAAAAAAAAACTTTGTTGTCGATCATTACAAGGTCAGGTGAAGCTGCATACTACGGTATTGATTCAAATGAAGTTGTAAGCTCTTTTATATATCTCTTTACATTGACTAGTCAGGGTTTTCGTGGAAACAGTTTTCTGTTGTCAGACTTGTTCAACTGATTCTGTGGTCAGACTTGACACTCGCTCAACTGAATGAAGTTGAGTAGGATTTGAAACTTTGCATGGTGGAGATACAATCTAGTAAGGTTTGCAGTAACACCATGTACATGAGAAGGGTTTGAAACTTTGCATGGTGGAGATACAATCTAGTGAAGTTTGAAGTAACACCATGTACATGAGTAGGATTTGAAACTTTGCATGATGGAGATACAATCTCTGTGACCAAGATCAACCACACTGACTGGTGCATGGTGAATGCTCTCTAATTAATTGGTGGAACTGTCCTGCCATGTTTGTAGTTTTGAGAGTGTTTATGGTTTTACTGACAATAACGTAAGAATGTCTTGCACCAAGACTAACCATGTACACGAAGTATCTCTGTGAGTCGTTGTGGTTCTGAAAAGAATCGGTGGTGTAACAACTTTGCGTTTCAAGTTTGTTTTTTCTTGTTTTTTTCCCCCGAAGATGCTTAGAGCATACCTTTTTCCATATTTTAATTAATGGATCGGTCCATCGATACCACTGACAAAGGCTGTACTAGGGGTAGTAAACTTGTTGCAAATGACATCTTTTTATGTTCATCTTGTGTCCAACATTCCATGGAACCACTGTTAGGCTTGACGTCACAAAGATCCTTCTCAGTGTTGGGTGTTTGAATTCAAAACAACACCATGCATATGACCCATACATTTTACAGAGTTTGAACTGATCTTGGTGCTCAATAATTATAAGTTTTAAATAAGAATTTAGTGGCAGTAAAAAACATTAACTCCATTGGTTACTTTTGACAGTTCTACATTTAGCTCCACTGAATGCTGTCACAAATAGTTTGTATCCAAACATTACAGATATACTTTGCATTTCTAAGATTAAAATAGCCCTCGGGGCGACCTAGGTTTTGTTTGCACTGCGACAAAACCTTCCGGAATTGTGACGAAACCGTCAAATTTAAGCAGAAAATTAACGCTCGGGTCACTGTAACTGAGAAATCGTGTGAATGTCATGGAACAAGCTTCGGGAACACATGACAAAAGTTGGAAATTTTCGACTCTTGCTAATCGTCTCAACGTAGTTATACTCAGGTCGTAAACAATCGCTGACTGATTTGTTGGTCTTAACTCAGGTGCAGCATCAACCTGAAAAGCTACTCGTCGACTGCTCTGTGTCATCGCAAGGTTGACCTGAGGCTGGCTTAATGTGACATCAATAATTAAGGTCTGTAGTCTAACCCCATGAATGTACCAACCTTAACCTGGTAACTGTGGATAAGGATTTTCATTATCATTACCATCTGTTCATCAGACCTTAAGCCTTCCTGAAACCATCTCAACTCCTTATAAGTATGCAGCACCAGCAGTCAAATCAGCGCACAGGTTGCTAATCATTCACAGCAACAATCCCTACCCCTGCAGGTACCCATTTACTCCTGGGTGATGAAAGGCACAAGTGTCATGACCAAGACTCCAACCCACACTACAATGACTCAGCCACCAGAGCTTTAGTTCGGGAATCCAAGATAAAAGTCCACTGTGTGATAAATGTGTCTCAAAAATTCAAACTCTATGATAGAATGATATTGTACCTGATTAGTTGAATTTCTCCAGAACCACTAAGCTATGAAATAGATATCCTTGTTGCTGTTCAGTTAACATCCAGCTTCACACGGCATACTCGCTACTTTCAAACGCCAGAAACAATATGTCCACGTACAGCACAGGAAGAACTCAAAACCATTTTGTGTCATCATTTAGAATAAACCAGCCTTTTTATACCAAGTCAAAGCTCCACAAAACAACACGTCATTCCTCCATTAACATAGTCCTAAAATGTACATAAATTTGTTGTTGACGTACGCGTACCATGTAAAGTTATGAATTTAGAGTTGTACGCAACATTTTTCCAGGACATCGTCAGGAAACTATTTATGTTTCCTGACAAAATTATACGTTTCCTATTCCAAATATGGGAAAGAGAACAATATCAACAAATGGTTTCATGGCTATATAAAGACAAAGTACAGGCTAACAAATTTTATAAAAGTTTTTTTTCTTAATGGTTAGTTTCAATCTGAAAGCTCCTCATTACCCAGGCCCACTTTCATAAAGCTCCTTTCATAGACAATATTGCTTAACAATTTTCTTCAACAAAAGGTACATGTGACATGGTATTTGGGATGGTATCCTTTAATCTGGTAAGCATGATTTTGTTGTGCTTAGCTACTTTTTGTGCTTAGCAGCGCCAAGAAATTAGACCGTGTATGAATCTTACAGATTTAATAATTCTCCTTTAAAAGTCTAGAAATAGCATTCAAATACTCCCCATCACCGATTTTTATTTGGATTGCTGCAATTGAAATAAGTCCAATGTGAACGTGCACAAAGTCGTTGACACAGCATCAACCGTTTTGTAGTTGTATTATAAATTTCATGGCGCCAATGCAACAAGGTCCAATGTCACATTTTTTGAGAGAAGGAGTTAAAATATGGTAAAGGTGTTTTATTTTTGTCAAAATAAATGCCGAAAGTTAGTATTTTACCCAAAACGTAAGTTACGGGGAGTTAACAATAAATGATGTCATAATTTGTTAATGCGGTTCGAGCAACAAGGAAAATATATTACACATACGACGTTGTTGCACTAAAGAATTATGATGTCATTCACCATCGACTGCACGTGTTGTAGGTTTGTGCAACAAAGATACAACTTTCTAAACCTTGCATAATCTTCTGTGAAAAAAAGGTCTTATCAACAATTGTTATGGTAAGTAGGGCATAAAACTTGCTTAAGATTTTTAAGTGTAGATAAAACTTAAAAAGTTATTATTTCAAATTTCTTCATAATTCCTATGTACAAGTGGACTTGTCTTGAACAACCAGTATTGTTTAGAACATCCCCAAAGCTTAAAAAGAGATTTATACAAAACGAATGAAATCCAAGTTACGACTTTGTTGCACTGACGCGATGATTTGATGACAGAATCACAGGTTCTTTGTACGTTGGGTTTACTGGAAAGGATTGGAACTAGCTTACTTTTCTAAAAACTATGGATGAACTTTCCCTTAAAATCACGATTTTACAGGTTGTATTAAAAATGAGATTGCAAACAGCGTTTATTCCTGCACTGCTTTCCTTAAGGCAAGTATTGGCAGGAAACCAGTCTCGAACAAAGTACATTACATTACATTTCGCTACAAAGACTCATTGAGGAAGAGCCTTACAGTTACCAACATCGACCATCGTCAGTGGGTAGCGCAGGCTGCAGACCGGAATGCATGAAAGGCAACAAGTCAGACAGATGAAGTCTGTCTTCGAGACCGACAGGAGAAAGCCAATCAAGGAAAAAGACACCGGGCCCCGACAGTTAACCCAACATTTACACGCCGTCAATGCACCAAGACCTGTCTCTCTCAGATAGGTCTCTTCAATCATCAGTGTGCCTGCATTCTTTGTGGAAATCCTTCCTGAAATCTTCATTTGTGAAGCAATGCCAAGACATAACACTGTTCTTTTGTTGGAAAACTTCATTCTTCTAAATCTAAGCAAACATATGCCTTTTACGAAACCACAGCTTCGGCTTAGGCTCCGTCTACCTGTTTGACCCCTGTTACAAAAAAATGCACGTTTTTCAAATTGCTGATGGAACCTATAAGCCAAAGCCGAAGCCGTGGTTTCGAATGACCCATGGTGCTAAACAGGTCTATCTGACTGGGGCTTTGCATGAAAATAAAAACAAAATGGACTTACCCGTCTTTCCATCTTCTCTTGTGTAAGATACCTGCAAGACAATCGGACGCATGATGATATAATCAAAGTGTACTATCCACTAATGACTGCCTACTATGGAATGTTTCACTCACAGTCCACTAATCACTAATACTGGACAATAGTAAGTGAACTATTCAACTTCCTTTCGTATATGAAGATAAGATAAGTGGTATTTCAAGGACTATAGTCGTTGCTCAAGATCATCATGTTGATGAGTCAGGGTTCAAGACCAGGGCCCAATTTCATACAGCTGTTTAACCAGTTCACGTCGGGATTAAAAATCAATTTCCTGTAACCTGTGTGGGATTATTCTCAGCCATAAACCAACTTTTTTTATAGCCATGAATAATTTCTTTCGTCAATGAAACTCACTTTTGACACCCATAGAAAGATGTTTTCTCATAGACATTTACATACTTTAATGACTTGTATTTTTTGTTCTAAAAAGAAAGAAACCCTGACTTGACAATGGCGAGAGAAGAAAGATTATTTTTGTTGGATCATCCGTTCTGTTGCTCGACCGAGAAAATGCCAAATTCACGCACCGTGAATTGCAAAACATCAGATTTAACTTTGATTTGCATATTTTCTTCTTTTTTTTTATTTGCATATTTTCTTTAACAAGTTTTGTGTGTGCGCGACCTTTGAACTTTCTTTTCTGTTTGGCTCTCAGTGAGAGAACTTTCTCTGGTTATTCTCCTTAAACTATATTTACTGAATTTTATCTTATAAATAATAAGAATGTAAAAAAACAAATGGTGTCAAGGTGAAACAGAGTTTACTTACATTAGCACCAAAGAAGACAAGTCTGATGCATTCATCAAGGTCACCAAGAGACGCTGCTTTTACCAGGTTCTGAAAACAAGAAGAAATACATCCTTTCAACTGTGGATTAACCTTGCCTGAAGATCCAGATGCTTCTGGTTTGCACAAAATAAGCAACATCTTCATCTACCAACATCACAGTTTCATGGAGAAGTACCTTTGACCTTTTGATTGGTAACACACACATGTACATGTATTGTACATGTATTGACTGTTTTGTTTGGGTTTGAGTGCATGATACCAGTTATGTCCCAAGTGGTGTATTTGATCAATGAAACCTACTGGTGAACTTCATGGAGATGAAACTTCAACCTTTTGTTTGGGTTTGAGTGCAAGATACCTGGGGCCAATTTCATAGAGCTGCTTAATAACAAAATTATGCTTACCAGAATAAGGTTACCAGCCAAATGACCATGTCACATGTACAATTTGTGACTGGTATCCTGCTCATTTCTGCTTAGCAGACAATTTTTAAGCAATGTTTTCTGCTCAAGCAGCTCAATGAAATTGGGCCCAGTTATGTCCCCAGTGGTGTACATGTATTTGACAAATGAAACCTACTGGTCTGTTTCATGGAGTTCTACGTTTGACCTTTTGATTGGTGACACATGTACATCTACATGTAGTTACTGTTTTGTTTGGGTTTGAATGCAAGATACCAGCTATGTCCCCATTGGTGTATTTGACAAATGAAACCTACTGGTCAGTTTCATGGAGTTGTACCTTTGACCTTTTGATGGGGTCACATACACAAGTTGCTGTTTCATTTTGGTTTTAGTGTACATACCAGGGCTACATTCCACTTGTGCGAATATGTAGCAAACTTTTATGCAAAAGTTTGTATTCAGTGGAACTGCTTTGGTGAGCGATGTCAGTATGGTGCCCCATACTCATGCCATTTTCTTAAATGTTCATACTTCTTTTAATATTATCATTAATTAACTACAACAGAATCTTCACCGCAACTACTTTCTAATACACACCACTGAAAAATACAATCTCAGTATTTTCAGGTCAACAAAATGATATTATGATATGCATTTGAAGCTGTAAATTACTACTTCTTTTCAGAAAATACTGATAAAAATTCTAAAAACAATGACAGCAGTCGAAGTGTACAAAAGTTCAAAGCTGACTTCCCAATCTTTATTTTGGTCACAATATGAACATTTCACAAAGGTCATTTTGTAACCAATACAATTGCGATATAAATAGGGCCGATTTAACCAGTTGATGCCGGATGATGTATATACATGCCAGTGTTTTCCCTACCAGAAATCGGCTGACATGAAACTTGTCTTTTGTGTGCAATCGGAAAACCGGAACAAAGGTCGCCCGAACATTCAATTTTGGAGCGTGTGCAGTGCATGCACTCACCGTGCAACACTCCATTTCACCCACACATTTAAGGACAGATGGTAGTGGAATTCATGCTCAAACTCTCCCTTTATACTAGACACTGAGAGGCTTCCATCATTGTTTACCATTGTATTTCGACTCAATGGAGTAAGTCCGAGTAAACCTAGAGAATCCAGCCTCGGTTACGGACATGGAATCAATTGACAGCCGTGTCTTTCAAGGCCGAGGTTTTGCGATCCACGCTAAATGAATCTGATAGTTTCTCGAAAGAGAAACAATAAATCCCGGGGCTTGAATGAGAACCTTGTTCTCTTGGCTTTGTTTAGTCAGGGTGTCTCTGTGTCAACGATATGAAAAAGAAAATGAAAAGTTTTTCCAGTCGTTCTGAGAAATTAATCCTGTCAGGTGGCACAGAAAAGTTTTGAGAACCCCTGGCTTAAGTGGTTTATTGGTCCTGCCATTATACAGTTTGAGAATCGGGTTGATTGAATCGGCCAGAACACTGATAGTGTTACGTGTACACAGCACATAATACTTGGAGCTTTTCGAGTCCAGCAGAAAAAGAGCACCTAGGGTAAGAATGGAACAATAAACCTCCTGCATTCTAGACTTTGATTTGCTTGATCTTACCTTGTCCATGTCTTTATCCACAGAGTACTGCTTGCAGTATTTCCTATCTTTGTATTTATTGATGATGTAAACTTGTCTTCTCTCACTGTGGTAAGATAGTTAAAGGGAAATTACATCATTTGCAGACACGACAAAACTTGTTCTTCCCAGTTACTACAAAATAGCTCGACTAAAAGTATGTAGTATTCCCAAGTATCCAGTGAAAGAAAAATGTTACGTTGTCTTATTTTGAAGTGATGGTCGGCTGACCATCGTTTGTAGAAGACAAAAAACAAAATATGCAGGGGTTATTGTGTAATCCCTAATTCTAGACCATTGTGTTTTTGTTCCGAGAAGAGGATTACGAGACATCAAGAGGCTTCCGCCATTGTTTATTCATTGTATTTGGGCTCAATGGAGGTGAGTCACAGTGAATGGGGAACCAGCCTTGGTTCTGGATTTAGTACCAATCCTCAGCCATAGCTTACGGCCGAGGTTTTGCAATTCAAGGTGCATGTATTTGACATTTTCTTGATACGGAAAACAAAAATCCCAGTGCTATAAAAAGAATCTTTATTCTCTTGGCTTTGTCAAGTCAAGCTATCTTTGTGCCAGCAGTACTCTCGAAGAAAAATGATTCTGACAATTCCCCCCAAAAAATCCCGTCAGGCTTTACGGGAAAAGAATGGACGATTCCCGGTGGCAACTGGTTTATGACACCCTGAATCTCACAACACTTTAAACAGTACTTGCCATTCAAAAGGGTTATTTCAAAATGCACTAAATTGCAAGAAATTCATGTATTAAAACAATTAGCATTTTGCCGTCCAATCCCAAGTCACAAACATCGAGCCCAGTCCCAAGTCACAAATATCGAGCCCAGTCCCAAGTCACAAACATCCAGCCCAG
The DNA here is from genome assembly GCA_911728455.2 of Marthasterias glacialis. Lineage (NCBI taxonomy): Eukaryota > Metazoa > Echinodermata > Asteroidea > Forcipulatida > Asteriidae > Marthasterias > Marthasterias glacialis. Next base: position 10,355,888 of record OU452228.1, on the reverse strand, counting down.
TCCCAAGTCACAAATATCGAGCCCAGTCCCAAGTCACAAACATTGAGCCCAGTCCCAAGTCACAAATATCGAGCCCAGTCCCAAGTCACAAACATTGAGCCCAGTCCCAAGTCACAAACATTGAGCCCAGTCCCAAGTCACAAACATTGAGTCCAGTCCCAAGTCACAAACATTGAGCCCAGTCCCAAGTCACAAACATTGAGCCCAGTCCCAAGTCACAAACATCAAGCCCAATCCTAAGTCACAAACATCGAGCCCAGTCCCAATTCACAAACATCAAGCCCAGTCCCAAGTCACAAACATCGAGCCCAATCCCAAGTCACAAACATCGAGCCCAGTCCCAAGTCACAAACATCGAGCCCAGTCCCAAGTCACAAACATCAAGCCCAATCCCAAGTCACAAACATCGAGCCCAGTCCCAAGTCACAAACATTGAGCCCAATCCCAAGTCACAAACATTGAGCCCAGTCCCAAGTCACAAACATTGAGCCCAATCCCAAGTCACAAATATCAATCCCAGTCCCAGGTCACAAACATTGAGCCCAGTCCCAAGTCACAAATATATCGAGCCCAGTCCCAAGTCACAAACATTAAGCCCAATCCCAAGTCACAAACATCGAGCCCAGTCCCAAGTCACAAACATTGAACCCAGTCCCAAGTCACAAACATTGAGCCCAATCCCAAGTCACAAACATCGAGCCCAGTCCCAAGTCACAAGTATATCAAGCCCAGTCCCAAGTCACAAACATTAAGCCCAATCCCAAGTCACAAACATCGAGCCCAGTCCCAAGTCACAAACATCGAGCCCAGTCCCAAGTCACAAACATTAAACCCAATCCCAAGTCACAAACATTGAGCCCAATCCCAAGTTACAAACATCGAGCCCAGTCCCAAGTCACAAATATATCGAGCCCAGTCCCAAGTCAAAAACATTAAGCCCAATCCCAAGTCACAAACATCGAGCCCAGTCACAAGTCACAAACATCAAGCCCAATCCCAAGTCACAAACATCGAGCCCAGTCCCAAGTCACAAACATTGAGCCCAGTCCCAAGTCACAAACATTGAGCCCAATCCCAAGTCACAAATATCAATCCCAGTCCCAAGTCACAAACATTGAGCCCAGTCCCAAGTCACAAACATTGAGCCCAGTCCTAAGTCACAAACATTGAGCCCAATCCCAAGTCACAAACATCAAGCCAAATCCTTAGTCACAAACATCGAGCCCAGTCCCAAGTCACAAACATCGAGCCCAGTCCCAAGTCACAAACATTAAGCCCAATCCCAAGTCACAAACATCGAGCCCAGTCCCAAGTCACAAATATCGAGCCCAGTCCCAAGTCACAAACATTGAGCCCAATCCCAAGTCACAAACATTGAGCCCAATCCCAAGTCACAAATATCAATCCCAGTCCCAAGTCACAAACATTGAGCCCAATCCCAAGTCACAAACATTGAGCCCAATCCCAAGTCACAAATATCAATCCCAGTCCCAAGTCACAAACATCGAGCCCAGTCCCAAGTCACAAACATCGAGTCCGAATACCAAGTCCAAATGGTCAAATCCGAGCCACCGACCATCAGGATGCGAATCCAAGTCACAGGTCAAACTACACTATGTTTTTCTATATTCTGTTGAAGGAACCTTTTTATGTTCCATGTTTTAATTTCATAATACTTCAAGAATTGTACTTTTTTATTGAATATTTCTGTATAAATTGCCTTTTTTGGTTTACATAATCTGTTCAATTTGCCTTTTTTAATGTCCTTTATAGTGCAATAATCTGTATTTTGGTGTTAATTCTTTTATTTTTATTTTGTTTCACAATTTTATACTTTTATATAACTTTTTGTATATTGTTCGCTTGTCATTTAGCATTAGGAGAGCAACTCGATAGTTATTCATTTGGCTTTTTTGCAATCCTGCAGGGGTGCTAATTGTTTGTTTCTGTTGGTTGTTTGTTGGATTTTATTGTTTTTTTATGTAGCTCTGTGCTGTACGTTTTTACCTGTGAAATTAATAAATGAAATGAAATCAATAAACTTACAGGGTGTCGTCTGGCACAGCTTTCTCACTCTCATTCAGGTTGGCTTCCCAGAATTTATTAGACTTGTTGTTACCGAGTTCTATCATGAGTTGAACCAGCATCGGAGTCCAGACTTTGGTGTCCATTTTAAGGGATCTGACCTTGGACAGTTGCACACCTAGGTTTCTGTGGAGACCTGGTACAATAAGAATGATATTAATAATAATTATACAGGTGTTTTATATCGTGCAACATATCCACCCAAGGGAGCAGATATGTACTTATCATTTTTTAATAGCCCGAGAAATAAATTAAATATAAGTATTATTAGTTATCACACTTAAGCACAAGTGAATATGGACAAATATAGGGCTTCTGCGTCCAATAGAGAGGTTGCATGACCTCGGGAAAAGTTCGTTTCGCAGCCATGTTGGGTAATGCCATGTACAAACTCAATGGCTAACGCGTCGTCTGCTGAATGATTTCCAGCGCCCGTTTGTGCACGCAGCATTAGAAAAAGGTCTCAAGTGACGTCACGTGAAACCTCTCTATATCAAAAAGGCAGAATAGCGCAATACAAAGAGTTAAAACAGCGCATTACAACAGTTCGTTAGAACAAAATGTTATATAAGCCGTGCATTGTATGTTAATATCACACTCATGTTGCTATGGATCGACCAATCAGAATCGAGTTTTCAAGTTGGTTTGAAGTTAAAAATATAAAACAGTCTTTGAGGCAGTTAGTTGATTGGACTCACCAGAGCAGTTTTTGCACACAACTATGGCCAGATTAATGGACGCCCAATCGGGATCTGTAGGGGAAAAAACAGGGGGGGGGGAATATACATCAGTGAAATAAATCTGAAGTCAATTTTTTTTTGTTTTTTTTTTAATTTACATTGGAAAAGCAAAAGTCTCATAGTTTTTCACTCATTGTAACCACCTACCTTTCATTCTGCAATCTGCACAGTACTTGTTGGACGGATTCTGCTGAATCTTCTCCAAGCTCTGCAATGAATATTAAAGATCAACTTGAGCAAATTGCACATTATTGTTCTTGTGTTGTAGAAAGGTAAACAAGTGCCCAATGTTTACATGTATACAAGTAAAACTAATAAAAAAATTCTTTCATAGTGTAAAAAAAAACACCACACATTATGATCAGTGTCACACAGTTTCACAAAAAGCCCCTAAGTGACTAGGAATAAAAACAGCACTGTGACATCACGCCATGGACTCTATCCAAACAAGACAATGGAAAATGCACAGCGACGAAGATAAAGCACATTTACCCAGTGGATGGTGTGATGTCATGGTTTATACTTGTTTACTGAGGCACTGGTACTTCACATTGGGCTTTTGTGGGTCTTTGCTGGGAACCATGCAGGGCGCCGCCAATGGTGGGGAAAAACACTAGTTCAAAAATTGAAGAAGGGGGGTGGGGGCTAGTCTTTCTGTTCAAACTTCAACAAAATTACTGGGAGGAAAACTTCAAACTTATGATCAAATAATAACACAAAATAAACAAGGATAACTAATCAAATGAGTTGGAGGGATTTCGTTCAAAGTGACCCTTTAGTTAATCAACATAAACAGACTGAAAATTTCAAACATCAATGAAATGACCAAGCCATGAAAAGTTTCGGGCAAGAAATAAAACTTTCTGAAGACGTTTTTCTTTTCTTCCTTGTTTTTTCTTAGTTTTTTTGGGGGCCGCAAATACGCTATATAAAATTGGATGTAAAGGCAGACAAACTTCTCAAGATATTTGGATGTTTGGCACCGAGTCCATCAAACTTGTGCAAAGCCAGGGAAATGTATCAAAATGGGTGGCTTTTTGATTTGCATGCTCGATCCTGGTCCAAATCTTGCAAGAGAGAATAATAATAATGCACAGATGTCTCAAAAGCCTCACTATTTTCACGACAATTATGCAGAGCTATGACACTTATGAGACCCATTTATACAGCACATTGCAAGGGTTTTACAAGGTGATGCAACGCCAATCATGCCAGACAAACCCCTTCTCTTAACAATAAGAATTCTGCGCTCATTTATGTGCATTACAAAACACACGGAACCTATGGCTCAGCGTACAATCTGAGGGACGAAGCATCTATGGTGAGGTGTCCTTCTCAAAGACACATAGTGCCATGACTGTGAACCAAACCCACACTCTGACAACACCAGAACTTAGGTCCGGTGCACTAGTCCGCTCGACCACAACACTCCACAAGTATCTAGATTCCTACTGCCCGAAGATTAAAGAGGGCCGAAGATGCAAGATGGGGAACTCTGGCTGAAATGTGAAATCTCACTGGACTATTTCAGCAAGTAACTCTATTGATACAACAATAGATCAGTGTAGACAATGACCATTGCTATCAGTAGGAAACAAGCCTTCACTTGCCGAAATGGCACCCATGCATATTTCACGTTCCAACAATCAGGCATGCAACTGGGAAGTTTCAAAAAAAGAGGAAATGGCAATACACACATAATTTTGTACAGTGTTTTTCAATTTTCAAAAGAGGAAATCAGCTGATCCGCTGAAAAGTTGCAAGCCTGAACAATAGACAAAGCTCCAGTTCCCTCTTGCGCCTTTGACGCTCTATAATCTTTGCTACTGCCACACTGCATCTAACAGTGCTGGACCTACCGAGTGATCTGATAGACCCTCCTGGATGGCCTCCTTCAATGTTTCCATCCATTCCTTCACATCAGTAGGAGAATCGACAGTCAATCTGAGGTCAAAGGTCAAACGTTAATTTAAAAAAAATGGAGATCTATGTTTAACATTGATAGCAATATGATTTCAACACTTGAGAATTATTATTTGGTTGTACCCTAACACCGATGTGCAATATTGCACTCCGTGCTTTCCCCCCAAGTCCTGCATAAAAATCCACAGGCTACTTGAATAGGATTTGAACCCATAGCCCCAAATTCTTGAGCAGATGTCTCAGGGGTTCTGGGTTTGAATCCCACCCGAGTAGCCTGTGAATTTTGTTTTTCTTCAAAGGACTCTGAAGCAAAGATTATAGAGCGCCGTAGGCGTAAGATGGGGAGCCGGGCCTTTGTCTACTGTTGGAAAGTGAAATACAAATGGGCGCCATTTCGGCAAGTGAATGCCTGTGTTTCCCATTGATAGCAAGTCATTGTCTACAATGGTCCGCACGTATCAGTGTTGTATCAATAGAGAGTCACTTGCCGAAATGGCGTCCAGTGAGATTTCACATCTCAGCCAGAGTTCCTCATCTTGCGCCTCGGCACTCTATAATCTTTGCTCTGAAGTATACAGTGCTTATCACACATCAGTATAAGGGGAAAACCAAAACGGTAGATTATTGCCATGACCGCGAATAGAAACCCACACTCTGCCAACACCAGAGCTTGAGCTTGGTGGCAAGAGACCGGTCAGCCACGACACTTCACTTTTTGATTTGTATGTCCTTACACGTAGATCTTGGGTGGGGTGGCTAGCTGTATCTTATTTTTGGGTAGTTCCTTCACTGATGCAAGCTTCATCTGTATGTCTGAAATCGCTATGGCCGACTCAAAATCCTTCATGTGTAAACAAAGAAATGAAACAAATGGTTACCAAGTTGCTGGGATCCACACACACAATGAATTCAACAGGCATGATATTTGACCCTCGGGAAAAAAAGTGGGAAAATTTTATTGATTGAGTAGAAGGGATGACCTACTTGTACATATGGTATAGGCTTTAATAGATTTTTCAAGCTATTTAATAACAATTTTACTGATTTTTTTCTGAGTGCAAAAAATTGGAAATCAGACTTAAGTAGGAAGAATATCATGCCTGTTTTGAATACATAAATTAATTGAGTTCAATTTTGTTGCATCATAATTCAGCAAAAGAATGGGGAAATGTCTTCAATGTCTTCACTTGAGTACAATTTTAAAAATTTGTTGAGAACATTATACACAGATTAAAAACGTTGGAGACTTTTTTCAAAATCAAAACATTGTAGCGCTGGTATAACAAGTTTAAAGTTCTCTACAAATGTCACAAAAAATATTACACTAAGAGTTTGAGAAAAATATGGCAATGATATAAACTAGCACAAGTTTATTCCATCTATATAAAAATAGATGTTCCAACAACAAAAAAAGTAGAAATTATATCACACACGTAATTGTACAGAGATTTCTTCCTGCATAAATTCTTCATACAAATCTAATTCCTTTATAATAAAGCCAGCTTTTCTTACCATTTCCGTGTTGTATATGCACAGCATCTCTCCTTTGATAACAAAAAATCTGAAACCAAAGAAATATATTCAATAAATACAAACGTTACATAATCAAGGATAACAACATTTGTTTACATGCACAGCACTGTGTTTTCTACCAAGAGCAAAATATACTTTCCATTTAATCAACTAGATGTACCTCTTGGTCTGTTAGAATAATCTTGTTTCCAAAAACTATAAACAAATCCAAGCAAATACCAAGTGCTACCATAACTAGGTAGACACCATCCTGTTGGTTTGTGTGCCGTAATTCCGCTGTGAGCCACGGCCACTTCACAGAAACTGGCTCAGTCGATTGCCATAAGCCCATAGGAAATCCATTGAACTTCTTTGATGATTTATGGAAGGACAACATAATTTCTGGACTTGTCTTTCACTGTGTATCTTTGAAAGAGTCAAGGTCTTATCAGAAATATCATTTTCTTTCATAAGAAATGTCTTTGAATGAAGGAATGAGTTGTTTTTTTGGTAAAATAACACAGTAAGGTATGCCAGCTTTGGAACCGGAAGTAGGAAAAACTTTGGGCATGCAGCAGATGCGCACGCGTGTGATGTAATGACTTACTGAAAAGGATTCCATACATTGCCAGGCCTGAAACTTCGCTCTCTTGTTAGGGCAATGCACTTTGGTTCGGTATAGGGTACCTCTATGAGGAGCATTAGTATTGGAACACTTCAAAGGGGCCAAGGCATTTCCCCAGGGGCATGGAGGCAACTGTCTCTGCCGCCTCTGTGAAGCATCAAGCCTGCAATGCACCCAGCATTCCTTTTTTTACATATCACCAGCATCACTGACCAATGATGTCGACGCAGCTATTTACTAACATGATGCGAGTTAATAATAATAGTAATAATAATAATTAGGGAGGCTAATCATCCTTACTGGCAGCTGAGAAGCTGAATTGCGAAGGACGTGGCTACACGTGTTCGAGCTGCAGGCATTTAAGGGCGCCTTCGGCAGACAGCCACATTAACCCATATATGACCATGGAGCACAGCCTGAGATCGTAAGTGTTTGGTTTTTCTGGAGGGAGGAAAACCGGATGGCCTGGAGAAACAACCCTTGTGGCGCAGGAGAGAACCAACGCACAACTCTACTCACATATGGCCCCAGCCGGAAATCGAACCAGGGACACATTCGTGAGAGGCGAGCACTTTACGCACAGGCCACCCATGCCACCCCATGGATGCACACAATGGCACATGGGCAAAATTTGTGCCTCAGTATTCGCCAAAAACACTGGTATAGACATCATACAAATGACCTAAAGTGAATTAGTCTACAGTCTCATCCAAATGATATTATCTTTCAGCAAACTTTAATCGTCACTGATGATTGGTCAACAGCCATGGGTCAACAGCCATATTCCTGCATCCTACTCTGGAGCAATCCGCTCCGAAAGTTGTGTGTGGGCGAGATCAACAGCGATTGACATGTTGACTTGCTCAGAAGGTTGTGTGTGCAGTGTTTGGATGGCCAGGGACAAAAGGCGCTGGAATCAACGAATGAATTCACTCTATTCCAGCCCTTCAATCCTTTGTCTGACATACCAGGATTTCGATACCTTGAACGGCTGCCAGAATTATTTCTACTGTTCTCAGCACCAAAAACAAGAGCGAGATTTTCAATATCACTCAAACGGTTTTGTATGTTACAACAACAACCATCCAAATCAAAATTTATATACAAAATGAAATGAATATAAAACTTGTCAGATTTGTTACCTTTTTGTACGATAGCCGTCAATCTTTACATAACCCTGCAAAAAATGAAATTAATTTATAAATGAGTTATTCAAATTTTTAGGAGAAAAAAAGAAGATCCATTCCAACAACAGTAACAGTCACAAATGACAGTTACCCATGTTTTAAACCTTGGAGGACTTGTTACTTTACTTTTATTCTTAGAATTAATTTCTGGTTATAAAACCAAGGATGCCTCAAAAGTAAACTTAATTACTATAGCATTGAAGCCTGAGGAAACCTGTAGACAACAGTGCTTGCATTGAACCAGAAACACAGAGGTAAACCCCTACTCTTTCACATTAAGTGTTCTGCAGTCAATTTCACAAAGAGCTAAGATCAATCTTAAGATGAGTAAATGTATGAACCAATCTTAATTGCTTAGGAAATTATGATGTCACAAAACAAATCACTATGCATCTTAAAGTTAGGATGATTCCTAAGTTAGGAAGAGTTTGGTGAAATCGACTGCTGGGTTCTTGTTGAGCGGTTAAGAGCACCGGACTCAAGCACTGGTGTTTCTGATCACCAGAGTGTGGGTTCGAGTCCCGGTCGTGACACTTGTGTCCTTAAGCAAGACACTTAACCATTATTGCTTCATCCTACGAATGGGACGCAAAGCCGTTGGTGCTGTCTGTTGTGTAATGCATGTAAAAGAACCCAGTACACTTATCGTAAAGAGAAGGGGTTTGCCCCGGTGTTTCTGGCATGGTCTGGCAGCAATATGCGCCACCTCACCTTGTATCCCTTTCAAGGTGTTGTATTATGGTTGCTTCGTCTCATAAAATCATTTGTAACAATCTCCACCAGATTTGATAATTTGGCGCCAGGAGTGTCATTTATGACAGACATGGCGCATTATAAATGTACACTATTATTATTATTTATTCTTTTACACCCATGGAACCTATGGCTTTATGTCCCATCTGAAGGACAAAGCAAATTAAGGGAAAGTATCCTGCTCAAGGACACATTAGCATCGTGACCAGCCACACCTGGATTTGAAACCCACACTCTTTGAATGACAGAACTTGAACCTAATCCACTAGACTGCTCGGACACGACTCTCCACAGACTACCAGCTCAACAAATTAAATATTCTTTTCCCCCAACACTCAATTACAGTCTGTGCAGTGTAGTACAGTCCATTACTGAAACAGGACATTCTATTCAAACCACTAGGTTTCAAGTAACATATTATTATCCAAATTTACCAGTGAAAGTTTCACTGAAATGGCACACATGTTTTCAACTATGGATGCCTTTAAAGAGGGTAGTGTGTTTCAAATGATGTATTCTTTTAATAATAATGATAATTGACATTTATTTGGTGTTGATATCCGCCAATTTATAGCATTATTAACCCTATTGTGTAATAACCGAATAATAACTGTGCTTTAATCTATTGTGCTTCAATATCTGCAAACTGAGGAAATGATTCTCATTCTGGCGTGACAAACTATTGAATTTAATTGAACTGAATTTGACCATTTTTTGGGAAAGCAAATTCCATGTGAATTTACATGATGAGTAAATTAAATTAAATCGATCATTCGGGACATTTTGTTCATTCTTCAAACCATCTCAGCTTCCTGTGGAGTACACAGCCTGTACTGGCAAGTATGTAGTCCACCAAAGCTAAATCAATCACAAGAACCATCTCTGCTCTCACAGGTACCCATTTACTCCTGGGTGAAGAGAAGCACTTAAAGTTCAGGGGCACAAGCGTCATGACCCCAGGAAGTGAACCCACACCCCGATGATTTTGCCACCATAACTCAAGTCTGGTGCACTAAACTGCTCGGCTATGACATGCCACATTTTTTTACACACCAATCATGTTTGTGCACATGCACCTCTCCCTACAGGTATGAAGTAAAATAACATCATATTCAAACTAATTTTCTTGTGTACTTTTATACACAAAATACTTATTCCAGGAAGAAATTATTCTCAGAGTGAATGGTAGTATAGTACTAGATCCAACTTTAATTAAACCATGTAACCTTACAAATCAACAATCAACACTCAATGTTCCTGATGAAACTATCATTGTATCATCAGTGACAATCAAGGAAGTTCCTGTCAAGTTTATAACATCAAACCATCACCAGGATCTCAACTGAAGACATGTCCTTTCTATCAAGGGCAAGCAGGCAGTCCTGTATTTAAAGGGACATCGTCGTGACCTTTGTTAGGCTACAGTTATCATTGCCTCCAGCAGTTGTCTGGTTGTTGGTCTGTTTTTGTTTTTGTTTTTGTCTGTCTTCTGGTAGTTTTTTTTTTTTCCTTTGACATGTTTGATCAGGTTTAGTGTAACGTGTATTTTCCTTAATATATTATTTTCGAAGGCAAGCCGCTACTGGACCTTCCTCCATGTGATTTAAAAAACAATTTATTTATTTATTTATTTATTTTTTTTTTTTTTTGGGGGGGGGGGTAGATTAGATTATTCTGTATTGCAGCCCCAGGACTATGGAACAATCTTCCCATCAACATTCTCTCTAGTTCATCTCTCAACCAATTCAAAACTTGCCTGAAAACTCACCTTGTGCAAAGTGCTGACAAAGGCACTGTAAATTTATTTGTTTTTGTGTTGGTTATCATGCCTTGAGTGCCTACTTTTAAGACGATGTGGGATGCATTATAATTAGAGATCCTTGTCATTTGATTGGTGGAATATGCGTCACGTGTCATCCATTATTTTGGCATGTATCTAATGCCAAGACGCTCCAAAATTTAGTTTTGGACAGGCACCTGTCAAATATGGATAATTATTTGACACTCCGCAGCGTTTTTCCCCCAAAAATCGTTTCCTGCCCGTTTGTCCAAACGAGGCAAGGTCGTGTCATGGCGGACCAAGGTTGGTGTCTACATGGAGTCATCCTCGTTGTTTAGAAGTTTTTGTAAAGAATTTTCAAAGTGTGGAGTTGATGAGTTTCCAGGTCTATTTTGTGTTTATTGTGAACAAATTTCTAATGACAAGGATCCAAGTGTGAGGGCCATGTCACAAGAGGCAATTTACAGGTAACCAGTTCCAGGCAATCTCCAAGAACAAAAGGCATTCACATTTGAATGTTCTTCTAATTTTCTTGAGGATTGTAAGACATTGTTATAAAAATAACCCCTGTGCTCCCAAAGTGTTCCTTTTGCATGCGGTGCAGTTGGTTGCCTCCAAGTTGCCAGTAAAAATTGCCCTGTGTGACATGGCCCTTATATCAAATATTGAATACATTTCCTTCGTTCTTTGCCACGGAATAGAATCACTCGGTGAAACCTGGTTTTTCCATAGATTTCAACTCGTGATTATATTCTGCTACAAACCACTCATGTGCATCCAATAATTGTTATCACTCTTGTTTATCTGAGCCCATTTTCATAGAGCTGCTTGTGCAGAATAAGGTTACCAGCTAAAACACCATGTCACATGTACCATCTGTAACAGGTATCCTGCTCATTTTTGCTTAGCAGTAAATTGCTGAGCAATATGTTCTACTTAAGCAGCTCTTTGAAACTTCATCCAGTTGGGTACTTATTTTGTAAATTGCGTGCAGGAAATAAAATGTACAATTGAATGGGAGAATTTGGAATGATAGGTGGTAGCAGACTTACCAGGTAAATTTCCATTGTTTGCGTAGTTCTTAGCACGTGCATATATCCGAGAACAATGGATTTACCTGGTAAGTCTGCTGCCACCTAGTGTCCTCAAAAGTCCCCTACTGAACTGAATTGGATCTACCGGCAGTGGGCTACAACATTCAGATTGACTATGAGAAGTTAAACAAATGTCTTTCTTTAGAGCCTGGAAGTGGAACTCACCATCTTGTCGGGACAGCTCATATCTCCTCCCACAGGAAAGCCGCCTGGTGGAGTCTAAAAGGAAGAAGTATTGTTTGAATGATTAGTCATCAATAACGGAGGAGGCGTTTTATCTACTCAGCTCACAGACACAAGTTTCATCTCGGGATAAAAAGACCATTTCGGATGGCAGTTTCATGGAGGGAAGGACCATTTTACAGAGTTTAATTTTATCAATGACAAAGACAATGTCAGGCAGTAATTTTTCTCTAAGAAAGCGAGAATTTCAGCCTGTAATTTTAGCTGTAGGGAATTATAAGCATTATAAGAGACAAGAGTTGTTTAGCTACCAGTAGGCCCTATTGTTTTACTCTGTTTAAATATCTTTAAAAATGTTGGTTTTGCTGTGATGCATTTGCAGCCATTACGGAGGTCACACACTCGAAACATTCATGTGCGTACGAGACACGCACAACTCTCAGCCAACAATTGGTCTTCTTTAGAGGGTGCTGTTTGAGCATGTGATGTCATACGCAAGGGGGTCTACACGAAGGTGTATCAGGAATTCCTTCAATCTTCTAGGCATTCCAGAATAATAACCATATTAATAAACGGGGTATTAGCACTTTGAACAAGATCAAAGCAGTTTACAGTGGGAGAAACAAAAATGCCTTGAACAAACAAAATAAGAACTCACAAACAATGAAGAAAAGGTTTGCGGTAACACCATCTAATAAATGTCTTTTGGGTAATGGTGGCCTCTGAGAAGAGCCTGGTACTTGACGTTTCAATCAGTGTACTCTGGCCATCTTCTGGAGAGCCACCACTACCCACAAGTGATTTATAATAATAATAATGTGTATTTATGATGCACTTTTCAAGCCAAGTAGGCCTGTGAAAGTGCCTTACAGTATTGAAACCCCTGTTCATCAGGCCCTAGGCATTTCTCAACCTATCTCAACTCCTTTAGAGTATGAAGCACTGGCAGCCAAATCAGTGCACAGGTTGCTGATCATTCACATCAACACACTCTACATACCCTGTTACTCCTGGGTGATGAGAAGCAATTATAGTAAAGTGTCTTGCTCAAGGACACAAGTGTCACGACTAGGATTCGAACCCACACTCTCTTGACCTCGCCACCGAAACTTGAGTTTGATGCACTAGACAGCTCGGCCACGACACGCCACATTACATGGTGTTACCGCAAACCTACCCCTTATTTTATGTTTCCACCATGCACAGCGTCAAGTTTTACTTTACTTGACAACTCTTCAAAGATTCATCCATGGTGCTACAGCAATAATTCTCAGTAAATTTTCTCACTCACCTTATAGGAAAGAATAGCTTGCATCAGTGTATTGGCCCATAGCGTTCCCTCGACTACAATAAAAGAGAAGTACAAATATATTTGGATTGGTTAATATGTGCTGCTCTAAAACATGTTCTCCTTGGAATGTAAGCCAAAGTCAATCAGTAACATGGTAGTACAAATCAATGAAAGTTGCAGTTTCCACCGAACAACAAGGAAAACATCTTCACGTGGAAAGTTTTTTCGATTAAGAATTAAGTAGCAGTCATATAGCATGATGTTCAAACTGTACATAATAATAATGTAATAATAATCACAATAATAACAACAACAAAACACATTTCTTTACATACACACATGTAGGACTTTACGTACGCCTGACAGGCGTCTCAAAACTCTCACTATTTTTACAACTGGTATGCAGAGCTACGTTTGAACTATGAGACACATTCACATACTACCTATGGATTATTTTGCCTTTGATCTTTTTTTGTGGGGTAGGGGAAGGGGAAAGAGGGGGAGAGGGTAAAAGAGGGAATGGGTAAGAGGAATAGGGGGCAAGGTTTTAGTCAGATGATCAACCGGCCTCATGCTGTCATCATTACTGAAACAGTCAACATGTGAATGACCGATATTGAAAACAAAAAATAATCAAATTGATTTTAAGAATGTGATCCAACAACGGAATACCAAGAAAAATACAAAATCCTCACCCAAGGTCTCTGCAGCAAAATGAAATGACCTTCCAGTCGTTTCCACAATGATACGGTTGTGTTTTCCATCTCCAAACTAAAGGATACATTAAAAAAAAAAAACGATACAAAGTAATCCACAATTTCAATGATGTTATGAACAGGCATGCAACTTTGGAAATTTCCAAAAACGAGGAAACAGCCAAACACACATAACTTTGTACAGTGTTTTTCAGTTTTCAATGGCACTAAAAGTGAAGAAAACTGAGGAAATCAGCTGATCGGCTGAAAAGTTGCATGCCTGTGTGAAGTACCATTTAACAATTCACTGAAGTTTTTCCTTCACCAGTTGCTAGTGGGAGATTTTGGAATGCTACTGGGACAGCAGACTTACCAGGTAAATTTCTATTGTTTATGTAGTTCTGAGTCCTGTACATTTCCGAGAACAGTGAATTTTTACCTGGGGAGGACCCTGACCAGAAACAAGTTTCCGACATAAATTCTTCGACCGAAACAATAGACAATGTAAGTCTCGCAGGAATTTGAACATTTTTTAGACCAGTTGGTCCCACGCACATTGCTTTAACATGTGAAGGAAACAAAATCACACGCTTCAACGGACTCTTATGTTCGAATACACACAAGACTTGCACGGTCTATTTCCGAAATGTCACAATTGCCTTTTGGGGAAACACAAAGGCGCAATGGCAATATCTTAAACCAACAAATCAACCTGCACCCTCAAGGGATGTCGCCTGTATCTGTTTTTAATTTCATCACTTGTATAAGTTCAATAAGTTTCATTAATCATCTAAAAGGCTTCATTGGGTTGAAATGGAATTAAACAATGTGACCGCTGTAATGCTGAGAAAACATTTCAGACAGACAAGCAACTTGATAGTTGAAAATGAATTGAGAAAACTGCCTTGGACATGAATATATGTGTGGCGTTTTTCAGTTTTCTATGACACAAAAAATGAAGGAAAAAGAAGAGAAAAAACAGCTGATCCGCTGAGAAGTCCCATGCCTGTTCAGAAGGAAATATTTCTTGTCTCATGCAATTTGACCTTTCGCGAATGGAGGCTGAGGGACGTGACAGGAATTGAAAAATAAATTTAAAAAAAAAAGAAATGTTCCACAGATTCTTCTGCATTATTATGCTTTTTAACTAAAAGGGCAATTATGAATGGGAATAAAAGAGTAATGACTCGGTCTTTTAAAAACAGCCGTTTAAAACCTTCAGCTCGGACCTTTATCACACAGTCACGACCCTACCGGTTTTAAACAGCCGTTTCAGACCTCAGTCACCACTCTTTTATTCCCTTATTAATCACTGGACTAAAAGACTGCACTTAGTAAACTGAATATGCTTTACATGGGATCAGGACATACATGTACCACCATAATCAGAGTCCAGCAGTTGGGGTGTTGTGTTACCATATGGAGTTGCTTTTTTGAGTGACGTAGGATCCTTAGTAAATCACTCAAGACAGTTCAGTTAATCGTATCCAACTTACCTTGGCTGTTCCACAGTGGTTTTTGACATCACGCATTGTCCCCACAGGGATAATCCCCTTGCACTCAGACAACTAAAAAAAAGACCAGGATATAAGTGTTATTTATAGATAACTGACTTAATACATCAGCTCTCCTCCTTCCACAGGAAATGATCCTTACATCTGTCTTCAAATAGACGTTAATTTGTGCATTGGGGATACAGAACATTCATGTTTTACCCATACACGGATGTGTTTAAGCACTGTATACTCAGTACTTTCATGAGTTCTGTGAAAAAAAATCCATGATGCAATTCAACATCTATTGAGGCATGCAAATTGGACTTAACAAAAAATGAGAACAATCCAATCTTTACAAGACTTTGTGCAGTGTTTTTCAATTCTCAATGACATGAGTGTTAGGTGAAAAATGAGGAAGTCAGCTGATCCACGCAAAAGCTGCATGCCTGATCTATTGGAATTCAATGCAGTACCTGCTGCTAGGAAGGATTAGAGCAGTAATCTCTGTGGTCTATTTGGTAAGACATCTGCCCTAAAATGGCAAAGGATGTGGGTCCGAATCCCATCCAAGTAACATGCCTGTGGATTCTTTCTTTACAGAACTCGGGAAAGTACTGAGTATATAGTGCTTAACACACATCGGTGTATGGGTAAAACATAGATAAGCTTTCATTAAGTTAAAAACTTAGGAGAAATTAGTTAATACAGACCAGAACTTACTTCCCTTCAGGTTTCAGAGACTTAATGCAACATAAAAAGAGTTCAAACAACAAGAAATGCACTGTAAAATAAATGCAGTTAATTGTTGTTCCATATGTTTGGCAATTTACCAACTTCATTACTACCAGAAATAATGATTGTTGAATAAATAGCTTGTGTCACTTATTTTCAACTGAAATAATGAATAAGAAGTTTTTGTTCTTGAGCTTGAGCTTGAGATGTATTAATCTTTTAACCAGCAGATGCTGGACGACGTGTATACCAGCCATTATTTTCCGAGCCAGCAAAGGGTAACGTGACTTTTGTATTTGTGTCTGAAATTCAAAGCAAAGACCAAAGGTCACCCGGACATTCCATTACATAGTATGCACAGAGCATGCAATTGCCGTTTAATGCTTTGATTCACTCTCACAAAGAGGGAAGATGGTGCTGAAAATGTCGCCAAATATTTCCCATTATACAGGGGTTATTGTGTAATCCCCTATTCTAGATCTTTAACCTTTTGTTCTAAGAGGATTACGAGACAGTGAGAGGCTTCTGCCATTGTTTATTTACTGTGATTCAGCTCAATGGAGGTAAGTTGCAGTGAACCGAGTATCCAGCGTTTGTTCCGATTTTACCAACAATCCAACGGCCAAAATTTTTCGAAAGAGGAACCATGAATCTCGGTGCTTCAAAGAGAATCTTTGCTCTCTTGGCTTTGTAAAGTCAGAGTTTCTTTGTTCCAGCAGTACTGCGGAGTCAAAGCCCACCACACAGGATGTTACATTTTAGAGGGTTACAGACTCTCTGTATATTATTTCAAATAGAAATCTGAAGGGGTTTGGTCAGATCAAGGGCTGTTTTTCATTTCAGTGAACCATCAGAAGGTGCAGGGAGATCAATGACAAATCCTAACAAATCACAAGCCTGCAACATATTCAAATGGAATCAACTATGAAACATTATGTTATACAATTCCCATTGGATGGAACCAAACGCAGCTCTATCAACACAAGGTTCCTCCGTGCTTTTATGGTACTTTGGACTCAAGAGGAACAAATCTTTAAAAAAATAAAATTCAAATCATTTCCTGCTAAATGTTAGTCTGAAAACAAGAGGAAGCACTGATGGAAAGTATGAACAAATTTGACAACATTTTGTTTTATGACTTTACGGTTGTTAAATTTGAATTATCTTTTTTTAAAGCTGACACTTTTTTAATCTTGTTACTTACCGAGTGTTCATTTTCAAAATATCTGATTTCACTTCCATTGAAGACAACCCAGCGCTTCCTAAATCCTTTATTATTTTGCTTTCTGTTTGGATAAAACAACATCGGTAGGATCAAACAAATTTAAGTAAACAAGACCTGAGAGCTTTTGAAGTCAGCACGAAATCTTAAAAGAAAGTGGAAATCAATTTGTTGCCGCTTTCACGAAGGAGAGAACATATCGTCAAAAATCATTAATATTGACAACTCAAATTTTGTCAACACATTTTGGGCATTTTCATTGACATCAACAATCTCCCCCAAATTCATGTCTTAAAATGTACTAGTTTTATGAATACACTAATTACCACATTAACAATATCTTGAGATTAATTTACAGATTGGCGTTTTGATAGAGACGCACTTCAATTTGCCTATTATTGCTTTTTGCACACTGAGGTGCATAGTGCTGTTGTCATGAAGAGACCATTTGTGTCATCCACAAGTTCACAGTTCTCTAGACTTTACCCAGTCAGTTTCCCTTGTAGTTTATTGCTTAAAATCAAATTGTCTTAGGTCCTGAAACTAGGTGAAAATCTTAACAGCGATGAACTGATTAAAGAAAAAAGATTTACAATTAAAAAAATTTGTTGACTGATTCGTCAACATCATGAAAACAGTGGCTATTCATCATTATGCCCTTCCCGAAACCATAGCTTGGGATTGGGCTCCGGCTTTGGCTCTGACATATGGTAAGGAACTTCCAACAGGCAGACGGTGCCTCAACCGAAGCCTAAGCCATGGTTTGGAAAATGCCCATCGACTGCAGGACTTTGGTTGACATGGGGCAGTTCTTAGCAAAGTCGTGTCCTCAAGAATTAGGGTTTCAAAGATGAACTGTTTGTAATAGTTGAAGATCAACTTACCCTCCTTGCTTCCAGAGATATCCACTCTTATTCACCTGGACTGCCTTAGCTGATGATGGTGCCTAGACCCGGGAGTAAGATATCATGTACATGAAGTTGATTACCTCGGTGTGTCACTCTACTACATGAATCTAGTCCAAAGCGCTACACCCCTAGTACAAGTACTCTAAACTTTTAGCATCTATGCATACCTTAGTCTGGTACCAAGTAAGGTCTGCCTAGTGCAGGGATTGACATGATTGATAAACACCCCATCTTCAGCCTATCACCCAGACTTTGCCCTCCCGCACCTTCATCCGCCTTGAGTTTGTGGTGTCACCAAGTAATTACAGCCATTTGTTGGGTACTGTTAGTTGCTTTTCTACAAATGGTTGCACATTTAAATTATTCGCAAGCACACTAGCGTGTCCTGATTTTTCTGCTTGTGAGAGACTTTTTAAAATAACAATGTGTAGTGGGCGGCAGCTTTTCTAGTAATTTGCTACTTGTAAGCTCCAGTGATTAACATAAACAAAGAACTATGGAACAGGGACTAAAATCCTTGTCAGATTTTTCTGACTGGAGGAGGCAGCAGCTGAAAAAATAATCTTTAGTTGTAGTTTTCATCTTATTTTGGGTTTTACCCTACGCTTGATAAGCATTACAAACACCGAGTGCTTTCCCCCCGAGTCCCGCAGACAAAATCCACCGGCATACTTCTCCGGTGGGATTCAAACCCACCTACCCAGCCACTCTAACACAGACGTATTTACCACAAGACCACCGAGCACCCCCAGTGACGAGAAGCCAGTCGACTCCTGTTAACTATCAGCAGCTACCACAACAATTTAATAGATGAAATAATTACTATGGGGAAACAGTTAAGAATTTTATTTTGATTTTTAAAATACTATCAAATTGTTGCAGAACCTGCTGTTGATTACAGGATTCGGCCCTGGCCTCCTGCCGCTCGGCACGCTCAGTGGTCTTGTGGTTAGACATTTGCTCTGGAATGGCGGGGGTCATGGGTTCAAATCCCACCCTGGCATTAATGGCTGTGGATCTTTTTACGCATGACTCGGGGAAATCACTGAGTATACAGTGCTCATCACACATTGGTTCAGCTTAAAAAAATAAATAAATACAAAATAATGAAAATAACATTCCTTTTTCCCGGCGCAATTATTACATCTATTAATTTTTCATCTCATTTTGAACATGCCTTGCGCCTCTAATTTAGCAACTCAAAAGTCTCATTTGTTATAGCAATAAGAAACAAATTTGAACGATTTAAGTTGCGCAGTGGTGGATCAATATTGGTAATGTCCAGTATGTAATTTAAGGCAATGTTATATTAAATTATTCAACAGTGTCTTGTGCTCCATGATCAAAGAAATTACAATGAGAGACTTTGGGATGCTAGATGGCAGCATTCTTACCAGGAAAATTGTCATTGTGTACATAGTTCTGAGCATGCAAACAGTTCCCGGCAAGTCTGCTGCCACCAAGTGCCCCCCTAAAAAGTCTCCCACAACATGACAGTGTTGGTTGGCAAAATGTAAAAAAAAAAAAGGTTGTACATGTACTTCTGCACCAGCATGCTCAAAATAACGTCATACATAATAAAACATCTCGTACAGTAACATACTTTACATGCTACATACAAACAAGCTGTGCACTAAGGATTTCTCCACTCCCAGAACGTTACAAAATACCGACCAAATTGTCTAGAATCGTTTTCTGATTTGCTGAAATCACGCCCCGATTATTTTTTACTATCATCAAATTCACCACAAAGTGAAGAAGTAATCATCCATGATCAAATCTTGCCTCATCCTGTTTGCCACATTTGGTTCTGATCAGGATGTCTAAGAACTAATGATCTTATCATCGACTACAAAATTTTTTAATTTCTGTTGAATGCAAATCTCAAACCTCCATGTCAGTTACTTTGAATAAAGTAAAGCTGCATCCCTTTATTCCATTCCACTTTTGTTTAGCTAAACTTGTTTTCATGTAATACCCAGTTGTATCTAGTGATTGTGGAATTTAGACTGTTAATGTTTTTTTCTTTAAATAGCACCTGATAATTTTTGTTCTGTATTGATGGTTTTTGTTGTTAGTTATTTTTGATGACATCTTTGATTTTAAATTCTTGTTGTCGCTGTGTTTGTGTCAACATGACAATGTTAGTCATGGGTGCAGATCCAGGAGGTCCAGACCTATCTCTGCTGTCAACGACTGTTTTTGTTTTCTTCTTCTTCTTTTTTTTTCACTTTAAACTTGTGCCGTCACTTTAAGCCCTATTTCTTGCTACAGACCTAACCAACGTTCTTTAATCATCACGACATTCCACCTACTTTTTAAAATTTATTTTGTGTGTTTGTTGTTGTTGTTGTTGTGGTTTTATTTGTCTATTTGTTTTGTTGTAATAAAACCTAAATTGAACTGAATCGAATTGAAGTAAATATAGTTCATTGGAGTACATGCACAAGTACATGTACACTAACTTTTCACCATATCTGACAATTCCAAAGACCTATTCTTGTGGTTCCAAAGAAAAATAAATAAACAATCTTTCAAATAAAAGCAAGGAACCAACATTGCTCTATAAAGTATCATTGCAATAACGGTATACGCCATACAAAACTATGCGCCTTTTTGAAAAGTATATTTTTTTTAACTTAACTTGTTGACAATCAATTTTTTCTACCGATACTAAAATCTGGCCTGAATTTTCCCAGCCTTGAAAGCTGCTTACCTCAGCGGTGCTGTTGCGATCTTGCAGAGATTGCGAGAGTTTTTTGGATAGACTGTGTCTAGTTTTCTCCTGGAGTTGGCATGCATGGATAGAAAGAGGGAGAGAAAGAGGAAGGGTGGACACCACAAAACAAAAACAGTGGGGTTAGTTCACCATGCAGTCTATATCTAACACCACTTTTACAACAAATGCATTAAAGATTATAAATACTTACACGTTTGTACGAGAAGATAACAAATCATCAGTATAAAACAATGGCTTATAAGCCATTTGGGACTTGCCAGATATAGTAATGTCTGGTACAATGACTCGATTGGTCACAAGTGAACACTCAAATTTGAATTCCCCAGACTAAAGACAGTGTTGCTATGCCACATGGTTGAGGCAAGCTTTTGCATGGCAACCTCCAGATGGGCAAAGCTTGGTACCGTTGTGTCAAATACATTCATTCAGAATTGAGTGTGGATATTCACTGTCTTTAATACACATAGCTGCATGAACATGAAAGCTTGCCCAACACGGTCTTCAGTCTGGGGAATTTAAATTTAAGCAATCACTTGTGACTCAGCAAGTCAGTGTACCAGATGGGATTCAAATCTAATTAGCAAATGGCTAATTGAACTGAGTCTTGATCACTTGACTCGTCATGTAGGCTTGATATTCTCTGTTGTTTTGTGGGATTCACATGGCCACAGGTGAGACCTTACTTTTGCCAGCTGACCTTTATCATGGTGCCGCCATCTTGTTTCTCCTAACAGTCAAATCAATGTAACCAGACCGAGGCTGGACGGGAAAATAGTCTGGCACCTTTCCAGCAGAATGAAAATCAGTATTCGGTAATGCAAATTCATACGGGAAGCAAAACTGATTATGGCGGCAGCATGATAATGGTCTATTGCTATTTGTACCTCCATTCTTATAAAAACATGAATTGGGAGGAAAGGGGGGGCTTGGTTGCTAAAGCCCCATTTCCTTAATATTCAGCTGCATTGAGTGTTTTGTATCCACTACTTTGACCCAACATGCCAAAGGGAAACCTGAATAATCAAGACTTCTTCTTCTTTTTTGTCTTACTGTTTTACTGTAAGTGCAACCACCATTGATTTAAATGACCACGTATTCAAATCATATTGCATGTCGATAATCTAAGGTTGTTACTTTAAGACAAGGTACATCATTTGATTTGGGAAGGCTGTTGCTCATTCCAATTTACATGTGTCACATTCAATGTTGCTTCCCATGCTTACAATGTAACACTTGCAAAAAAAATTCTTATGTTGCAAGTAAACTGTTGTTTTTTGGTATTACATATTTCTTTCCTGAAATCACTTTCTTGAAAAACAAAATCACTTATCTTGATGGCTAGTTTTTGTACCAATTCCAGACGCAAGTGCCATGGCTTCTGAACAGTATGGCCGCATCGGAATCAAGCGACTTGGGCTACGGCTGTTGGCCGCACCGACAACGTTGGAGAGAACGACTTTTTCGGCATTCAAGCCGTAGCCACTGCCGAAGCCACTCATTCAGACACAGTCTGTACTATGGCCTCCAGATGGCATCAATGTTGTACCTTCCCTACAACCATACAGTGCACAGTGCATTACATGTACATGAAAGATGCAGACATTCAACTAATTCCACCACGAGTTCAGAGTAGTTTCCACATCCACCGAGCTACAAGATACAAACCAAGCACTACACTGCTACTTACATCAATGGCGCGGCTATGCGTTCGCTTTATGGGTGGATGTTCAGGTATTTGAGGTTCACGATGCCATTTCTGGCCCATCCGCAACACATGTTCTTGGATTTTGCTACGTCTGTCTGCCAGATCTACACTGTCACATTCCTACAACAAGTAAGGAACATATGTAAGTACTTCGGATAACTGTAGTAAACGCTGTTGTCGTCGCACTTCAACTTAACAACTCTGTGTAACAAACTCTTACCTTTAACAAGCTTGTCCCTAATTCAAAATACTGAAGCCAATCAGCGACTGGCACGCGCACGAATCTGCCTTGGAAATTTAGAGTGCTGTTGGTACGTCAATTCGTCGTGTGTATGTCCGTCTGCTGCACCCACAAAGTTGTTGCTACTTTGCTTCAAAGCCGGCATATATGTTTGTGTATGATTTTATTAGAAATCACCCGTTTTATCGATCGACGCATTTCTTGGGACGGAAACTGAGAATTCTAGCAAGACTCTGAGTCTTTGCCAAATGAAAGGCAATTACAAAGATTATGGTTTGCTCAACGCATTTCCTACAGAGTTTTCAGTGGGGTAATGTGAAGCGGGCATGGCCAACGGTTGAATACCAGGATTGTTTGAAAAGCTAATTACTTATGCAATTATTTCTAGTAACAAGTGATAAACTACGAGGGAAACTGACTGGGTAAATTGAATTCATTTTTTGAGTGAACAAAGAAAAATTGACTTGAACGGGATTTAAGCCTGCGACCTCCGGATTAACGTGCTTGTGCTCTACAAACTGAGCTATCTAGCCCTATCATGGCGGTCTACCTATTTTGTCACCAGTCAGAAGCCATACAACCTGACACAGCTGTATGACCAGGGATTACAGCTTACGATACAACCTGGGAAGCAGCAGGCCAGGGATCAGCTCAAGGGGATGTGACTTTTTTTTATTTCAAATATCAAGTAATAAACCATAAGGGAGACTGACCGGGTAAATGTAATTCAATTTTTGGGTGAACAAAGTTTGTATCTTTCTTAAACTTGGGTGTGATCTCTGGTCATACGGCAGTTTATCCCGTTTATGTCTAATGACCTGTATACATGCATATATATATTGTCCGAGCCAGTAAATGGGGGTCATGTGAAGAAACCCATTGCGAAAAAATCGGAGTACAAGAACAATGGTTGCCCAGACGTTTGTTTCAGAGGGTGCATCGCTTCGTTTCGCCCACACAAAGAGGACAGATGGTGTTGACTATTTCGAAGATTTTTGCCCATTATGCAGGGGTTATTGTGTAATCCCTGATTCCAGACCTTTGTCGAGACATCAAGAGGCTTCAACCAATGATTATTCCTAGTATTTTGGTTCAATGGAGGCAAGCAAGAGTGAACCGAGCTTCCAGACCCAGTGGTACAACTGCCAAGTTTAAGCAGCATTGACTATGGTAACTAATTGGATGGGAGAAGATTCCATGTATTGTCATGGTTGGTGGCTTGTCTGGGACATGACAGGGCTCCTTAACATCAAGCCTGCCTCTATCAGATGGGATGTAAAACTGTAGGTCCTGTGCATTGTGTTATGCACACCAAACATTTGGGACATAAATAAAAAAAGAAGTTTTTGGAATGACTGCATATTGCGCCGTCTCTGACCACAGTCCTTGAACTTCGCTGTTGAAAGGGCACTGCAGTTTTCCTCTGGTAAGGGGCACTTCTATAAGGAAAATGTAAATTTGTATTGGAACTTTTCAAAGGGCACCACGGCAATTGCTGTGGGAGCCGTGGGTTAAATCAAGGCCTGCGAGCATGTTTGGAGTTTAGCTGATAAGATGCGCATTTGAACATTCATATGGAACTAGCACAGTATAAACGAATAAATACATGAAATATATGAATGTATTCTTACCTCTAACACAGAGGCCTTGCTGTAACTCAAGCTGTCCATGTCAAAGCCAGAATCATCATCGTCTCCACTCTCTTCATTCTGTGCCAGTTCCTTGAAAGTAAACTTATACCTCTCTGTGGAACCCATGGGTTCGTCTTGAAGAGGGCTCTCTGGCCCCATTCCTTTGGCATCCAGCAAGTCATATTCATCCTCATTGAGAATTGGTGGCAGCGAAGGAGATGTGTGCCTCACGGGAAGCACGGGTACAGCTTTTGTCGGCATTTTGAGCATGTGAGTTGGAGCTTGTTCATGAGTTTTTGCCACTGGGGGTGGAGGAGCGCGTCTAGCTGGTTTGGGTGGCATTTTCTCCTTCTCATGTTGCAGTAGTGAACCTGCCTTATGGGCTTCCTCAAAAGGAGTAGTCGTCGTTGGCCTAAATGGCTCTATTGGGATAGCTGGGTGCCCTTCCGTTATACCACTTACAGACTCACTCAGCAAGATATAGGAGTGTCGGTCTGAACTTGCTCCCGAGACGGGTCTTGAATCTGCATCAGTCAAGAAGCTGCAGTTATCATCATTGCTATTGGCACCAATGGGATTTGGTCTTGGTAATGATGCAAGAGAAGGTTCTGCTTCACCCTGTGGATCTAACCTGGGGGGAATTGGTGGAGGACGTGAAGGAAGCTTAGGCACACCTGTTGATTCATCAAATGTTTCAACATCCTTTGGTGTTGAAATGGAAGAGCGATGTATCTTCGAGTACTGGTCTTCAAGGTCATCATGAGTTAATGCTACAGAATATGAACTGAGAGTACTTTGTGTCTGATCACTTCTAAAATCTTGATCCACTAAAGGTTTTCCTTCATTTCCATTACCTGTAGTATTGAGCTTGACAGCGTGACCTTCATGATCAACTAAGTTTGATGACTTGCGGGGACGTGCCATTGGTACAGTTGATTGATGTGTGTCTTGTGTCAGAGGAGTGGCTGATGGTCCAGGTGCCGGTCCTTGGTTTGCTGTAGGGCTATGAGATGGTGCTTGACAAGACTCTCCTTGAGATGAACTCATTGGTTGTTGATTAAGTACTGCTTCCTCTGGCAAGTATGGCTGCGTCAGATTGGGAGCCCCTGCTTTTTCTGTCGATGGCGAGTTCTGAAAGTCCAGATCTACCGAACTGAGAGAAAGGTTGGGAGGACGGTCTGGCAGATAAGGCATTTTGCTGACCAAATCTCTGGTTGGTGGAGTTGGTGGAGGATGGCTTCCACGTCTTGTGACAGGAGGGAGAGGAACAGGTCTTGACATTAAAACCATAGTGAGATCAGGATCAGTGCTGGGTGAAAGTACAGGGGATGGCTGGTGTGTTGATGGTGGTAATGGGGGAGGTGTGCAAGGAGGAGGGGGAAGGGATAGATCATGTTCGAACATCTCAGGGTTGCAGAAAAGGGATGGTGGACGTATTGGGGGTGCATCAGGATAAAACTCACTAATATTCTCTTCTGTAGAAAGTGGGTCAAACTGCGCAATGTTCAAAGTATCAGAAAAACTGATATGTTTATCAGTATTTGTCGAGTCAAAGGGATTAAAAGAGCTCTGCTGTGGTTGGGGTGGAGCCTCGAGTACACTTTGCACAGGTGTCTCCTCAGATGGTAGTGGTGGAGCTGGCAAGTCGGAAGAAAGCTGAGGCATGACTGATAAGTTTGTGGCGCTTTGACGTTTTGGTGGCATGGGGGGGAGTGAACCTGTTGGTGGAGATGAACCTCTCGGTGGAGCTGGAGGAGGAAGAGCTGGCAGACTTTCTTGCTCAGAGTCATTTATAGATACTGCACTGGGAAAAGGAACGACTATTGCTTTGGAAGGAGGAGGAGGAGGGGGGAAACTTGGAGGACCAACATCATCAAACTCATATGCAGATAACATCAAAGTGGAGCTGTCTGTCAAGTGTGACCCGACATCAGATGCGATTGAAGATGTGTCCAGGGAAGCAGAATGGGGAGCTGCTGGTAAATCCCTCTTAATGATTTTAGGACTAGGTGAGCTCTTGGGAGGGGGTGGAGGAGGCAAGTCGGGAAGACTGTCATCATCCAAATTATCATCAAAAGACCCTTGAGATTGTGGTGGAAGAATTGGTGGTGGCGAAAGAAATTGTGATGATGGCAACAGAGGGGAAGGGGAAGTAGGAAAATTGTCTAGATATATGTTTTGCTCAGACTTTGGGAATAGTTCTGCAGGTAAAGATGACTTTAACAAGGAATGGGATTCGTCTACAGGAGGGGCTTTGGGTACTGGACGCTGCTTTGGCACAGGTCTGCTATCTGGCCTTTCCCGTCGATCAGGTAGCGGGGGAGGTCTTTCTTCCGTATTAGGCTCTGGCCTTGCTCGAGGTTGAGGCCTGGGTACATCTCGTGACTGTTTGGGAGGAACCTCTGGATTTACAATCATTCTTGGACTAGGGCCTCTTGGAGGAACTGAAGGGTGTGACCCAGAACCCGCATACGTAGAGGGTGCACTCTGACGTTTTGTTGGTAACTGACGGTCTATTTCCTGTGACTGCAATATGTTTGGAGCAGATCTCCTTGGAGGCAGAATGGGAGTGTTGGATTGAACATCGACTGCACCAGATGGTGGATGCATTAAATATGCTTCATCATCAAACACTGGCTTCTTTCCTTTATTGTGTCCGTTCTCTTTGCTTTGCTGTTGAACATTGACCCTTGGTGGAGGCATTGGAGCTTCCGTGGTGGGTGTATGATTCTCCTTCTCAGTGCTCACAACAAACTCTGACAACAAAGCTTCTGCTTCACTTGGTAAATGGTTGAGGATTCGTTTCTGGTAGCCTCTCTGTGTAATTCCTAACATGTTCAGCTGATCTTCAGTCAGGTGGCAAACCTGATGGAGCTCTGTGACACCATTGACGAGAAAGTTAGCGGTGAAGTGGCCAAGATCTAAGGACTCCAGCCAATCCTGGAGTGATGATGCCACCTTGTGGGCCATTGTGGGCCGTTGGAGAAAAAGTGCAGTCTGTGTGAGTGAACTTTGGAACTGGCGGCACTATTGCACTGATATCGATGAGTGGAACTTTGCCGGTTGACCACGCTAATGCTTCAACAGATCACTTCCTCATAGTGGTTGATCTCCAGCCTGCAAAGGGAAATAATGGGGAAAACACATAGTGATTAACATATATTTATGTATAATATTCATTGTTCTATTTTCAGTACGCATGCATTATGCCTGATTTTTGTGGAAATCTATGTTTTTAACCTCTTTCTGTTCTTCCTCACTATTTTGTGAACCCCTCAGTTCTGTTAGTCAAGTGTCAGGGAGCGTATGAACTATCATTACCGTCATGATCACCCTACAAACCAAAACGATTAAATCCCATTTTGTATGAAGTAGCCAAATGTTTTCACATAATTTGGGGCTGTTAGTATAATTATGATACAGTGCTGTATGTTCGAATTCAACCAAAAAGACCTGCTTTGCTATGTGCACACAATGCACATCTCATAGACGTACATGTACATGTTGAGCAAAGAGAGTGCTGAGCCTGAGTGCACTCTGTGTCCTGCTGGTGGACGCGGCAGATCAATACCACGTGATATGCCCGTCATGCCTGTATGGCAAAATGCCAACGCCCATACGATTTTTTTCTACAATATTTATTGGTCAAATTTAATGTGGCTGTACATGCTGTATGGCAAATTTTGCCATTATGAGCACATCAAAGGTGATTTCAGGTGTAAAAACACAGCGTACTAAAATGGGCGCATATGTATATAACATAATCTCGCAAACTGAGATGCGCAGTTAATGACTCACTCAGTATTCTCCAGGTTCTTTTTCTATGGGTACATGTAGAGTACATTCATGGTATGGAAAGTCTATCTCATTTCAAATGTATGGGCAATGTTTTTTCTCCTAACAAATGAGACCTTTATTTAATTGATGTAAAAGAGACGTTTATGCATCAAAAACTCAATTAATTCAGTTCTGGTAATGGTGAAGTTTCGGCTGAATCACATTTTCAACTATCTTGGCTGAATCACATTTTCTGCTGTTCACTAGCATGAGAAAACACGATACATTCATTGATCTAGTGAGGATTGCAGGGACACCATGTACATAAAACTCTCTCAATGAGTTGTGGTGGTTCTCAAAAGAACTGCCGGTTTTAGCATACGGCAACAGAGTCCAGCATTCTCCTGAAGACAATCGGAGCATACTGATCGAAACGTTGAGTTGTTAAAACCACCAATTCTTTTCAGAACCACTGCAACTCATACAGAGAGTTTTATGTTCACGGTGTTTCTGCAAAATATTGTTTTCCCACCATGCAAATGTTCTAATCCTACATTCACTGATTACAAACTCGTTCAATAACCCCAAATATGTTGCTCCACAGAAAACCATTTTTGCAAAGCCGATTTGACAAAACAATTTTTGATGCAAAGAGAGGTCAAGCCACAACCATAAAAACGGATGATGTCACTGGTGTTGTTTTCAGATTAAACAGGAAAGCTATTACAAAAACAGAAGAATGACAAAGAGGAAACTTGTGTGCTTGAACCACAAGGAAAACATAAACATGAGTATTTCCTCCATCCACATTTTCCTCTGTTTTTGGTAGTGACTTAATTCAGTTCGGAATATTTATAATGTGCAGCGTAACATTCCTGTATTTTTTTTTAATCCAAGGAGGCAAGGTCACCACTCTTGAAAAGGGCACTTGGGTTAGAATAACAAACGTTAAAGTACATAATGAGACAATTTCATGTGGTACTGCGGGGGCATGACTGCAAGACAACCAGGTCATGACCCCTTGAGGTACTTCTTTCACTACAAGCAAGACACATTAAAGCCCCAGCTCAACATTGGGGAGAAGAAAAAGATAAATGTTCACAGATTTACATCATGTACCTTACATGGTATACAGATAATGTTGGTAGAAAACTTTCCTTGAAATATTTCTGCCTGAAGTGTTATTGTTTTTTAAAAATAAATCCAAAATTAGTTTTAAGCCTCAGTGAGATGATGACTCTGCCTTTAAGAATGCAGACAAAATGCTGAATGCATTGTTACCGTTTTCTTGCAAATGAAAAAACGTAATGAGCTGAAATTTTCACAGGTTGGTTTTATTACAAATATCTTGATTTGTGCAAAGAATGGAAGCATTTACAGTCAGTTTACCAATGTTGAGCTGGGGCAAATAAGGATAGGTAGTTATAAACAAAAATAATAACAATAAATAATAAAAAATACCACTTTCAATCTAATAGTTTTAACTAATTAGGCCTATACCAATACTTTGGAAGAATATTTCTGAGAAAAAAAAAGCTATTGCAGACTGCTTACCAACCAGAAGGACCTACATGTATGGTATACATTCATGTCAATGCAAAAAAAATGTTAATGGCCTCACGTTTTGACCAAAGCAGAGTCTTTCTCAAAAGCTCCAGTTTCAGCCTTTGAGAAAGACTCTGCTAGGGTACAAATGCCAGGCCATTAAATTGTTTGTAAACGTATGTCTGAAATAACTTTCAAAGGTAAGAGCAAAGGCATTTAAATTACTGTTTTCCTCGTTTTCACTTAAATACAAACTTTTCACAAGTTGGTACATGTAGTAGCCTTGGTGGGTTTATTGAAAATCTCAAGGATAGGAGTTAAATTTACTCTTCCAAAAAAATCAACGATGTACTTTCCCTTTTAAGGATTATCGTGATGACAAAAAATTGAACTTGGAGCGTTACCAAAATCTGCCCAGGTGAACGTACATCATAGACACCAGATACAACACACAATGCATTAAAGATGCATTGTCCGATTTCAGGCCGATTTGGGGGTTAACAATTGATTCAACTTTCAAATTGCAAGTTATGAGCTTTCATTTGATACTTTGAACAAAAAAATCTGTCAAGGATTAATGGCAGTTAATTACAAACGTAAATGAATAAAGGCTGGCCCAGCCTTTTAATCCTCAGAGTGATGGCGTACATCATTTGCATATTGCAGCAGCACAGGGTATGAATATCCATGTTTATATTCAAGCAACGTTGTTTCGGAACGACAATCGACCGGTTGGTTGTGTGTCATGTGTGTGGTGCACATTGTACACGGTGTAACAAGAAAACCCAACACTGTACATGTACAGTAGGAGCCTACAACAAGCGATCGTCCGTGTGATCGTCGATCGACCAGCGTCAGCCTGCTCCTACTAACCTGCCCGGTGTGTTTGCAGCAGAGAGCAGGTGGTAGTTTATCGCTCGGATCGCGCACCGATGTATGTACATTGTACATACACCGTGTACATTGTATGTACCTGAAATCAGGAACAAATCCTGACAAATCTCATATGCCTCATGATACGATTAGGGTCCTGATACCCATGATACAGGGTTTGCCCTTAACTTGTTCAGTGACTGGCCAGTGGGACCAGTTAGTTTGTCACTTCAATAGTCCCTCAGCTTTGTCACTGGTCTATATCTTAAGGTTTTCTTTCAACATCTTTTTTTGTCATCTTGTATGGTACATGAGTTTAACCCATACAAACAATCAGTGCATGTATCTGTTGGAAGCAATGACCTACATGTAGCCAGCAGGACCACTTCGGACAGAATGTTGACTGGCCCTCAGAATTTTTAACTGCCATTTGGCCAGCGGGCCACTGTTAAAAGGAAGACCGCTGCGATAATTTGAACAATTGCCAACATGGCCAATGGTCGAAAATTGTCAGGGGCCTAATCTCCAGCAATCAGGGGTTGTTCAAAGTTTTCAACATTGTTACGGCATACACCGTTTTACTTTTTACACACGTTCAAAAGGGCAGGGGACAGGGCCTTCTCGGTTGCCGGTCCCCGATACTGGAATTCTCTACCACACAACATCTGTAGCATCAACTCACTCAACACCTTTAAGGGTAAACTAAAAACACACTTGTTCTCTCCACGGTCCAATTAACTATTGCTTGTCTTCTTTGTTGTTTTTCTAGATCTTTCCTTATTGTTGCGCATTTTATCCTTAGGCAAATGCGCGTTATAAATCTTGGTATTATTATTATTATTATTTACGATCCCCTCCCTGTACCATTTCTTGTTCATGTCAGTATCCATATCATGTGCATGTAACCATGGAGTACGGTACTTCCTCCATGATTTAACTGTCATTAGTCAATGTGAATTGTCCCCAAGAGTCTCCAGTTAGTTGTTTATTTGTTTATTTTTGTTTTTCAGTTCCGTTTTCCCTCTGCTGATTTTACTTTAGAAATAACAACGTTTCTCAAAAAAGTTTTACATGAACTCTTATCCCCCCCCCCCCCCCACCCACCCACATCATACACTTTGAATGCCGGAGAAATTGTTGAAACTCTGGACGGCCCTTAACTGTACATTGCTTCAGAACTGCCCTTAAAAAACATTGTGTGTTTTGTGCACTGGTGCACAACCTGTGCAGTACATTGTGTACAGAGCAGTCAACTGTCAGCAATGTGCACAGACCTGTCCACAAAGTGTGTAGTACATGAACAACATGCAGTACCATGCACTGGTGTACATGTGCACATGAATACATAAATAGATCATTTCATTTTTACAATGTACAACATGTACAGTAGAACATGATAAGGAAGAAATTTACAGTGTCGACACCGTGTAACACTCTATTAAAGAGGTGGTGGCTCTGAGAAGAGGTTTTCTCACTGTTTTGGACAGATTTCCACTACCTGACTGATTTACCTCCATGGATGTACGTACATAGCAGTAAACAGCACATTTATTAAAAGAGCATGCACATGTGTGCTATAAAGTTATATGATTACATAATCTAGTGGGGTTTGTGGAAACCTTACTAGATGGTATAAAGTTTGCAAACAAATGATGAAAATTGGTAAAGCAAAAGGCTTTCATGGAAGATAGGTACATGTAGTACTTCGTATAAAAAATGTAGGTAGCAGACTTACCAAATAATATCTACAGTTCTCGGAAATAGGCATGCTCAGAACCATGCAAACAATACAAAGTTACATGGTTTATCTGCCGTCACCTAGCATCTAAAATTCTCCAATTTGGAATGTAAGACCATGGAGGTAGTCTACCTCCATGGTAAGACACAGGTTTTTATATGTTTGGACGCCATAGACCCACTCACAAAAGTTGCAACTGCATGAGTGCATGCATTATGTTGCAGTTCAGTTTCGAATGACCTCCTGACTTCAACTAATATGAACATTCACATACCAGGAAGCTCATATTTATTTGTTTGCTATACAAACAAGTAAACTCCTTGTACATGTACATGTACATGTCAGTCATACATGAAAATTCTCATTTGAAAAAAAACAAAAACATTGAGAATCAATGTGGTAAATGTGAACATGGACAATTCACGATAAAAATCAATAGAGTATTTTGGTCACAAGCTGTGTAAACAATACCCTGGATTATAACTTGCTATTCTTAATCTGTTTAAAAAGTCCAACAGATGGGCTTGCTGATTCCAACCAAACTGGAGAATTAAACCAGCCGGTCAGAGCATCACAACAATTCCACATTATTATAAAAACTTACATACGAGTACATGAACAATTACAGGTCTTAACGTCTGGTCGTTTCAATCTCATTCTCTAGCTTGCAGGTCTCAGTCTCGTTTTGCTCACTTTTAGTTGTAGTCTCGAGGAAACAAAGTTAGTGTGCTCACCATGCTCAATCCTGACAACACTGATTATTACCGTAGTTGGTTTGTCAAACATTGATCTGGGCCTTTTCCAGGCTGAACAATGCCATATTCCACCAGGATCTGTCGGTCTTCATGTTGGTTTGAGCACATATGAGGAAGTGAAGCCAGAGGATTTTTGAGGGACGAGCTTCCTCCATTCATGATGATAATCTGACTATCAGGGAAATTCCCAGACATTGTTTAGGTTTGTACTCCAGTGAATGTAACACTGCATAATGGTCAAGGATGCACTGCACTGCTGTTTAAACAGAGCATCAAAACCAGACTTCGATGATGATTTACATTGTAGCACAAAACCCTTTTAAAAGGCTAGCTAACAGAACGGGGATCTGGAAGTGGGGTGTCCAAACTGTGCTGACAGACAGGGTGCAGTGCCCCATACATGCCGTACATGATGTACTTTGCTCCTGTAGAGGCAGGGCAGTTGGACACAGGGGCACCAAGGCAAAGACCAGGGGCATGGTAGCAAATGCCTGCAATGGGAGACTTTTGAGACGATAGCGGGCGTCCCACAAACCGGTCCTTTTCCACTGTTTTCATCGCTGAGAACAACGGAAAAGGATCGGTCTGTGGGACGCCCACTATTGTCTTAAAAGTCTCCCCATGCCTCTGTACACTATCAGGCCACTAAATCTGTACATATACTTAAAAAACGGATACATGTCTACTTTAAAAACGGGGCATTCAGAACTGACACCCAGACACGCCTCCACGTACCCTTCCATCAGTGGATTTGTACAGACATTTGTACATTACACTTACAGGATGGTCTGTCAGGACAACCCAAAGCCCTAAGGGACACTTAGGCAAAGACCAGTGCAACAGAGGCCATGGCCTCCCTGTAATTCAAGGCATGCACTTCCAAGGCTTTTTTTCATGAAATTTGATGGATTTGGGTACAGCACAGACTTACAACCCATTCTTCGACGAGGTCAGGCATATTTAATACACTACTTCAAATTCAAGTTCAATTTGTTTTCCAGATTATCAAACATCAATTACAACGCAATGGGAGAACAACAGATTGTATAGAAAATTCATACATGTAATGGAGCTTGGCAAAGACTAAGTATGGAACTTGGGTGATACTGCGGAGGGGCCCATAAGGAAGCAGAGCTTGATAAGGTTATGGGCCCCTGAGCATGAATTTTTTTAGAGTTTTATGGCATTGCCCATGGTCATTGCCTTGATGATCCTGTGATTCCAGTAGAAATTTAATTTCTTCAAAGAGGAGCTGTTTACCATGAAAAAAGTGCCTTACCACTGAAAGTATACCATCTACATTTTGAGCCAGACCTACTGCACACAGCATGGTACAGGATGGTACCCTGGCATACATTTTGTACTTACGTTTTCTGAAATGTAAATTTATCAGGAAGCTCAGAGGTCAGTATTGCACTGCGCACGGTGAATTACAAGACTCTCCAAACTCAACAGGGGTCCTCTTTTTGTGATTTCACTGCAACAACACAAAAACAACAAACCACGGTTATAAACACAAGAGCTTGAATTTTCAGAAAATCTTCATTAGACAACAGGGTCTGGTAGCTCCAAATTTTCACAGGCATGGCTGGACCAGATTTATTTAAATTACGAGACATTCATAAATACCCCCAGACAGGTTTTGGCAGTCCTATTGGCTGAAGGCTGTTCACATGACCAGTTAAGACCGGTCTTAAAAGGCTGATAGAAACATAGCTGGAGCAGTGAACGCATGTTCGTCACTCATACAGTAACCAAACGCGTGTCGCCACGCCTAGCTATACGCTGGCACTAATTTACGCGTAACACAATCAATAGACCTTATGCACATGACGTCATTTGAGTAGGGCGCCCTCGTCTAGAGGTCAAAATGAGGTTGTTCATTGGCCAATCCTGTGCGCCGCGCGTACAAATCTCTGCGTTTCCATTGTTACATCATCGATTTACCTCTAATTCAAGATGGCGGCGTGATGACGTCAATGCATAAGGTCTATACAAATCTGTACTCGATGTAAAATCTATGCATGCATGTTGTAAATTTGAAGTAACCATGGTTGTTGGCTATCATAGGTTGCTCAATGCTGCAAACTATTTGCTGCTTCAGATAAAAAGTGCTTCCATCCTTTGGATTTGGCCATTTCCAGTTTTGACCTGCTTGATGCATGACAGACACAGGAAAATCTCCTTGATCACCTATCTCTTCGACTTCACCTGGATATTATTTCACCATCATATTTAACCACGCACCACTGTTCATTGGCAGTGTTTCCCACATCCGGTTCACTTGCTTTTTAATTGTTGCCAATGACCTCTGCCTCTATTTGTGTGTGTGCACATACATGTATCCCTCACTCAATTATAAGGGAGGCTACATCTTTGCCATCCTCAACCTGGAAGAAGTGCTTATTGTGCAATATCTTTGATTTGATCAGCTGTTTCAAAGGTCACATCTAGGTTGAGGTTCTTATTTCTTCCTATGATGTCAGCTGTTGTCTTTTCATGTACCTTGACCTTGGGCATTTTTGATGCGGCACTTGCAAAGTTGCTGCACTTTTTACGCTATGCTTCTGCAGTCTTACAGGCTGCCACACAAACCTCTTTGCTGTTCAACAATCAAGTAAAACCAGAAGTGTCCAGTACTGTTACGTAGTACTGTGACTAGCATGAAACATGTGGCCATATACAATGTGCTTTGCAGAAGTGCATTGTGGGTAGGTATATAAAACAATACTGCCCTCTATCCATTCATTAGTGACATCTGTAGTTGTTCATATCTCTTAGTAAATGTATGCTGTCCTCTATTTTAGTCATGACTAAGATCTCAAGCTCTGCTGACCTCTTAGCATCCTCCTTTTAACAACAGATTTGGTTAGTCGCATTACAGTACACTGGTCAGTCGCATTACCGGTTAGTCGCATTACACTTTTTGTTGGCTATTTATTACATTATGCTGAATGTTGGTTTGTATTCTTTACTCATTTTAGACTTGGCATTAAGGGTAGAAGGATAATTTGAAATGCCATCAAAATAATCAGTGCATTTTTCTTACAATTAAAAAAACTTTGTCTCTCGGTCAGTCGCATTACACCACAATGAAGCTTCAACAGGTACACCCCCACACGGCTTGAATGGCTGACAGGACTTGGAATTTATTTTGGATTGTAAAAGATGGGACCTGGTACTAATAAAATATAATTAACTTTTGTTGGAGGAATCTTTTTTGGGGAAAATATACAACTTTAAAGAAATCTCCTTGATATGCTGACTTTTAATGAGTCAACCAACAGCTTGGGAAAACATCTCTGTCTTTGTACAATATGATCCCGAATCCTTAAAAAAAGTTGATTTCTGTTTACCTTCATTTGTTAGCTATAACTTAGAAGTGGAAAAAAAGTTGTGGCACAAATTTTATTTTTTGATGTCTTGTCCATGTTTGCTTGGAATTGCCCTTGAGCATATTTGTCTGCTTAAGTTAGCGCGAAGAATTTGCTTACCGATAAGCAGCGCTATGAAATTGGCCCCTGCTTGCAAACCAAGAACAAAGAAGCAACAGGCACTTTTCCCATGAAGCACTGCCAAAACTGCCTCACCTGGGCAAACTGTACAGGGCTCGCTCACATTTCACTTCAGGTTTGTGAGAAAACAGCATAAATATTGAAGCCTGAAAATTACCTGATCAGACAGATACAAATACAATTTCCCTAAAAAGTAATGACGCTTGATTATTAAGAAAAAAATATTTATGAGACTGGGTAAAAGGTGACACGAAGTAAAACTTTGAAATTCAATTTCCAATCCTGTAGGGCCTACTACAGGTCCTCAATTCGCTCACACCTAAGTTTAGTTTTCACTTGTGAAAAACTAAACAAGAATAGACCAATAAGTACCAATAAGTAGTACGTTATCAGAGTTTGATGGAAGATGCTCAAGTTTAAATGATTACTACTGGTACCTCAAACAAAAAACACGGCACTTCTATTTCAATTCTTGATGAACTGCCATTAACAATATCTACATAACGCAGATTTTAGGTTTTTATTTTTTAGGTATATTTGTATATCCACAGTATTAAACCATACATTGTATTTTTGACTGCAAGAGGGCGCCCTTTGGGTGTAGATCGGGGGGTCAAACCTTAACATAGAAATAGTGTGGTAAACCAGATGCAATTAGACTTCTCATTTATAAAGCAATTAATACACAACTTTTGAGTTTTTTTTATTAACAGTTTTACAATGTAATCAGTGTGGGATTGCTTTGAAAATTTGTATTTTCAATATTTTGAAACATTTGTGTACTTTCAAAATGGAGTTTGTATTGCGCCCTTTTGCTGTCAAAATGTAGCATACCTGTCGTTAAAATAAGCGCTTTCAGATGCCAGTAGATAGCTGGCTATAATGTAAGAAGTATGTTTTAATATTATTATTAAACACGTTGTATGTTGAAAAAACACAGATGTATGTATAGCAAGATCCTGTTTCGCTATTGTATTTGTAGTCTGATATATCAGTTAAAATACTTCATGACATTAGTGTGGAGACAATGTTCATGTACATGGAGTGCCTAAGGGGTGTACAGATCAGTGTTTTTCCAACATAGAAACTTTTTATTGTATTTTTTAAATTCATTAAAGCAATAATGTCTATATAAAAAGTATACATTTATTTGATTTGATTGTATTCTCACAGATAGGACCTTCTTAAAAAAAATATCATCTTGCTTTGTCATTTCTCCTCTTTCGTTTATTATTTTAATAAACGTTAATGTTTTTATATGACTCGGACCAAATGGGGGCGGGGGCACAGATGTTCGTAGAGGGGGCAATTCCATTAAAAACGATAGTGAGGCTTTATCCTCCATGTCCCTGCCACAAATTTCCTTAAATAATTACTCAGGTATTGCGCATATAAGGCCAGATGTGTGTAAACAATGCATACTTACACAAAGTTTAACATCACCTGATTGTAAAATAACCGCTGCTCCAAAGATTGGGCTAAGATTGCCTGATAGCAAATTTCACAATGTCCAGAGGCTTTGGGGCAAGCAGGCAGGGGGGAAAGATGTTCCACAGAGGGAGCTGCTGCCACCTTGGATACACCACTGAAGGAAAATTACAATTACTTTTAAAGCTTTAAACTCTTGAACTTCAATCGATTGTGAGGCAATCTTTGTTGCTGACAGACTGATCTGAAGTGTTACATGTATGATCAATATTAGTGCTTCTGACAAAGTTTGGCGACCCACCATACATGTAGTTTGTGAGGCGTCGTTATGAAAGGTAACCTGTAGGGCCTACTACAAATGAATTGCCACTGACATGGGCACCGTTCTACTTTACAGTACTTATAGGAAAGGATACTGTATTAAAAAGACTGTTAAGAGGGACATTTTAATCTGAAAGACCCATTATCATAGTCCATACCAGCACCAATCCATCACGGTAATATTTTCTTATTTTTTTTACTGAAATGGGTAGCTAGCGATAAAGCACTCCCCTCTCCCCACTGTGGCTCTGGTTCGATTCCTGGTCAGGACCTTACGTGAGTAGAGTTTTGTGATGGTTCTCTCCTGTGTCTTAAGGGTTTTTGGTCCGAATCCAGTATTCCTACCTCCGAAAATAAATCATCCCCTTTCAATCTCTAGCTGTGCTACATGGTCATGTATGGGACAATTTGGCTGGCTGCCTAAAGGCGCCTTTACATGGCTGTGGCTTGACCGCATTGTATCCATCACGTCCTTCGAAACTCAACTTCTCAGTAAGGATGGCTAGCCTCCACAAATGATTAATATTATCATATTATAATCACTATTATTATTATTTTAAATTTCTGTCTAGAAAACATTTGAACACACTCCAAAACCATTACTATTATTATTATAAATTTCTGTCGAGAAAACATTTCAACGTACTCCAAAACCATTACTTATTTTGCTAGGCGCAATCAAAACAGGCACCTGTACATATGTACATGTTCAAACAATACAATAAATCATTAACAAGACAAAATGAAAAACCGAATCACCAATTGTGATGAATTTATCACAGGTTGAATGGATGTTGTATTTATTTATAACTACATGATGGACTCTTTACATTGCCTCCTTTGCTCATTGTTTGTTCTAACTCTATTTAAAGATTCTGACTAATTATTAAATGCATGACAGAATCCCGACGTTCCTAGACACTGCCACGCTGTCAACTGTTAGGCGAGTATATATTGTAAATGTGTGAAGTACAGCTGCAATTATGTATAGTGGATGTCGTACAACTTTTTCTAATCCTTAAATCTTGCTGAGCAGACCTACCTACTTATGGGAGATGAGCAATGCATTACGACACATCCAAATGACAAGATAGACCTTGTCAGGACAGGAAGGAAGTGTTCCATTGGTACAAGTACATGTGGGCACCGGTTAAATGACAAGTCACAATGGAAATAATTCATCAATGAGACAACAATAATCAGGGATAACCTCTCACAAAGTTGTCATCATTTCAAACTACTGTTCGGTAATTTCAGGTTACTTACTGTACAATGTGCAGCAGTACCAGTTCCACCGGTTTCTTTAAAATGTACAGCTTCCGTATTAGCACTTTTAAGCCCATTACACATCAAAGCACCGTTACACTATTACTGCCCTGTTTCTTGTGCCATAAAACTTGTTCAACTCCTTTGAGGAACTAAATGTATACAAGTTTGTATTAGAATAATAACAGGACAAGTTCTCACAAGAACAATCTACTGTTATAGCAAAGTAGATAAAATCATACAGTGCTACCGTAAACCAAACATAAGTACACACATGTAGGTAGGATATTACATTCACACGGTGCTGCATAATGTGTTACGTAGACATGTTTCTAATAATTTACATCAACAATCTGTACCATCGCAGGTACGGCAATTGAGTTACATACATGTAGGTACAAGTGTCTTGCCCCAAGGACACAAATGTCATTATCGTGGATTCAAACTGACACTCTGATGACTCCACGATCAGAAATTGAGTTCGATGAACAGTAGAAGACCACTCAGCCACGACATGCCCAGGGCCCAATTTCATAGAGCTGCTTAGGCAGAAAGTATTGCTTAAAAATGTTCTGCTAAGCGGAAATGAGCAGGATACCAGTCACAAATTGTACATGTGACATGGTAGTTTGGACGGCAACCTTATTCTGGTAAGCATAATTTTGTTGTGCTTAACTACTTTTTGTGCTTAAGCAGCTCTATGAAATTGGCCCCAGATCCAAGCACAGTGTTTTGCTTAGAACCATAAAAAGGTTTCCAAGCTAACCATTGTACTAGATAATTTTGGGACTCGTTTCCTGCTTTTTCCTTGCCACAACGTGACACAACACAATATAGTAAACAAGAAGCAGTGCGTGTGTGCATGTTGTACTACATACACACGACATCAGCGCGTATTCTGACCTCTAACACATGCTATGATTGAATCTTC
Source organism: Marthasterias glacialis (assembly GCA_911728455.2). Lineage (NCBI taxonomy): Eukaryota > Metazoa > Echinodermata > Asteroidea > Forcipulatida > Asteriidae > Marthasterias > Marthasterias glacialis. The sequence continues at coordinate 10,315,196 of OU452228.1, read as the reverse complement.
TCCATTGGATACGATTTGCTGTCCTGCCAAATGGCAACTAATTATGATTAACAAATAATCATTCAAATAAACACTAATGGAAACAGAAAATATTCAGTTTCCATAAACCTGCGCTGTGCAGTACATAGGCTACGGTAATTCAAGTTGCGTGAATCATGGCAATTTGTAGGTTTTTGTCACTGACTGCATAGGCTTTAGAAGGAAAAGCAAAACATGTTAAATAAAACACGTGTTAAATAAATAAAAAAAAGGCAAGTTGTTCCCCAACAACAAATAACTTATAACAGTTATGAATTAAAAGAGATTAAATTTTCTTTATAAATGTGCATGATCCATAGAATTTGCTTCAAGCAAATTTGAGACACTTCTAAGTTTATACGAAACTTCGCGTCTGTAAAATTAAATTTACGCAAACTGTGGCTCTGAAAACATCGGACATCGCAAATGGCGCTATGTTGTTACTTGGATTATTTTAGACTGGTTCCCGGTCCCTACATCGTTCTCTTCTGACTGTATAGGGACCGGTAGTTACTTCCGATATGGCGCTTTTGATTGGCCCATGATTGCGCGGGTGCAGTAATAATGTTCTAGTTTTAGAGATGACATCGGCTATGCTAGTGACGTGTGCATGTTGTTGTTTGATACCAGCACATGTGTGCATCGTAACCCTTCACCCGGACATATAGTGAACCAACCTTCAACATCAAAATTCAAGCTAACTTTAGAAGAACATCTTAACTAACGTTAGTCTGCACGATGGGAGATTCTGAGATTCTGTGCCCATCATATTTTGTGTAAAGGCCGCATTGCATTATGGGATTACATAGACCTACATGTATGCTAATTCTAATTAGCGTATAATTAGGGCCTATATTATAATTTTCATTACTTGCTACCAGTCCCTATATTTAGCCAGAACGAAAACTGTGTAGGGATCAGGAACTAGTCTTTGATTATTTGTGGTAGTCTACAATCTTCAGTGTTAGATGTGTATCATACAGATGTATCTAGCAGAATTGCATACATGTATAGAACAACATGTTTACTTTAGGCATGATAGTGTGTACCAACATTCCCACTTAAATTCAGTTTCAATCCTGCATGTTTCAGCAGCTTGTTATGAATGGAAACTCAATATCAGTCAAAATGTCAACATCACCTTTCAGGATGTGGGGAGAAGACAAATACATGTACATGTATGGAAATCCTCTGAAACTTTCACCCTGCAATTAGTACAAAATCATGATGTGTTCCTCTTTTCAGAGTAGGCCTGTATTAAAGGAAATGAAGTCAATGCGGACCAATGACGCATTAGGCGTCGGATGCCGCGGACCAATGACGCATTAGGCGTCGGATGTCGCAGACCAATGACGCATTAGGCATCGGATGCCACGGACCAATGACGCATTAGGCGTCGGATGCCGCGGACCAATGACGCATTAGGCGTCGGATGCCGTGGACCAATGACGCATTAGGCGTCGGATGCCGCGGACCAATGACGCATTAGGCGTCGGATGCCGCGAACCAATGACGCATTAGGCGTCGGATGCCGCGTATCAACGCAAATATTTTCTGAGCCAACAAACAGATAACATGAATTTGCTACATGTATGTTTGAGTGTGCACAGAGCATGCACATGGCGGGCACTGGTTCGTTTCACCCACATAAAGCGCCAGATTGCGCTTGAATATTTTGCCGAACTTGAACTGCATTATGCAGGGGTTATTGCCTTATCTCTGATTCCAGACCTTTGTCCTTTTGTTCCAAGAAGAGAATTGCGAGACATCGAGAGGCTTCTACCATTGTTTATTCATTGTATGTCAGCTCAATGGGGTTTAAAGTCAGAGTGAACTGGGAATCCAGCCATGGTTCCGGGTTTAGTACCAATCCTACATGTATGCCATAGCTCATGGTCAATTTTTTGTAATTCACTGTGCATGGATTTGACATTTTCTCGATAGAGAAACAAAATTCATGGTGCATTAAAGAGAATCTTTGTTATCTTGGCTTTGTCAAACTTTGTCAAGGTTTCTTTGTGCCAGTGGTACTCGCAAAGAAAACTGATTCCGACAAGTCAGAGAAAATAATCCGGGTGGCAACTGGTTAACAATACACGAAACCTCCATGTAACAAATGTAGGATACTAAGAAAAGACCTGGTTACACATTACAAAAAAGTTCACAAAAAGTCACCATCACCAAGGATTAATTCAGTGATACAGGCCTACATGGTTCTTCAGCTAGGATCAATTACAAAATTAAATGTTGCTGTTTTTAGTACATGGTCCCCATTAAGTAAAAATGACATTGTCTACCTCCAAAGGTTTAAAGGTTGGAAGTCCTATCACCAAACCAACTCCCGCACCCTGTGTGCAACACAGCGAGTTGTTATTTCTGTTTGTGTGGACAAACAGGGTAGTCCCTACAGGGCCTATTTAAAGGGTGTATACGACATTGGTAAGATTTAAAACATGAATTAATGTTTACAGATCTCAACGTAACTTACATAGTAGACAGATGGTCATGGTGGAAAACTTCCTTTGAAATATTTTTTCCTAAAATTGTTATGTTTTGAGATCGTACAATTTTTTTTTTATCTCTGAGTTCAAAACACGATGTTTGAAAACATAACTCCTCCCCCTCGCTATTTTCTCTTGATTCCAATGTCTGTTTCAGCTTTAACTTTGACAGGTTTGTTATGTCATGTACGTATGTTGGTCTTTGAAAACTACAAATGTAATTGTTTCCCTTGAACAAAGGATCACTGGTCATATAACAATAAACACTGTACATAAAAAAATAATTTAGATCAAGTAATAAACCACAAGGTTGATTTGCTATTTTCCATGTTACTGTACACATATATATCCATAGAGCTGACTCTATGGTTGTATTGTATGGCTACATATACATCAGCAACCAGTTGAATGGCTTCTGACTGGCTTCTGACCCCCCCCCCCCCCCTTGAACAAAAATATTGAAACAATACAGAGTCCACCAACATTAGGGCTGGATAGCTCAGTTGGTACATGTAGAGTGTCGGTATGTTAAGCCGGTGGCCCCAGGTTCCAATTTTTCTTTGTTCACTCCAAAAATGATTTTAAAAATTAATTTATAATATCTTGCTCCTCATTTTCTAAAGAATGAAACAGAAAGTTTGAACCACTTCATGATTATCGCTTAATTTTCTTGATACAAAAGTTTCAACTGGCAATACTAAGTAATTGTTAACATAACGTACTGCAGTCGAAAGTATCTATACCAAAAACACCAAATCAATGAACATTTGGCTTTATGGGACACGATCTTTGACTCCGATCTTTTTAAATGTTAATAATAACATTTACTGTCGTACAAAAAGATGATTTGCTTAGAATGACAGACTGGGGTTAGTTTCCCCATTCAGTAGTAAGGGAAAGCCAACTGTTACATTATCTAAGCTGTTGAAACTTTTCACTCTTTGATTTAAACTTACTTCAGAGAAGCACATTTAGAATGGACCTCAATGATTCCACATGAAAGAGCATGATGTCCATACCAGAAGGTGCGAGAAACACCGAACAAAGATCAATAATATGGGTGCCGCAGATACGAGAAGAGGGCACAGTGACACTTCACGGGCTAGCAGTTCATGGACGTCATCTAGGAATTCGTCTTCATTAGGGGCACAGCAAATGGCTCTACCGAACAACCACTAAACAAAGTTCATGGATCCTTCATGGTTCATTACTCTAGTAGGTTACAGTTTGTTTAACCCTTTAGAGACCACAAGTTTGTTCAAAATCATCCTAATACGCCCAGACGTGTGACATTTTGTAACATTTCCATTTCAATAAAAATATTTCCCTGAAGATATTAAACAGCAATTTCTGTATTTTTTACATTTAGAAGTTAGAATGTTACCATGGGAAACATTGAGAATTGTTAACCCATCACGTGACCTATCATGACCTTTTTCAGGTCAATGAGACGAGGTCAAACACAGCGGCCGTCTGCGGCCGCTATGGGCGTTTTAGCTACAGCCGCTTGCGGCCGCTATGGTCTCTAAAGGGTTAAAGAGAAAAAAAAGCCACGATCGAATAAAACAAATGCAAAAATCATCAAAAAGCCTAAAGTCACACAGCCCCAAAATAAAAAGTTCAGTAAAAAATCACCTAAGAGCTGAAGCAATCGACATACTGGATATAATTTTTACTTTCAATAAATTGTTACTAGTAAGGTACGATAGAGTTGACTCAACCAGGTAAGCTTAGATGATCTGGAAAACATGTACACATGTAGAACTAGAAGTACTTATAAAATGTGCATCATGGCCTAATTGTCAAACAAAACAAGACATGTATCTTTGAAAACACTATCATGCATAGTGACCTGTGGGTCCAGAGAGTCATGTGCTATCTGCACGTGTGTCCGTGTGTTGGTTCGGGGGTGGGGGGAAGGAGGGACTCTTACACAAACTAATAGACTGATTGCTCGACCCGCGTCACGTGACCTAATTGAATGTAAACAAACACGATGTCCTCCAGAGGAAAGTGCAGTACGGTACATGATGATTGCTGCATACATTTGTTTAATTCGATCGAGGCTTTTTCTTAAAAGAGGTTTATTTTGAGTAAATGCACTACTGGCGTCGGACAACTATGTAACCACCCGCCTGTATTTTGTTTGTAATGTAGGCCTAAATCACTGTAAAAAAAAAAGCGTTGGAAAAGTAAGCATCTGTAGCTAGCCTTGCAGAATTTCAAATAGGAATAGGAATCACACAGTTTTGGAAAGCAATTTCTTTGGATGATTTCAGCTTCAAAACTTTGAAATTTTTGTGTTGAAAAGTGTGTGATCGCTGTCGTCTGGCCTAAACGTTCTGTCGTGCACTACACATCGTGCACATTTGTACGTTACTTGTACAATTTTCAAGACTTGCTGGAACTGTCCTTACTGGCTTTATCCAGCCACTCGAAGATCTTTGGTACAAACTCTGGAATATTTTTCACAGATTTCGAGAAAGAAATGCCTCGATCAAATAAAACAAATGCAAAAATCATCATGTACCGTACTGCACTTTCCTATGGAGGACATTGTGTCTGTTGACATCTTATACTCACAATAATAGGTCATGTGACGCGGGTCGCGCAATCAGTCTATTTGACCTACACTGACGAAGATAAAGTGGCAGTCGGATGCAGCATTATTTTGCCTTAAGTTATTTCCTCCTAAATTCAAACATCACTCACACAAGGGACTTTCTTTAGTTACAGGTATGTCTGGACCACCACTTTAGTTGAATTGAAATCTTGCAGAAATTATATAGCATGATTGGGGGATGATGGCCAAATACAGTTCATAACCGCATTTAGCTATAAGTACTTTCCATTTTGAACACAATGAATCGGACAGCAGAGATTCCCCAATAATGTATCACTCAAGCGTAGTTCCAATACAGTATGCAAGGCTCGTTCGTATGTCATTGTTGTAAACATGATCGAGAAAGTCAGCCCGCTGTGTAATTTTCGTCTTCGCCAGTCACCGATTGTGACTGCGTTGAAACAAGCAATGCGAATGACCTGGTCGTATCTTTGCAAACAAAAAGCACTTGCTGAAACAATTTAACTAAAATTTACTAACCTCTACTGCGCTCCGATACCATTATCCTCCAATATTCTCGCAAGAAGTAGATATTTGCCACGCATTTTGAGGATGGAACACGTCAAGTCTTTCATTTCTTTCCCGTCTACTTCCGCCTTCGGCTGCATGCAACAGCTAGCTGAAAGTGCGCCCTCTGTCGTCATAAGACAAAAATAACCAGGCTGTCACAAAAACTTTAGAGGCGAATCCTCTGATTCGTTTGTTATTGTCAATCCCCCATAATACATCAATTACGCGCCTCGTAATAAATCAAATCCATTATAAAATTAGTGACAACTTTTAATGGAGAGTCAACGTTTACTATGGGCTATTACATTTTGTATTCATTCAAACTTGGTCGAACTCGGGCAGAATCATCCAACAAAGTGTTCAACCCTGCGATGGGCGTAACTTGGTCCCACTTTTCTAAGGGAATTTACTAGACTCATCAAATTCGCTGAATGGCTAGGAACAGTAGAAGTGATTAGAGCTGTCCACAGGCAATGGGTCGAAAGAGTCATACCTATAAATCTCCACTTTAAATTAATAAAACAGAGTGAGTGATGGGATGCCTACACTCTTCACTACTGAAAAAAATAAAATAAAATAAAAAAATAAACTCTGAAAACCTTGATGAGCACAAAATCATTATTCCTCTTCACAAGGTATCTAAAGGGTATGAACCCAGGCATCCATGGGGGGAAGGAAGGAAGCGATATATACCCCAATAGCTCTTTAGGTTATGTTGCAGAGTCCCATTCACTTGCAGCTGTACCTTTACTATACCCACTTGGGAACAACATGTTCAATTTTATCTGAGATTATAATCCCATTACGCAATGGGAATAATGATTTACTGATATCCACATTTTCATTATCCAACAAGCAGTTTTAAGGCCCTATTGGGCAATAACCCAAATGATAACCCTAACCCTAGCCCACCAAACCTAAAACGAAACCAAACCCACCATAACCTCACCCTAACCCTAAACCAAAAGAAAACCATGCAGACCCTAAACCATGCAAAAAAAAAAAAAAAAATTATATCAAGAGGGCACAATTGTGGATTAATAATATGAACAACAATCAACCCATGAAACTCAAACCATCACGCCAACCCTACTCCTAGTACAGCTGATATATCTAGAAGTGATAAACTTTAAAGAGTGCATGATAAAAAAAACTGTATTGGTAAAGCAAAAAAACATAACCGACTAATTCATACCCTAAGTTATTTATTTTATCTACTCGTTGATTATTTTAAGCGCTGTAATTTTGCTTACTAAGTTAAATATTATAGGTAAGTCCAGCTGCAGGTAAACTGGATTCTGCAAAACAACCCAAATCAGCTAGTGATTCTAAATATGTACTATGTCTGCCAAAAATGTTCGTGCACTTTTGCGGTAATCAGTGTTTTTGCTGTCGTCAGCTCCTCCGACCGGAACAACCACTCCACCCGTCGTCCTTCAGCCCAGAAGACACGTCCATGTTCTGAATAAACCACAGTAAACTGTTATCATGAAGCTGTGAAGCCATGAGTCCTGCTCCTCGCCCCTTCTTTGGTCCAAAACTGCATTTTTTTTTTAGGGTGGGGGGGGGGTGGAGTTACGGAAAAGTTTTGTTTTTTGGGTCCTAAAGTTTCAGCCGAAAAATGGTGGATATTTTCCGAACTAAGGCAGATCTGGGCTTGCAAATCAGAACACTGGTACCAAGGGATATGCGCTCTTGACTTGGTAGAGCGAAAACGACTTTGAAATTGGGGGGGGGGGGGGGGTAACGGAAAATGTTTGCTTTCTTTGCCCTTAAAGTTTCAGCCCAAAAATGGTGGATATTTTCCAAACTAAGGCAGATCTGGACTTGCAAAATCAGAGTGCTGGTATCAGGGGGATATGCCCTCTCGACTTAATAGCGAAAACGACTTTAAAATTTTGGTCCAAAACTGCATTTTCTTTTAGGGGGGGTAACGGAAAATAGTTGTTTTTTTCGCCCTAAAAGTTTGTGCCGAATACTCGTGGATATTTTCTGAACTAAGGCAGATCCAGGCTTGCAAATTAGAGCGCTGGTACCAGGGGATATGCCCTCTTGACTTGGTAGAGCGAAAACAACTTTGTAATTTTGGTCTAAAACTGAACTTTTTTTTTGGGGGGGGGCTTGAAAGTCACGTGCTGAAAGTTTGTGCTGCTCGCCACGTAGTAAACTGCAGACGCCGTGTTGTCGTTGCTGCTTTTTCTCGTCTTTTTTCTTTCAAGGTGAATTTAATAGTCTAAGGACTTGTTTTCAAAAACTTATCATACATTCATGGAAGATGAACTTAGTATCACAAACGTGTTAATTTAAAAATTCCTTCGTGCACTTTTGCGGTAATCAGTGTTTTTGCTGTCGTCAGCTCCTCCGACCGGAACAACCACTCCACCCGTCGTCCTTCAGCCCAGAAGACACGTCCATGTTCTGAATAAATCACAGTAAACTGTTATCATGAAGCTGTGAAGCCATGAGTCCTGCTCCTCGCCCCTTCTTTGGTCCAAAACTGCATTTTTTTTTTTAGGGTGGGGGGGGGGGGGGGTTACGGAAAAGTTTTGTTTTTTGGGTCCTAAAGTTTCAGCCGAAAAATGGTGGATATTTTCCGAACTAAGGCAGATCTGGGCTTGCAAATCAGAACACTGGTACCAAGGGATATGCGCTCTTGACTTGGTAGAGCGAAAACGACTTTGAAATTGGGGGGGGGGGGGGGGTAACGGAAAATGTTTGCTTTCTTTGCCCTTAAAGTTTCAGCCCAAAAATGGTGGATATTTTCCAAACTAAGGCAGATCTGGACTTGCAAAATCAGAGTGCTGGTATCAGGGGGATATGCCCTCTCGACTTAATAGCGAAAACGACTTTAAAATTTTGGTCCAAAACTGCATTTTCTTTTAGGGGGGGTAACGGAAAATAGTTGTTTTTTTCGCCCTAAAAGTTTGTGCCGAATACTCGTGGATATTTTCTGAACTAAGGCAGATCCAGGCTTGCAAATTAGAGCGCTGGTACCAGGGGATATGCCCTCTTGACTTGGTAGAGCGAAAACAACTTTGTAATTTTGGTCTAAAACTGAACTTTTTTTTGGGGGGGGGGGGCTTGAAAGTCACGTGCTGAAAGTTTGTGCTGCTCGCCACGTAGTAAACTGCAGACGCCGTGTTGTCGTTGCTGCTTTTTCTCGTCTTTTTTCTTTCAAGGTGAATTTAATAGTCTAAGGACTTGTTTTCAAAAACATAATTTATCATACATTCATGGAAGATGAACTTAGTATCACAAACGTGTTAATTTAAAAATTCCTTTGTGTTCTTGATTTATTGGAGAAGGAACAACCCTCTACTACAATGGACGGGTTCTGATAGTGACAGCCTTTTTTTTTATAATTGAGCCTTCTTTTAGCACTGTTGTTATGTCATTCACTATTTTTTACAAGATGATATGAAGTGGATGTGAAAACAAATACGATGTCTGCGTGTGGGCAGAACAAATAAATGAAATAACTTCATGAATACTAAGATTATAATGTTTTATTATATTAATTTCTAATCTCAAAAGTGCATATTCCAAATGGGGGGGGGGGGGCGGACAACAATTTGCTGGCATCAAAAAGGGGGTCTCCAAGGTCAAGATCAGTTTTGTGAGAGAGTCTTTAAAGCGGGGAAAAACAAGTCTCTGACCTTACATTACAATGGTGTAAAATATCATTTTATTTAGAATACTCTTTCAGAGCGAAATTCGAAAGATGAGGTCATCAGACAACAATGGGTAAATTCAAAAGAGGAATTTTTGCATCAGTAAAACAGTCAAATTCTATGCCTTTTTGATTCAATATCATCGAAATTCAGGAATGACCTAAAAAAATGTACAGACCCATGCATCAAAAATTGACGTCATTGCACCTTCGCACTGGATGGATATTAAACCAAATGAAATTTTACACTGTAAGGTTAAAGACTTGTAATTTTTCCCACTTTCATAAAACTGTATCTATTGGGGAATGAGTGCATCACAAGACAGACTGACTTCGACCTTGGAGCCACTCTTTAAACACTGCCACCCTATTTCCCATCTGGTTTTGAAACATGTCAACAAATAATCAGATTTTATTCAAGTTTACCCCAATACATTTGGCATATTTTCACATTTTAGGGATAAACTAGCTGAGTCTTCAAAGAAATGACCATAGTGTAAGGTATATCTACAGCCCAGACTTTTCTACAAAACAGCAGAAGAAAATCTCAATCTCTCGGCAAGGCATTTTCCAACACATTTTTTTTCTTTTTCATGACCTGTCACATACGCTTTTATTTTTTATAGCATACGCTTGTAATTTTTATAGAAGATCGCTGTGTTCATAGCAAGTTACAGATTTTGAGCAAGTTTAGTTTGTTAGCATATCATTGCTTCACTAAACAGCTGTGTAATTCATTTTGGTTTTTAGACGTGACATAAAATATTTAATTATTGAGATTTGTAAGTATTATCATCCCTAGAAAGACATAATTGGTGTCCATCACGAGTTTCATTTCCATTAGTCTTCTAAAGGTGCTCGTGGTGTAGAGGTGACATCCATACTACACAACATGCACAGTGCTCAACACCATCTTGATATGAAAGTTATCATCCATCTTATAATGTCTATCTGCATCATGTTAAAGCAGAAAATTGCATCTTAACTAATGACTTAACTGCTACACCAGTGGTCTTCAAACCCTGTTCATAACAGGCAGGGTTGTGCCAAACACAATTTGTTTGCCCTCCAATGTTATTAATTATCGGAACTCAACATTCACTTGTTACAATTCAAATATACATTTTGTTGATTAAATTGAGAGCTCAAAACCTATTTGGAAAACAAATGTCAAAAAACTGTTTACACATTTAATGATCTCTCCTTGAAAGAAAATTATTGTTTTATCATCAAGTTCAACACTCTCTCCATGGTCTTCTCATCTTAGAAGCTGCTAGCCCTGCAGTATTAACAGAGATGACATTAAGTAGTTATAATTCTTTAGCTGGTTCCTGTTCTGGGAAAGTTTTCTCCATTTTGATTTCTTCAGAAAGGTATACCAGGTGGTTTATTTTCTCTGGAAAAAAAGTTGACTGAAAGTTATAATCCCTGTATGAAGTGCATATTGATGTGAAATTGTAGCACATATGTCTTCAATGTTTACCAGAATGTCATAGATTGGTTAATTTCAAAGTAGTTGATATCCTCGAAGACTTGTCCATTGAATTACATGTAGGTCCCATCCGATAAGAAAAGTCACTTTGCTCACAGTAAAAGAGCACTTTTCATGTGCAGCTTGGTAGACTGTGACATTACATCAATGTAGTAGATGCTCAAGGTGCTTGTTGGGCTTCCATATGTACATGTACAATGTGTATGAAGTTCCTGTGGTACAACTCCATCTGATGTGCTGTCAGAAAGGGTACTAGGTCTGCCTGCCATCAGGGAGGGTTATTTCCATTCAGGATCCTCAGCAGACGTCTGAATGCATACCCTTAGAAAAAAAGAAGAAGTAAACACTTATAATAAATTATCACAAATACTGGAAATTATTGACAATGTCATTTCAAAATGGTTACATAAAATCTTGGATCCTGGATCTACCACTTTGTAGTGACTTGAACTGTGGACACCAGGCTTTATTCCTAAAGAATGAATTGACATCTGCCATGACATGTACCAGACCAGTTAGTTAACTTGCTTTGAATGTCCATTTCTGGGTACAACCTGTGTGAGTTAGAAACATTGGTGGTTAAAAAGTCTTTACACCAATTGCAGCTGAGACCCAATCAGGCAGGAGGATACATTTCCTTTAGGGACTCTCAAGTAAACTTGGACAAAAACAAGCTACAGCTCAGTTGTGCAGAAAAATAATAAGTAGACCACGTCATGAATATGTTTGGCCAGCCAAGGGGAAACACATATACATAATTTACACATATAATTTAATTCATATTTTTAAGGTAGTGCTTTATGCTAGGATTTGTAGTCTCTTTTAAATGTGTTTAATCCACCGTTTTTCTGTATTCTCTATGCTTCATTGTTAAATGCTTTGTACTTAATGCTTCAAATGTAAGGCACTATATAAGTTATATTCATTCTTTTATATTATTGTATGTGGGACAATGAATAGGGAAACGACATAAAATCATCGATCTGAGATGTGACTTTGAAAACATAAAATACAGTAACTCACCAACATTGGTAAGAATTGACCTCATCCAGCGGAAGTCGTCTTGCTTTCTCAGATTCATCTCAGTTTGGTTTATCTCCAGGACACACGTCAACATGAAGTAAGATGGAATAAAAAAAAAGGAAATGACACTTTGAGACATCAAGAGAAACACACAGGCAGGAAAATAATACATTTATTTTGGGGACTCTCAAATGGTCTTTAACTTGGGGTAGACCACAATAAATTGATCCAAACTAATTTGTATATTTTCTGTATTTTGATACAATCCGGGGGGGGGGGGGGGGGGGGGGGGGCGGGGTACCATTTTGCGAAAGGTGAAATTGCAAGCGACGCTCAACAGTTGTGCTTACGTACTCGTACATATATATTTTACATTGAGTACTGGTACGTAGTAATTGTGTTATGAGTAGATTAGAGCCCATGTTAGCTATTAGGCCAACACACATATGGTTTAACGCTGATTGTGCATTTAGCGGACTGGTCTTGACCTGCTCCAGCATGTACTTATCAGTCATTTAATACCAGGTAAACGTGGTCATGTGACCACCTTTCAACCAATAGGACTGGGGTATTTATGAAAGTTCGATAAATGACATCAGCAGACACATAAGGTAATGGTACATTGTTTATGACTGCATCAGCTGTAGCTGTTAAACATGTAGGTACATTAAGTTCGAAGTGATGTTACATGTAGCTAATATGAAGTCTGGCTCTAATGTTATCAGATGCTATGCAGGGTATGTTGTTGGTAGCAGTATGTGTGGATTACATAAAAACTGACCACAGATTGCTAACTCAGACAAGTTAACAATAGAGGTCCACTGGCACAGTGCAACTTGGACTGATCCAGATAAGCCAAGATATAACAGCGGAGCTGGAAACTGTAAACCGGTTTCTAAAGTGCTGAACTAAAGAACGTCAAAACTGTTTGACTTTCAGCTTACGACCTACACTGTAAAGATAATGGGTAAATGATTTTATGGGCAAAGCAAGCCATTCAATTGTTGGTAAATAGTTGTCTAATTTATGGACAAAAATTGGTACCCTGAAACTGCATAAAAGTTGGATATTATCAGGACTTGCCCATAATATTGGTCAAATCAATACGATTACTCTTCGATTGGCACACAGTGCTAAATAGTGTGGGGAAATGGGCAAAAAGGACAAAATTAACCAATAGTTTGGCATAGACAACTTTGCAAATCCTTGCCAAAGCACAATAAGTTTTCAGAAAGTATCTTTGGGCACCTTGACCATGTTGACCGTTTGATGAGGTAAAAACCCATATCGACCATTACATAGTGAAGCATACATCATATTTAGCCACAACAAAACATCATCTTGGCCAAAGCCAAAATCACCAGCGGAAAAACGCAGCTGTTTTCACAGTACAGAAAATCGGTTAGAAAAGTCCTACAGACTTTCAAAGGCCGGCATCGTGCAATCCAGAAAGCTAATAGAGTTTCTGTTTCTGAGAAAGTGGAGAAAGCTGAAAAAGCAATGACTCGCTGACTGCAAAGGAAAGAAAAGCAGATTTCTGCTCATCATTGGGGCCTTTGGCAATGTGAGCAACAAATGGATCCCACTTTCGCGGCTTTAGAAAAGAAATGTGACAAAGTCAAGGCCTTAAAAGCACAACTTAGTTTCTGGAAAAAATTCCTTAAACAGAAATCAACCAAGAAATGTACGAAAGATGTTTATGTCTTCTCAAAGAATATGCAATGGTCATTCTCCCATACTATACCAGGAGATGGCGAACAACTCGAAAAGACTTGTTCGTAACTGTTTCACCATAGTGCAAGCAGTCAACCCAGAAAATGACAAACAGGCATCCCTTCATATAATGTGAAGAACTAACCACTATTGTCTTTGAGATGTAAATTGACTAAACTAAGAATGGTTCAACTATTTAATATTGTTTTTGTGACAGTTTTTTTTTAAGTAATGTAAATCATGTTAAAAATTACTTTAAGTGGTATGTCTTAAGGCTCTGTAGTTGCTTAGCAACAGCCCCCTTCAGTTCAATGAACTTTGGGAGCCTCAGACCAGGTCACACTCCACAGAATGATCAGCTCAGTTTTCACTCAGTAGTCGGCAAAGTGAGTTCCATGCAATTGTGTCTCTATTATAATCATACAGTCATCTTATTACTTGGTGTAGAAGCCTCCTTAAACATCCGCAGAGTTCAATGTGCCAACTTTTTTTTTATTTGTAATATTACACTTGTGACAATAAACCATTCCTATCTTGCAAAGAAGAACATCCTTTCACAAGCGTCGTAAAAAGGATTTGCAAGAGTCACAAAAAACAACCAAAAAAACCCACAAAAAAACACAAAAAAGGTTGATACCAGACTTTGCGTTGGAAATGGAGGAGATAAAGGAGCAGCTGAAGTTGTTGATCAATTGCTTGGCAGCGATGGAGGCGGAGAAGAAGGGGTGGAGAAAGTAATGGTCCACCAAAACAGAAGATTGTAGTAGTTCCGAGGGAGCGAGGGACCAAACTCGCTGGTCGGCCAAAAAGCAACAGAGACCCAGAGGTGACTGAGTGGGCGGAGAACATGCGCCATCTCACTCAGGACATGTCCGATGCCGAGGGGGCGCAACTTGTCATCGACCACCTCACCGGCCCAGCACGCGACGAAGTGCAACTTTGCCCACCGTCCGAGAGGTCTATCATCTGTCATGTGGTGAAGGCCTATACATGCCATGAGACACCTTCCACCAGGTAGGAGGACTTCTATGCGAGGAGGCAACGGGGAGGGGAAACCCTGCAGGAGTATTCTCTACAACTTCTGAAGTTGCTGAGGAAGGTCGAGCTGGCTTCCCCCAATGATGCCCCTCTCCTGCAAGACAAGGATGCGGTCTTGTGTGAGAAATTTGCCGCCGGTCTGACAGACCCATCTTTGAGGAGGGAGGTACGGCGGTATGTAAACAAAAACTCCCCCATAGAGTTCACTGATCTGAGGAACACGGTCCTCTCATGGGAGAGCAACCCGACCCCAGTCCAAGCAGTAGAGGCCAGAGCAGCAGTTCGATGGAACTGAAGAGAGTTGCTCCTTTCAAGGAATCAAGAGATTCCTCTATACGGGGTAAGGGGTATGCATCCTTACAGGTCTCGTCATTGAGCATCCTATAGTCAACACAAAGATGAAGACTTCCATCCTTCTAACGTACGACGACCACTGGCACAGCATAGGGGCTGGAAGATGGCCTGATTATATTTTGCTCAAGAAGCTTCTTAGGATGCGCTTTCACCTTGTTCATTTGGTGTGGGGGTACTCGCCGGTGGGGAACACACACTGGCTGGTTGTCAACAGTTGGGATTTCGTGGCTGACTGTGTTAGTGTAGCCAAGGTCGCTCTCACTCTGACAAAACACATCCTGGTACTTCAAAAGAAGCTTCTTCACTTGTGCTTCCTGAGGACTGGACTTGGCTTCTCCAAGGTCTTTGACAAAGGGCATTGTAATATTCTCCCCTTCAGGCTCCGCTGCATTCACCTGGTTGATGATAACTTCTACCTTCTTCTTCTTCCATCAGAACTTCAGCCAACAGTCCTCGATGCCCTCCATAACCAAGCAGGTCATCAGGGACGCGATCGGACCCTTGCACTCCTGCAGAAGAGGTGTTACTGGCCAGGAATGGCTACAGATGTAGACAAATGGTGTAAGAGCTGTGAGAGATGTACCATATCCAAGGCACCGACTCCGGGTGTTAGGCCCTCCATGGGTAGGATGATGGCAGATCGGCCACTCGACATTCTCGCTATAGACTTCACCATACTAAAGAAACCAACAGATGGGCGAGAGAATGTATTGGTCATGACAGATGTCTTCAGCAAATTCACCCAAGCGATTCCATGTAGAGATCAAAAGGCAACAACAGTAATAAGATGGTGTTGTCATAGAGCCATCAATGACTTTATTTGTCATGGTGGAAGGTGAATGAAAGACAGCCTGGAAATAACTATGCATCCTGGCCATGAATGTGCCATCTGAGAGGCTGTTCAGCACTGCTTTAAATATTGTACAAAGCGGGCATGCCTTAAGCCCAGTAATGTCTGCTACCTCACCATCCTCCATGGCATTAAAAAAAAATAAAAAAAAAAATAGGATACTAGGCTAGTCCTAAACAGGGCTATTAATAATTCACTACAGATGAGTAATCGTGGCACATTGTGTCGCATTGAACTTATTCTGCCAATCTCTTCTGCCAATATGTTATGTTACCTTCAAGTTTACAGAAAAGGTCTACCTCTCATGAGCTGCAAAGCAATTTTTTAAGGGGCTCTATGTTATTTTTAAGTTACATTCATAGTGAGAAGGGTTATTGTAACAATGTTAGCCATTGCAAAGCAGGGCGTTGCAAAGCAGTTCCATTTGAAGTGCAGCAATACCTGATCGTCACCTTGCTGAAATGTATGACAACTCTATTCAGCATGTTTAGCCCTACACCCATCGTGAATCATGGATGGGAATTAATCTATTCTGTTTTTGAGTTATTAATGTATCACTACAAAAGTCATACTCATGACTCTGTGGTGATATGAACATTTGTGTACTTTTATTTATGGTGCGCCATACAACATGGAGTGTCAGAGGTCAGCGGCTGGTAAAACCAGCATCAGTACCAGTTGCACTGGCGATGTTGCCAGGGCCTGGTTGTGATGAGTAATTGTCAGGAGGCACTTACTCATACACCAAATGCCTGCCCTATTCTAGTAAAAAGGTGGTGTCCGAGTTGGAGGCGGTGCACCGTGAGGTGAATGCAGCCCTTTACAATCTGGAAAGTTCTCAGCTGATTGAATTGGGAAAGGAGCTAGAAATTGATGGCATCGAAGATGGCCTTTCTCATCTCCAAAATGGTAAAGAAGATATCAAGGCACCTGGACCAGGATGAAGTTGACCAGTACCCTGATGGTGGGTTAACTTTGCTAAAAACAGTGCGAGAGGCCATCAACATGGCTTATCCCACACAAAGCTCCCCAGAGCCCTCAACACCAGGTGAGAAGGATGTCCCAAGGCCAGCTACCGTTCCAGCTCAGATCTCCGTGACGCTGCGTCAAGAGTTTCAGATGAAGGAGCAAATCGGGGAAGCTTTCCTTTCCCAGTCTGATTCACCGATTACAGATTGGCCTTGACAATAAGTATCCAGAGAAGGAGTTTGTTGATGCTGCCATCCAAAGTATTGTCCCTGGTTTGAAGCTTAGCAGCTATCTCTCAAAGAAAAAGAGAATACTTCATATGTGTATCCCCAAGGGCCAGTGCCAGCTATGTAACTATATATGCCACAGATATATTGAATAGTTAAAAAATATTTAGCAAGTGGAAATATTGATCTGATTACTGGTGGATTGGATTTTGTTGGCCACTCCAGAAGCCTTCAAATTTCATATATGTCTGGAAAGCATATTTGAATTGCAAATTGTTTTTGTTTGCATTACATACCAGACCAACAACTACATATACCACCACCATCCACGACACCACCTACAAAACCAACACCAACCTCACCACCTACTCCACCAACAGCCATTAATCTGCCTGAGAGTCTGCCACTTGCCCCACAACCAACCAAACCTACTGCCACCAAATTGTCTGGGAAAAAACAAATTGCGCAATAAACACAAAACTACCAAAGGTCTACCTCTGTAAACCTCCGCTTCTCCCATCAAAGATCCTGCACACTCTTGCACTGGCCAACCTTCCCTGTAAGACTTTTTATCACTCCATTCAGCCTGGATTGTTTTCGATTCTGAAAGCGAATGGAATTTTTCGGTTCAGGGGTAATAGAGCGGGTCATTGTAACTATAAGTGTAAAATTCCTGTTCACATTGGTCACCGGCTTGATTGTGTTCATAATAGGTTAGCTTTGGAAAACCGTACTCCTGTCCTTAAACACATTGTTGTAAATCCTGCCGATTCATCTGATGATCTATTTAAACTTTGTTGCCTAAATACTAGATCTCTTAAAAATAAAACAGCCGATTTTGTTTCTTATGCTATTAATAGTAAGGCTGATTTGTTTGCCCTTACAGAGACTTGGTTTAATATCCTGTTTGATAGTTTCATACCATTAACCGAGTCACAGGTAAAACAGCTTGTTGTCAATTCTTCTAAGGGATCTTGCACTCTGGATCCCATGCCTACTAACCTTGTGAGTGAGTGCCTTGATGTTTTGCTTCCAGTACTTACCAAAATTATAAACTCATCATTAGTATCTGGCACATTTCCTACTGACTGGAAGGAAGCTTTAATATGCCCTTTATTAAAAAAACACAATCTCGATATGAAATTAGAAAACTACCGACCAATCAGTAACTTACAATTTATTTCTAAATTAACTGAGAGGGCCGTTTGTGACCAACTTTATTGTCACATGTCAAAACATTCCATGTTTCCAGTTTTCCAATCATCTTACCGGAAGCATCACAGTACAGAGACGGCTCTTATAAAGGTTAAAAATGATTTACTGATGAGGATAAATTCACAACATGTTATTCTGCTTATCCTTTTAGACCTGAGTGCAGCGTTCGATACTGTTGATCACGTCATTTTATTGAAACGTCTGCAGTCTAAGTTTGGAGTCACTGGCAAGGGCCTCGATTGGTTTTCTTCTTATTTGTCAGGTAGAAGTCAATGCGTATCTATTCAAGGTACCTTATCAGAAAAGTTTAATATCAACTGTGGTGTTCCTCAGGGATCCTGCTTAGGACCATTTTTATTCATTGTCTATGCCTCTAAATTGTTTGACATCGTTGAGCATCATCTGCCCGATGTTCATTGTTATGCCGATGACACTCAGCTGTATCTATCTTTTAGACCTGATGATATATCTTGTCAAGCTGCTGTAACTATAATGGAAGATTGCATAAGGGACATCAGGCAATGGATGTTGCATGACCGACTTCTAATTAATGATGCTAAGAGCGAATTTTTGATCATCGGATCAAAGCAGCAGTTGAAGAAAATTAATATTTCCAATATCATGATAGGTGATGCTAAAGTTTTTCCTACAACATGCGTTCGTAATTTGGGGTCATGGTTTGATTCAGAACTTACAATGAACACCCACATCAATAAAGCTTGCTCTGCAGCCTTTTTTCACCTTCACAACATCAAACGCATCAGTCAATTCCTAACACAAGACTCTCTTTTAAAACTAATTCATGCATTTGTGACTAGTCGTCTTGATTATTGTAATAGCCTTTTGTATGGTCTGCCAAAGTCACAGATAGCTAAACTACAAAGGGTTCAAAACGCTGCAGCCAGAATTGTTACTAACACACACCGGTTTGAACACATTACACCAATAATTCGTCAATTACATTGGCTGCCTGTTTCCTACAGGATTAATTTTAAAATCCTTTTGTTGACCTTCCAAGCTCTTCATGGTCTTTCTCCAAAGTACTTACAGGATCTTGTTTCCATCCGGAAGGTATCTTCATATCAACTTAGGTCAGGGAATAATGGTATTTTTTTGGATTATCCTTCTGGTAAAATGTTGACTACATTTGGTGATAGAGCTTTTTCTGTGGCCGCCCCTAAGCTTTGGAATGCACTACCGTCTCATATACGTAGCGAGCAGAAACTTGCCTCTTTTAAATGTATTATAAAAACCCACCTTTTTAAAGCCGCTTTTTAGTGTGTCTTTCTTCTATGGTCGCCTTGCCAGTTAGTTTAGATTTTTAGCATAAGATAGGGTTAGAGGCGTCTGTCTCCTGAAAAGGTCAAAACATTACCGATGCCAGCAGGGATAGGCCTATGTAATAAGTAACTTTTAGTTCTCTGTTGGCGGGACAGACGTATCCCCATACTGTGGTTTGGGCACTGGCCTGGTGACCAGTCTTTTTTCTTTGTCTTTTTCTTCCATTCTGTGCTTTTTAACATGTGTTCTGCGCCTTTGATCATTTTGTATGTAAGGGGCGCAATATAAATTTTAAAGATTATTATTATTATTATTAATTATTTTAAAACAGTACCATTTACATAACCAGCAAAAACAAATTATTTATGTTAATTTTCCTCACTAAACAATCATGCCAATGACTTTCATTCCCTTTTCTTTAATTTGGTCTTTAAATTATTATAACTTATTTGCAAAAGAAAAGGACGCAAATTTAGGCGACAATTTCAAACCTTTGTGCAATGGGTAGGATGCAGCTTTTAGTACAAGATGGATGTTTGTTGTGGGGGAATAGAATCATCATCCCTAGGCAGTGCCAAAAGCGTGTATTAAGTGTACTGCATGAAGGCCACCCTGGTATGGCTAGAATGAAAAGCCTTGCGGGAGGATTTGCTTGGTGGCCCAAGATGGATGCGGCCATTGAAGATGAAGTGAAGGCATGTATTAACTGCCAACAGAACCAACAAATGCCGCCGAAAAATGAACTTCATCCATGGAGATGTCCTGATAGACCTTGGTCTCGTCTACATATTGACTACGCTGGGCCCTTCATGGGTAAGATGTTTTTGATTGTGATTGATGCTCATTCCAAGTGGATAGAAGTGTTCCCATTGAACAATGCTACATCACATCAAACTACTGAGAAACTTTGACAAGCATTTGTGACCCACCATCCCAAAACCAGGCGGAAGTCGGCAAACGCCTTCTCGAGATAAGGCACTTACAACGAAAAAATGCGTACGTGGTAGATTTTTTTTTCTTCATAAATTGGTAGCTAATCTTATATTCTATAGGTTGTCAAATTTTCAGCCTTTCAAAAATCCCCAAAAGTGACATTATAGTCACTTTCCTGAATGTTTTGTCTTTGCTACTTGGCTAATCTGAACGAAACAATAGATTCTTGACACCGCGAACGGCAACAAAATCGCTATTTTTGACGCGTCGTCGTGTGTAATTCCATAGCGGTACTGGTGCATGTTTGACATCAATGGAAAGCTGAAATCGTCATCATTCCAAATATGGTATTTCCAACAGGCGGGAGATTCCAGTTTAGCCATTCAGAAGCCTTATTTCTAGTG
This sequence comes from Marthasterias glacialis, assembly GCA_911728455.2. Classification (NCBI taxonomy): domain Eukaryota; kingdom Metazoa; phylum Echinodermata; class Asteroidea; order Forcipulatida; family Asteriidae; genus Marthasterias; species Marthasterias glacialis. Next base: position 10,294,375 of record OU452228.1, on the reverse strand, counting down.
GCGTCGACGTAAACAACACCCTGCCACGTTAGCAACACAGCTCACGTGACTGCAATAACATCCTCTTATTGGCCAATATTGGTCTCACTGCATTGCCGTCATAATAATTCGCCCCACAACTAACTCAGCGTAGCAGCGTAGGGCAAGTCGCCCCATACGTTGACGTATGTTTTGGGGCGATTTCTAGTCAAATTTATTGCTTTGTTATTGCCCAAAAGCTTGGGGCTAAGTGACACTGTGTGTTCGTGTGTGATTTCACGGTGATTCATGATGCGATAGTTTCCGTGGTGTATCGAGTCACAAATTCAGCTAAAATTTGCAAATTTTTTGTGGGTTTGAGCATTTCACAACAAAACATATGTTGTTAGTGTAATCTGTTATCATTGTTGGATGATTTTCAATCATGGATTCTGAGTCTGATTGTCGAGATCGCGAGGACAGGATCGCAAGACTTGTTAACGATGCTGCATCGTGTGGGTTGACAGACTCCGGTATGCTCGAAGTTATTGGAGACTACTTCCAAGATCTTGGTGAACGAGACTTGTCTGATTCCGACGATAGTGATGGCGATGAACTTGACTCAAGCAGTGAAGATGAACTACCCATCAATCACGAAGCTATGGTAAGTGTTTTGTTTAAGTAGGGAAAAGTATGTAGTCTGTAAATTAATTTACACAAAATGAAAACGTTAGGCCCAAGGCCAAAATCCCGAAATCCAATATGCTGATGTCAACTTGCATTACAAAAAAGTAAGTTTATAATGTAGGCCTAGGTCTAGAAACAAAACCAAAGACAAATTTGATAGAATGCAGTATACAACCGCCACCTTTTCACTCTTTGAATTATAAAATACACAAGTAAATCAGTCTCGCCCAGACGCATGCACAATCTCAATCTGCGGTGATGTACACTGGACTGGAGGTATTTTTCAGATTATGACGACATAAACAGAAACAAAAACAGTCTTAATGGTGAGGTAAGACCGTATTGTTGAGTAAGAGTGAAAAAGTGGCGGTCTTTAACATTAATACTGCACTCTTTCCGATAAATTTGTTAGGCCCCATGAACTTGAGAAGATGTTTAAATTTGTTAAGTTTCATGTTTTTGGTATGGTACATTAATTGATGATGTCAATTTATTTGTTTTTGTACGTAGCCTAGTGATGGTGACCTCGAGCAGGAGGATGGTGACAGTGATGCCGATCGACCTGCCCCTGGCCCTGCCCCTGGCCCTGCTGAACGTGCTCTTAGACCTGGGCCTGCTGGAGATGCAACACATGATGCTGAAAACGTGGCCATGAACATGGCAGCACAGATGTTTAACTTCATTGACATTCCCGAGAAACCATGTCATTGCAAGTGTAAACTTTACGAAGGTGGTCGGTGTATTCAACAGTTCAACGAAGAAGAGATAGAGAGCATCAGGTAACACAGATTATCATAATACATGTACATGACTACCTAACTTTGAATATACAACATCATCTTGTAATGTGTTTTAGAGTGCAGTGTGTGACATTTCCAAATAATTGTTTGCGCTCATTATGTATTTTTTGTTTTTTGTTGTTGTAATTTCAGGTTGAATGTACGTGACATGACCAGCTTTGAAAAAGATCTGTTTCTGTTGGGAATTATCTGCACCAGCATTAACACCTCTGAGGCCACGCAGAGATTCAAGAAAGTCAACCTCGAACGCAAGCTAACACGAATTACCTGGTTCCACTATGAACACAAGAGGATCTGCCGAGACACCTTTTTGTTCCTGATGGCCATTTCCAAGGATAAACTAACCAACCTCAAGAAGTGGTACCTCAAAAATGGAATCTACCCTCGCAAGAAAAGATCAGGTAATTTCACAAAATCCTATAGATGAGGATTCCTGATTTTTGAAGCAGTTGTCAATCTATACGCAAAAAAAAATAATTGCCTTTTATTGTCTTGTTTCTTGTATGTAAAGGTGGCAAAATCTACAGAAATGTTAAAAATTACAAAGAACTTTTTCCTTTCCATTTATGATGGCAGTTACCGGCTAGTTTGATAACAATTAAACTAAAAAATAATATTTAAGACCGGTTGTGTATTTTATTTTCAATAAAAAAAAATTAGAAACAATTCCAGCAACAATTGTGTAATGACCAATGCGAACAGAAATTAATGTGCGGCAAATTTGTTGAAAAAATTGTATTATTATTTTGTTTAAATGTTGTTTTTGGTTAGAAAAATCTATGAACAGTTTTAGTGCAGTTTCGGTCTATCAACCTGTTAACCAGCCCACCACTATTTTCCGTCTTACTAGTGTTCTTTCGTTTTAGACGGTTTACCTTAGGTACTGTACGGCACACGGTATACTATCCAATCAGAAGCCATGAAGCACAATACAGCACGCCCACCGCGCTGGCAACCAATCACGTAGAAGAACTGAACCGTCTCTTTTGTCAGGTTTTTGTTCACTAATAAGCAATCATACATTATTCATTCTGATTTACATGAGCTTGCAAGATCAGTAGGGGTTTCCATGGGGGTGCGATTGTATGGTGATGGTCTTTCAGTTATATACAAAAGTCGACATGACAATGAAAGGATTGTGCAATCGCGGGTAATTCAAACGAATGCACATAGGGTGTGGTTGCTGGACTTCGATTACTGTTATGGGCAAATAAAGACACGCTTTAATGCCAGAATCTCAAAACAATAAGAATAATAGGTCAGTAGGCAGTCTTTCGTATAGAGCAAGGGTAAGAAGGATTGGTTGTATGGGTGGCGGGGGGGGGGGGGGGGTATACACACAAAAGAGTCACATCCCGGGAAATTCAAGGGTCGTACTGAAGAGCACATTGCTGAGTTAGTATTGTATTGCTCGAGCATCATCAGCTGTATTCTGATCGCCATTAAGATCGTCAATTTGCCTTCCAAAATGAATCCCGTCGTGATATTCCTGTTCGTAGACCTGGTTTACAAAGCTTTGTCAGCAATACCGAGACCCCCTTATTTTGCCGATGATGAGATGGCTCTGATGTGGAATGAGTTCGGCAGCGTTTTCCGACTGTTCCTGTGCTCCTGTATTTTTGGATTGCCTTTGCCTGTACCGCAATTGTATAATCTTCTCTTCCCTGACTTCCATGGCCAAGATGACGTAAACCCAAGAGATTTGTTCGCTGACTTGGAGAGAGACCCCCCGAGATTTTTCCGGATGTCGGGGGAAACACCGGAGTCCATAATGGAGATTGTCGCCAACTTGGAGCCGTTGATTGTTAACCAGAGGCAGGGACGACAACATCGACACTCTCCAAGAAACAGGGTTTTGATGGCCATGATCTGGTTGCGTCAGTATCCAACTTATGATGTTCTGTCCAGTTTATTTAACATTTCTCCAGCAGCCATTACAAGAGACCTTTACGTTATTGTTCCTTTACTTTGGCATTACTTTAACTCTCAAATTTCGTGGCCTACAACTGACCAGTGGTTAGCATTTAGGGGACGGTGGTCGATTTTTCCGGATGCAGTTGGTGCAATCGACGGGACACTGCATGAAATCCAGCGACCTTTAACAGAGAATCAGCACGATTTTTACAGCGGATATTCCCGGTATCATTGCATGAGTACACAGGTAAGTACTGGAGGTTTTCAGTTCCTAACTTAATTGCAGTTTACATAACCCTAAAATCTAGTTGCAGTAAGCAAAGCCGTAATTAAATAAAAAGCAGGGTTTACAAACAGCCTGACCGATACAATAATATAAAGTAATACGTATATTCATTCTAACCACATTCAAAATCATTATTAAGGTTGAAGTATTGTGCAATGTCAGTAAGAAAACCGAAATGGCCTTTGGAATGAGATATTAAGAATTTTAGATATTGTTCGTTGATATTCATGCTAAAAAAAAGAGTTTAATCCTTTTATTGTAAAACTTATGGGATATTTGTTTCGATTTTCATGCTAATTGCTATTTCCATATCTTTGAAGCAAACTTGTTTGTGATATTATCAAAAAGGGCAAATGCAACACTGTTTCATTTTGTAAATGTCGGGGTCTGGATTTGGAAAATGCTGCTGCAAGACTCTATTTATGGGTTTACACAACATCCCCCACCCCAGTGATTTGTAACATGTGTCAGCGCCTTTGAATGTGTATTGATGTGCTTTGTTTTTCTCATTTCAGATTGTTGTTGACAACAACCGCAACATCCGCTATGTGCAGAGTGGTTTTCTGGGGCGCATGAATGACGCAAGTCAGTTCGCGTCCATGCCAAGAATTGGACCAGGGCTTGATCTGCCTTTCCCTGATCAGGTTTATCTACTTGGAGACAATGGGTATGCCAACAGATATCCCATCATGACCAAATTTCGCAGGGATCAGATCCGTCAAGTACCAGATGTGGATGACCAGACAGCCATGCATGTCTTCAACGAGGAGCACGCTCGATGCCGAATACACGTGGAACATGTAATGTCATACCTTAAGACGTATAGAGCTGTGAAGGAGGTGTATCGGCATCCCAGATGGATGATGCCCATTGTAACAGATTTGTGTGCATTTCTTGCACAAAGACACATTCGTCTTTCTGAAGAAATTCATTAAATTATTGTTTCAGTAAAAACCTATTGTCTCAGATGGTGTTATTTTTACGTCTTAATCTTGTGTTACATAATATAAAATGTGTAAATAGCCATGTTTACAATCTAAAAACTGACCAATGAGTTTACACATCCAAAACTATAACAAAAATTGACAAAATTGACCCCTGAGCTGGGATTTTGTTGAAATGTAAGTGTAACAAGTCGTAGGATTGCAGCTTTGTTAATACTAATATAAATTGGGAACCGACCGTCGTGTCTTTTCTCATCTTGAAGGGGTACGGATCAAACGTCTTAGAGCTTTGTTAGTACTAATAAAGGGAACCGTCGTGTCTTTTCTCATCTTGAAGGGGTACGGATCAAACGTCTTAGAGCTTTGTTAATACTAATAAAGGGAACCGCTGTGTCTTTTCTCATCTTGAAGGGGTACGGATCAAACGTCTTAGAGCTTTGTTAGTACTAATAAAGGGAACCGCTGTGTCTTTTCTCATCTTGAAGGGGTACGGATCAAACGTCTTAAAGCTTTGTTAATACTAATAAAGGGAACCGCTGTGTCTTTTCTCATCTTGAAGGGGTACGGATCAAACGTCTTAGAGCTTTGTTAATACTAATAAAGGGAACCGCTGTGTCTTTTCTCATCTTGAAGGGGTACGGATCAAACGTCTTAGAGCTTTGTTAATACTAATAAAGGGAACCGCTGTGTCTTTTCTCATCTTGAAAGGGGTACGGATCAAACGTCTTAGAGCTTTGTTAGTACTAATAAAGGGAACCGCTGTGTCTTTTCTCATCTTGAAGGGGTACGGATCAAACGTCTTAGAGCTTTGTTAGTACTAATAAAGGGAACCGTCGTGTCTTTTCTCATCTTGAAGGGGTACGGATCAAACGTCTTAGAGCTTTGTTAATACTAATAAAGGGAACCGCTGTGTCTTTTCTCATCTTGAAGGGGTACGGATCAAACGTCTTAGAGCTTTGTTAGTACTAATAAAGGGAACCGCTGTGTCTTTTCTCATCTTGAAGGGGTACGGATCAAACGTCTTAGAGCTTTGTTAATACTAATAAAGGGAACCGCTGTGTCTTTTCTCATCTTGAAGGGGTACGGATCAAACGTCTTAGAGCTTTGTTAATACTAATAAAGGGAACCGCTGTGTCTTTTCTCATCTTGAAGGGGTACGGATCAAACGTCTTAGAGCTTTGTTAATACTAATAAAGGGAACCGCTGTGTCTTTTCTCATCTTGAAGGGGTACGGATCAAACGTCTTAGAGCTTTGTTAATACTAATAAAGGGAACCGCTGTGTCTTTTCTCATCTTGAAGGGGTACGGATCAAACGTCTTAGAGCTTTGTTAATACTAATAAAGGGAACCGCTGTGTCTTTTCTCATCTTGAAGGGGTACGGATCAAACATCTTAGAGCTTTGTTAATACTAATAAAGGGAACCGCTGTGTCTTTTCTCATCTTGAAGGGGTACGGATCAAACGTCTTAGAGCTTTGTTAATACTAATAAAGGGAACCGCTGTGTCTTTTCTCATCTTGAAGGGGTACGGATCAAACGTCTTAGAGCTTTGTTAATACTAATAAAGGGAACCGCTGTGTCTTTTCTCATCTTGAAGGGGTACGGATCAAACGTCTTAGAGCTTTGTTAATACTAATAAAGGGAACCGCTGTGTCTTTTCTCATCTTGAAGGGGTACGGATCAAATGTCTTAGAGCTTTGTTAATACTAATAAAGGGAACCGCTGTGTCTTTTCTCATCTTGAAGGGGTACGGATCACACGTCTTAGAGCTTTGTTAATACTAATAAAGGGAACCGCTGTGTCTTTTCTCATCGTCTAGGGCTTACCGATCAAACGGCTTAGAGCTTTGTTATTCCTAATAAGGAGAACCGCAGTGACTTTTTGCATCTTCTATCAAACATTATAAAAGTGCAGTTTATGGCGTTTAGAAATCTCACTTCACTTTTTGGTAAGAAGGAGACGGGCCTCTGATTTATCAGTTTTTTTCTTGAAAATGGCGCAAGAACGAGCTGGCGTTAGGGTTAATGAGGAGGAGAGGCGATTGATTTTTGCAGGCTACCGAGCCCATGGCAATAACTGGGCAAGAGTGGTGGCCCACGTAATGCACCACGCAGACCATGAGGGTCCAATATATGGCCAGTATGTGCAACGGAACGGCAACCAGCAGAGAAGACGGGTGAGGGATATGATAAACAGAGACATTGTACGGTAGGTATTTCAGTCTATGTATATTATGAACTTTAAATCTGATATGTTTTTTTTTATTGGGAAGGGGCATGGGCAGAAGAGGATTAGGACAGGTGGGTGCTTGTAACTGTCATATGACCACACAAATAATTGTAATTTGAAACTATTCACGTTAACAGTCTTATTCTTCCAACATATAATTTCCAGACTCCAGGACCGAAGACTGGGTGAAATGCGGTATGCCGCCAGGGGCAATCCTTTGGAGAGAGGATTGAGACACCGCCAGGGACCTCCTCAACATCCCAACCAACCACAGGCCCAACAGGACATCCAGCCAGCACCACCCCCTCAACCAAACCAGCCAGCACCACCCCCTCAACCAAACCAGCCAGCACCACCCCCTCAACCAAACCAGCCAGCACCACCCCCTCAACCAAACCAGCCAGCACCACCCCCTCAACCAAACCAGCCAGCACCACCCCCTCAACCAAACCAGCCAGCACCACCCCCTCAACCAAACCAGCCAGCACCACCCCCTCAACCAAACCAGCCAGCACCACCCCCTCAACCAAACCAGCCAGCACCTCATCATCATCAGCAACGACCACAAGTACACGGGAATAACATTCCAGTTCCAAGGGGCGAGGTTGGGAGGCTGCCTCTTCATGAGGTAGTAAGAAGGAGCCACGAGGCATTCCACCAGTATGTCACCATCACCCTGCCTGAACTGACGAGAGATCTTCGGCACAGTATCAGACTGTTTAACCGTTACTTAGAAGACATTTTATACCCCCGTCCCGAAGAGCCATAAAAGCAGAAAGAAGAAAGAAAGAAAAATAAAAGGAGGGTCTTCAACAAATAAAAAGTAATAAAAAAAAACCGTTTGTGTCTTGTACTTTTCTTGTTTTAAAATTGATTTACTAGCCATATTTATAAAAGCAGAAAGAAGAAAAAGAAACGGAAGGTCTTCAACAAATAAAAAGTAATAAAAAAAAACGTTTGTGTCTTGTACTTTTCTTGTTTTAATATTGATTTACTAGCCATATTTATAAAAGCAGAAAGAAGAAAAAGAAAAGGAAGGTCTTCAGCAAATAAAAAAGTAATTGAACAAAACAAATATTTGTGCCTTGTACTTGTCTTGTTTTAATATTGATTTAGTAGCCATTTTGGGGCCATTGCGTTTTTTCCTGGGGGGGGGGGGAGACTACACAGTGGACGCCATTCTGGTACGGACCTCTTCTCTCTGTAATAGAGAGAAAAACGAACATGGGCCCAATTGGTATTCGAACCCGAGACCCCCTTGTAAAACTGCAAAACCAATCTATCTTGCCTACCTACTCCCATTTAACATTTGTTTTTCCTTTTACGTTGTAATTATGTTCATCTTGATTAATACTTACCTGGGTTCAGCAACCACGCCCAACGTGCATCTTAAATTACCCGCCGTTGCAGATTGTCTTGGGGTCTTTTGTGTAGTTGAATGACTATTATCATACATGCATCACTGATCTCCATTGTACTGCCAGTATAACAGAGATTAGTGGCAGGCAAGGTGATGTCATCTGATGAATAATGTATGATTACTTTTAGTTAACAATAACCCGACCTGGGAGACGGTTCAGTTCTTCTACGTGATTGGTTGCAAGCTCAGTGGGCGTGCTGTATTGTGCTTCATGGCTTCTGATTGGATATGATACCGTGTGCCGTACAGTGCCTGAGATAAACCGTCTAAAACGAAAGAACACTACTTCATCGTTGCTGAAGAATGTATTGTTTTAGATGTTACGCAGAGATCATATCTAACTTTAGTTATTGTTTGTTTCATGTTCTCCAGGAGGTCGTCGCAAAACAGCACTCAACATGACGGACATCCAAAGGGTATCAAGGTTTATCCTGAATTTTGCCGAGCAGCACAGCATCATTCTTCCTGGACGCATCCCTGGCTTCAAGAGGGATGATGTTAAGATCCTGCCAAGCTCCGAGACAAAGGCATCTGTATGGCGATTTTACAAGTCTGCATCTCAGCAGGATGAGCGGGTGGTTTGTCTGTCCACATTCCGGAAATTGTGGAGTGAACTTCTCCCTTATGTAGTAATCTGTAAACCAAGGTCAGACTTGTGCTGGACTTGCCAGCAGAATAACAACATCATCATGCGGCAGATCAACGTGGCCGAGGAGGAGAAAACAGATGCCCTCCGTGCACAAGAGCTCCACCTCAAGCACGCAACTGATGAAAGGGCTCACTACAGGCAAATGTGTGAGCAGTCCAAAGAGGTCGTACAAACCCTTGGACTCAACTCCCTCCAACCTTCCCGCCCCATGACACAGCACACAACATTCCATTACAGCTTCGACTACGCACAACAAGTCCATTATCCATCTGACCCACTCCAACCCGGCCCCATCTTCTTCAAGACACCAAGAAAGTGTCAAATCTTCGGGATAAATGCAGAAGGCTTCCCTGCCCAAGTAAATTACCTCATCGATGAAGGTGTCAGCTGTGGAAAGGGTGCAAATGCAGTCATTAGCATGGTACATCACTTTCTTCAAACATACAGTATTGGAGAGGCGCATCTTCAACTTAACGCCGACAACTGTGCCGGACAGAACAAAAATAACTTCATGTTCTGGTACCTAGCATGGAGGGTTGCCGCTGGTATGAATGCCTCCGCAAGCATAGCTTTTATGCCAGCTGGCCACACCAAATTCTCCCCTGACTGGTGCTTTGGACTTCTGAAACGTCTCTTCCGGAAAACAAAAGTGTCATCGCTCAATGAAATAGCTGATGTTGTCTCTAAGTCAACAGAACGTAAAATCAACATCCCACAATTGGTTGGCCTTGAAGATGGCACTGTCCTCGTACCAACATACGACTGGGTGTCATTCTTCACCCCAGCTTACCGCAAGATAAAAGGGGTCAAGAAGAACCACCACTTCCAAATTACCAGTGACAAACCTGATGTCGTCGTTTGCAAGATGTATGTAGAGGCTCCATCCACAGAGGAAGTCCTTCAGCGTGGGGAACTTCCCATTGGCATGCCAAATGTCATCCAGCCAGACGGCTTGGATCGGGACCGACAAAAGTATCTGTTCGAACACATCCGACCTTTCTGCACAGAGGAAACCAAAGACTTAGTCTGCCCAGCTCCAGCTGATGATAATTAGCATCCACCATTAATGGGTACACAATAGACCAATCCATTAAGCCTCGCCCCGTGACGTATTGACCAATCACAGCCGTGATTGTGCAACCCAAATTTTTTTTAAAAGTCCGATATGCGTGCGCGTTACACGTGCTGCTGGATCATGCAAAGAGACATTGGAGATGCTTGCATATTATTGCTCATGTGCGTGCTGGGGGGCATAATGGATTGATTTATTGTAGGTAGGGGGTGCTGTTTATGGAGATGGGGGTGGGGAGGTACTGTTGGGTGTGGGGGCGGTGGTGCCGGGCCAAATTTCATGACGCTGCTTACCACTTCATTCTGTGCTTATGAACCCCATTCTTTGCTGATGAGGTAGCATTGAATTTCTGCGCTAGCTGTGTAAAAGTGAGGAATTCTTTTAACGTAAACTACGCAAGCGCACTTGAGCAAACATTCCTTGATAACCCTTGAAATACGCTAACGTAAACACAGATTTGTTTTGCTTCCGTAAGCGCCAAATTTTCCCTTACGGTAAGCAGAGCCATGAAATTGGGCCCTGGTAGGGGTTGGATGGCGTCTGGTGCTGTATCATGTGGGTGTTAAGAGGGCGGGGTATTACTTGGGGTGGGGGTGGGGGTGGGGCTGCTGGCAGGGGGTTGAGGTGCTAGTTGGGGGAGGATAATTTTGGGGTATTGGGGTTGTGTCGTATCATGATTTTTTTGCATTCACAATCACCATGGGAAATGTCAAGTTCGAAAACGGGGGGGGGGGGGGGGGGGGGATTGATTAGGGGGAGTTGTTGGGGGATTTGATGCTGAAGGGGTGGTGTGGGGTCATTAACCCCACCCCATTCCACCCAATCTTGGCCACCACTCGAATGATGAGTAAATGTAACGCGTGTGTAAATGCAGGGGGGGGAATCGGGGGGGGGGGTGCGGGGCCTGTGGGGGGGTGTTCAGACTTGGGTGGGGTCATTATTTAGGACTGGGGGGTGGGGGGTTATTTTCTTTGTATATCCAACTTATATAACTAGTGTGTGAAGTTCAAGAAATAAAAAAAACCATCACTTCATGTACACATTAGAACAGTATTTGTGTCAATTTTTTCTAAGACGGATGTTATTTCAGGTATTATCAGTATGAATTAAAAATTTCATAACTCAAAAAATGTGGAATGCATGACTTCAATGTATGGTTTTAAAAGTTTTGAACAGTTTTACATAGGTAAAAGAGTCTGCATTCTGTACAAGTAGGTGGTTGCTAAGGTGATGTTTGTGGTTCAATATGTGAGATAATGATTTACTTTAACTCTGACTTTAACGCTCATTTTCCTATAAGCGTCCTTTAAGAGTCCCGAATCTTAAGAAGTCGTAACTTCAAAAGTATACCACCTATAAGAGTCCACTATAGCTTATTTTAAAGCTTAAAATGCGAGGAATCCAATCGTGTAAAAATCTCACATTTAAAAATTTCCGACTTCAGCCTGGTTTTGGGGTGGTGGGTCACATTTACTTCCCATGGGTTGCCAGACAAAGTGGTGTCTGATAATGGCACACCATCCAAGCACGAAGTTGAGTGAATTTATGCCACAAGAAGTGTAACCATAGAGCTATAAGGTGTAACCTTCGGATTGCCATTACCCCTGACAGGGATTTAATGGGTGTCAGAAGTCAATGAACAAAGATATGGCCAATACACCCTTTTGTGCCCAGAGGTAAAACTGTAATAATTTTGTTTTGTTTTCTTTTTTTTCTTTCTTTCTTGTTTGGGGGAGGGAAAGAAACAAATCTACCACAGTTAACAAAGAGAAAATTGGGCACAGGAAACAATCACAGGACCTGCATCCCTTTTTTTTAGTCTCCCTATTCCAACTACTGCAAGGAAAACCCTCCATAATACAAAGATAAAGATGAATTTTGGTGCACTGATGTTCCTATTTCCCCCCAAAAAACATAAATCAATATGAAGATGGAGAGGTCAGGAAAGGTCAAGCTTAAAAAGGGGTACAGGGAGAAGTGAAAAGGAACTGCTGAGCAGTAGAATTGAGCATGAAGAATGAAATTGACAAGTAAAGTCAAGAAGAGAAGGAATTTGCAGCATAATGTCTTTGTCCACGGAGCCTGTTGTCATTGCTGCTGTAATAAAACAGCTGTTTCTTCACAAACCTACATGTACTTTTTTGCAAATGTAACAGGAAACCAGCCACTTATACATCACCCTGCATTAAATCAGTAATCAGTTTCTGAAACACAAAGCATGATTTCTATTGTAAACACTAAGTACATGACGGATGACTTTTATATGCAGTTAACACCTGCAAAAATTTTTTGAGGAATTGATTGTACCAAGAAGTTGAATAACTGAAGCAATGACTGAGGCCCTTCCTAAATATTTCTGGGGGAGATATAAATCTCTCCAAAATAAATCTCAAGCTTGAGCTCTTTCACAACAAGAAAACCAGGATTTCACAGGGACTACATAACCCCTTGCATCCATGGCTCAGCTCAAGCCCTTTTTAGTTTTTAGTATTATTATATCTTTCTGGTTATGAAACTAAGGGACCCTCTAAAGTGACTTGCACTGTGACCCGTAGGCCTGAAGATACCTGTGTAGAGAAGATGATAAAGAAATGTCAGTTTTAAATGTGGGAGGGAAAACCCCAAGTTATAGGGAAAACCCTCACAATCAGGTAGGGACTGAAAACCCCATCCACATAGTGCCCCCGGCGGGATTCAATCCGGGGTCCACAGAGGTGAAAGGCAGGAGAGAAACCACTGAGCCAACCTGAATGCCCTAAGGTGCCCATTTTAAATGTTCCTGTAGACAGAAGAAAATATTCTGATTTTACAAGTATCCCTTCCCCTTCATGAAGTTAACTCAGCACCTGATAAAGCAATCCCATTGTCATACCATGCTTCCTTACTTCATCAAGTTGTTCAGCAACATTATTGCTTAGCAAAATTATAATTGAATAAGCAGAGAAATAAGTGATTACCAGTTGCAATGATGTGAATTCACATGGCGTTCTGATTGGTAACCCAATTCTGCTGGGAAAGATATTTCTGTGCTAAACAAATGTTTGTGCTTACCTACATTACAAAATTAGGCCCAGGCTGTTATTTTCTTCATGACAGTTTTAAGCACACTCATTAATATAGACAGTGTTCTGTGTTGTACAACTACATGAAGTGTGTAGGAATTTGCTTGGACGGAAGTAAGTTCATGGCCCAGCTTGCATCTAGGCAAAAATCAATTAAGACATGACCTAGTTTTCAGGACTTTCCATTTTTTGCAATAATTTTTGTGAGTTTGTAAACTTAAACCAATATTGGTAATCCAGTAATCCAGACAAAATGAACAGGGCTATCCTTGCCAAATCATCATCCAGGATTTATGTCAAATCTCTGATCATCTGAGACTTAACAAAGTTTATTTAGCTGCTTGATTTGCAGCTTGCATCGAGTGTCAATTTGTAAATGTTCAATGTGTTTTGTCAAGTAAAATGCCTTATATACAGAGTGGTAATCAAGAACTGGGTTATCCTTGCTGAGTCGTCATCCAGGATTCATCTTCAATCTCTGATCATCTTAAATGTCAGCAAGTTTTCTTTGCTGTTAGATTTGCAGCACAATCCTTCCAAAGTTCAAAGGGAGGGTATCTATTTTCCAACTGTGAGTGCATTTGATCAAGTGTACTTGAGGTGTCCGTTGAAGATCTGCTTAGATGGCCATTTAAAAATTATCCGTGTCCCATCTGATTGTAGAGATAATGTTTCCAAAAACTGCATTGGTCATTTAAATGTTGTTGCATGACATTTTTCTCAGCTAAGAAGGTGATGTACATATATGACACTGAAGTGCACTGCGAGTGAAAGTTCTTCTGTATGTACACGTTACTTCTGCCTCTGGGAGCCCAAAAACATTTTGTAAAGTAAATGTACAGTTGTGAAAGTTTCCACAATATTTGATGGTTGGTCTGTAGCCAAACTGTTTGACCCAAGCTGATGTTCTGATTTGGGAAGACTGCGGATGTGATTGAGTGAGAAGGAGTCGCTGTCTATGCCTACTGCTCTGCTGATCATTGGACTGTTCTTGTTTGTGGTCTCTTCTGAGCTTCAACATGCAAGTACAGACAGGGATGCTATATGTTGGCAAATTTGCATGGCCATACTGCACATCCATAGATATTAAGCTGTAACACTTTGACGATTGGTATGGCTGACTCTTCGATGCAGCAACAGTTTCAAGCAGTTAACTACATTTGGTCGTCGGTAGGATTTGATGTTTGACGATTTGCAGTGTTCTGGCATATGGGTGAAAATTCTTCCTAACACTTCAAAAACTCCTGCAGTTCAGTGACATACTTGAGTTCATTTGGTGTATCAAATGGTTCATCATGGACGAGTCCGTGCCTATGTACACTTCATTATTCATTGTTGCTCTCAGTGATTTATACAGGGAGTTCTTGTCTTGACCTTGTCTTCTTATTTATGCAATTTGCCCATGACAAGGCCCAAAGGCCACTTGAGGTGTGGGCTACTTTTTGAAGAGATAGAAACTTGCTCCAATGCGCATAAATAAGACATGGCGAGATATAAACGCAAGTCTCTTCACAGCACAGCTAAAAACAGGGAGGGGTAAATAAATCCAGTGCAAATGTAACCGACTATTCCCCTATTTGAAGCAAGTGTCAAGACCAGAATTCGAACCCACATCCTAATGACATAGCCACCAGAACTTGAGTCCGATGCACTAAACGGCTCAGCCACGACACGCAACAACTATCCAGGTAACTAGATTCTGCAATCTCAGCTTGTTGAGCAGTTGGTTCAATCCTGTCAGTCAGTCACAGCCAAATACATCCCACATACAGTTTAGTAATTCAAAGGCATTGACTTACACCACTGCAGGCAGAATTTCATTGTCATCTTGGGCCTTTTTCAAAAGTTCACTCAGAGATTTCCAACAGTTTTTCTTTCTGGTTTAAACAGCAAGGATAACCTATGTTACTTGTACTTTTTCATCTCTGCACATTTACAATGTTCCTTTGGAGATTTCCAAAGTTTTATTCCTGGATCTGATGGCAAGGATAACATCTGTCTCTACGTCGTTGCACTCACATTTAAAAAAGATTTCTATGGAATTGTCTATTTGAAAAGTTTTTTTTTTTTAACAATTGAAAAATGTCAGAATTATCGGGATTAATACCCTGGGGCCTGATTGAAAATTTACAATTTCACGGCACTTTAAAATTCAAAGTGGTTCACTGTTGTTGAGGAAATACTTCACTGTTTTAGATGCAACAAAGGGCCGCATAAAGAACTTCATTTCTTAATAATTCCACATCACTTCAGTAGTTGACAACTTTGGGAGGGTGAACAAAAGGAATACGGACCCTTTTATTGTTCTTTTCTTTTCTTTTGTTTTTGTTAAATCTCTGCTAAAATGCCTTACTTATGCATTAAAATATCAATACCTCATGCATAAACATAACCTATTTTGTGCTTAGCCATTATATTTAATAAGTACACTGTACTAAAGTGTGATTTGATTCACCGATCCGGATCAACCCAACAAAATTCCAATAACTCCCCTCTCTTCCCATATTTTTTGTGCACTGGTTGTAAGCACCTCTACCATGAGAGACCACACAGCCAAGGCATACTTGGTGTGATTTGAATCATGAATAATGGAATGGGATTGCTTTATAAGGCAAAGGATTGCAGTAGGAATTCTACATAATTATACAGTGGACCATTGGCGTAAATACCTGGGGGCATAGGATCATCCCCCCCCCCCCACATTACTGATTTGTGTGGTTTTCACTGATAGCCATGATAGCACTCAATAGCTCAGTCCCTATCAAGACAACACCCACATCTGTACATGCCTGTAAACGCCCATCTGTACGTGCAAACAGTTAGTATATGGTCATTTACACGAATGTTACGGAATTGAACTATACCCACCACTTCGCTGAAAACAAATGTCTTTTTTGGAGGGATGGATACGCCCGTGCAGTACTAGCACTGCTCCAGTTAAAATGATACCAGTTGTAAATGAGTGTATGGAATGCTATTAGCGAGGTTTCGGTCGCACACGACTAACGGAACGGCGACGTTTAGTTGCTGTGACGTCATCACTTTTTGTGCAGTTATGACGTTTACTCAATCGGTCATAGTATTAAAAGTTTCGTGAAGACGTATAGCAGCTCCACTACACGTAAGTGAGAACTTATAGTAAAACTCAGTAATTTAGTCACCATTTCAAGAGAAAAACATTATTAATAAGTCATAGAAAGTAGTAGATGATCTCGTCATTCATTTCAGGTGGGATGTATGTTGTGTAGTGTGTGTTTTAGTAGTGTATTTTGTCATCGAATTGAGGGTGATTTGTGTACTGCGTTTAGGCCTTGCATGCCCTTGCTTAATGGTCGAGTTGTCGTTAGTGCACGTGAACAGTGTGTGTGTGTACTGTGGTCGTACTAAAACATAACGTTGTCGTTAGGCGTACAACTTAACGTTAGGCGTACATACTGTTCGTACTGTAGCCTATCTATTTCCCCAAATTTGTCATTTGTTGGAACATATGACACTGATTAAATGCAAGATGTTGTACCCTGAAAAAAGGTGTAACTTAAGTTTTCGGCTTTCATTCAAATCAGCATGCATGATCAGGAAGAGGACCCTCTAAAAAAATTCTCTATTTATTGTTTTTTGTCCTACTGGCCAGCTGCCGCTTTGTTGGACCTGGCAGCCTTCATAGATGGCTTCTGCTGTCTGCCCACACTCCCCAACCCCAATACACATTACTAAAGTAAACGTTATACATGAAATTAATATGTATCCTTCCATCTTTAACTTTCAGAATGGCAAACAAATCCGTTCGATTTTACCCTGGCCTTGATGTGATTCTCTTGAGGGAGGTCTTGGCAATTTCCAGCGAAGGATTATCAAAAACAGCATGGGAGGGAATCAACAAAATAATAAATGAAGCCATGAAGACAAAGAATACTTATGTAACACTGAGAGCATGTAAAGATCGCCTTCGTCACCTACAGAATGCTCACCGAAGAAACGAAATGAGTTCTTTACGAGCGTAAGTATTTTTACATATACAAATTGATCAATATTTAGGCAAATTTCAAACAATCAAACAAATTTAGTTTTTGTACATGTGTCTCAGGATTTTAAGCATAGTCTAAATTGACGTCCCATTGAAAAATTACCAAGATGGTGGCATTATGAGAAAGGTCTTATACTCTATTGCAATGCACTGAAGTCACAGAAGAGGAATAATTAAACACATGAAATAAATAGTAGCCTAATCTTTCTCTTCACTGTGTTACCATTTCAGCTCCGGTACAGATGAGGAGTATGATGAACGGAGCCAGCTTCTAACAGAACTGGCTGATTTGGATGAGGAGAGGAAACATGAAGATGCCAAGAAAAAGAGTGAGGAGGAAGAAAAAGAAAAGCAGGGCCTAGCTATTCGAGCAGCAGCGATGGAATCTCTTGTACCTGCAAAGAAGGCACCAGATGGTGACAAAAAAGGTTATTTTCTGACCTGATTTATTTATGTTATTTTATTTATTAAATTACATATCCAACAACATATAAGCAGAGGTGGCTCTTTTAGGATTTGTTTTTATTTTTTAAGTTGTCAGATATTGCCTGAGATCGCACCACAGATCACCTACAATCCAAAAATTTGGACCCCATGCCATTAGGGCTGCACGGTACTTGCCCGCAGGAGCCACAACTTGCAATCACCATTTGCTGCTTGGTACATTTCATGCCCCCCCCACCCCCTTCGAAAAATCCTGGATCCGCCCCTAATAAGCAGGCGCGGATCAAGGGGGGAGGGTCAACACCCCCACCACCCTGACGAAAAAAATAATACAAAACATAACAGGGGGTTATTATCAAACTTGAAAATCTATACCCCCCTGCAAAAATTCATGGATCCTCCCCTGAACAGGGCGAATATAAATATAGATCATAAAAAACAAGAAGAAATGTTCAGTTTTAGATGTGGGAGGAAATTCCCAAACGAGGAAAACCCATGTAGTTAGGTAGGAACTGAAATCCCAATCCACATGTGAGGCCATGGTCAACCCTAGGTGGGATTCGAACCGGGTCCACAGAGGTGAAAGGAGGGAAGTTGACCGCTATACCAACCTGACCATCCAAAAAATTTTATGAAAGTCTTGTTCTTCTATCCAATCCTTTTTTTTAATAAAACAAAATTTAAAGAGGAGGGAAATTTCTTAATCAATATTTTTCTCTCACTCTTCGAGTCTTAAGGCTTAGTTTGGAAATCATTTACATGTCAGCATTGTCATTTTCATATTGTGTATTTTGTAACTGTTCATTATTTCAGACACAGAGCTGACACCAAGAAAACGCCGAGGCACAGCAGACTCATATGTCAAATATCTAGAAGACAAACTAGAATTTGAACGAGAAAAGTTTGACTTGGAAAAAAAGGAAAGAGAAGCAAGGCTGGAAAAAGACAAAGAAATGATGACATTGATGATGACCCTCATAAAAAAGTAAAGTGATCCTAGCATGCCGTTTGAAAACCGTGTTAACAATTTCAAGTTTTTGTAGTTTTTATACCAGCACTTCGTTGTTTTGTTGGAAGTCAGGATTTTCAGCATGTATTGCATAGACATGCATTTCTTTTTTTTTACATTTTGTGATGTTTTAAGTCCAATGTTCCACTGAACCATGATGAGTTATACACTCTAAAGAGTGATACTAAAGTGTTGAATCCAACACAATATTATTGTTCGAGGATTCAACATCTAAAATGCTGGATTCAACACTTCAACACTTGGATTCAAAACTTTCAAAGTGCTGTCACTCCTCGAACAATGGTAAGTGTTGGATTCAACACTTTAGTTTTTAGAGAGTACATTGCCAAAGAAGTCTCCGCCATGAGTAGATCCATAGTCCAGTTTCTTGCCCATTGCAACCAAAGTGAAATTGTTGTTTTGAAGTTTGAAGTATTTTAATCTATATAATTCATTGCATGACTATACTTATTTTGTCAATGGATCAACAGATAGCCTTTTCTATTTGACTTTTTGAGAGCAGACCAAGAAATGTGATTTGTTCATGTTCAACAGGTGTCGCCATCTTGGGACTTTGTGGAGGCAGTCATTTGTCACAAAGCAAACTTAAAAAAGGACTCTTTTAGTGTGGCACGTCGCACAGCCTCAACAAAATCAAAGTGTATAATTGGCATATGTGCAACTGCTACCATCGTTGTTTAGATTTACATTATGACGATGGGTCCAAAGATGGAAGTGCCCATAATGTATACAGACCCATATTATCATGTTCGTTTACAATGTGAGGTCACTGACATGTGTTAAAGGAATTCGCACTGAAAAGGGTATAAAAAAAACCCAAAAACATTTATCACCACTTTAAAGTAAGGTTAGAGGCTTGTAATTTGTTTTCTCAATTTATTAAGACTTATGCCTTTTGGAAAAACAGTGAATCACAGAACTGAATTTGACTTTAAAGGAAGGTTATTATAATTTACGGGTGATGTAATTTCTTTTGCAGTTGCTTATTGAAATAAAGGTTGAACAATATCTTGCAAAACTAGTTTCATTTGTCAATATGATTGATAAGGATGGTTTGTTTCCCTTCAAAGTGTAAGGTAGCAATGCCCAATTTCATGGAATACCTTATTCCATAGTCTTTACCTGCTCAGTAAGTTACCAACATTAGAAGGAAACCAGTGAGATTATACCGCTTTAGTTGGGGAATAATAAAGGGAATCCAAATTATATAGACCCCTACAGTAAACATTTAAAATAAGAAATAAAATTATAAGTAAAATTAAGAGCACAGCAACAGAAAACAACAACTACATGTACTGGTGAACTTGTTGACGGGTCAAGAGCTGATCAATTTTATTCTTATAACCTTTCGGTGTGTGTGTGTGGGGTTTTTTTTTTGTTTGTTTTTTTTTTTTTTGGGGGGGGGGGTTGATCGTTGGGTCCTTTGTCACAAAGCAAACTTAAAAAAGGACTCTTTTAGTGTGGCACGTCGCACAGCCTCAACAAAATCAAAGTGTATAATTGGCATATGTGCAACTGCTACCATCGTTGTTTAGATTTACATTATGACGATGGGTCCAAAGATGGAAGTGCCCATAATGTATACAGACCCATATTATCATGTTCGTTTACAATGTGAGGTCACTGACATGTGTTAAAGGAATTCGCACTGAAAAGGGTATAAAAAAAACCCAAAAACATTTATCACCACTTTAAAGTAAGGTTAGAGGCTTGTAATTTGTTTTCTCAATTTATTAAGACTTATGCCTTTTGGAAAAACAGTGAATCACAGAACTGAATTTGACTTTAAAGGAAGGTTATTATATCCCTTCAAAGTGTAAGGTAGCAATGCCCAATTTCATGGAATACCTTATTCCATAGTCTTTACCTGCTCAGTAAGTTACCAACATTAGAAGGAAACCAGTGAGATTATACCGCTTTAGTTGGGGAATAATAAAGGGAATCCAAATTATATAGACCCCTACAGTAAACATTTAAAATAAGAAATAAAATTATAAGTAAAATTAAGAGCACAGCAACAGAAAACAACAACTACATGTACTGGTGAACTTGTTGACGGGTCAAGAGCTGATCAATTTTATTCTTATAACCTTTCGGTGTGTGTGTGGGGTTTTTTTTTTTTTTTTTTTTTTTTTTTTTTTGGGGGGGGGGTTGATCGTTGGGTCCTAAATACAGTGTGTCTCAAAAAAACAAAAACAAAAAACAATCAAAAATTCAATGGAATTATGTAGAATGTGTAACCAACAGGTATGGTTTGAAACATACACCTTTCCGCTTTAACATGAGACATCAAATAATGTCCAAATCTGTTTACTTTTGACAGAGTTATGAGTAATTGTCCGAGAGAGGTCAAGTTGGTTATGGGATCAAGTTTTTAAATGCAATGATAATCGATTCGGTTTGGATGTGCAAGTGTTGCATAATCTGTCCCTAGGACAGGCAATTATTCACACAGGCAATCTGGCTACCTTTGACCCAATGCCTAAAACTTAAAACTTGGTCCCATGGTAAATTTAACCTCTCTTGGAAAACTACTCATAACTCTGCCAAAATTAATAATAGATTTGGACATTTCATGGCTCATTTTAAAGTGAAAATGGCATATCTTTCAAACCATACCTATATTATTCATATTGGTTACACATTCTACATCTGGCATTGCATTGGATTTTGATTGCTTGGTTTTGTTGTTGTTGTTGTTGTTTTTTTTTTTTTAAACACACTATAAATTTAAGTTACTCAAAGCCTGGCATTGCAAAAATCACTAAATTCTTCCAGGTATAATCCTTTATATGAAGCAAAATTCATGGGTTCAAAGTTCAGACGGTTGTACATGATGGATGGAATCATGCCAAATAGTCCTCCAATGAGGGTGCATCCAATTGGAAGAAACTGCTTGTCTGGTTTCCATAGAGGCACGTATGACAGTTGGTGAGGAGCCCGCCAACCAGATAGTACTTAGCCACTGGAGACAACAGTACTTTCAAGTTCTTGCGAAAGTCAAGGAAGGCAAACAGTTTAATCATCTTGCCAAATTCCCACTCCACGCATTCTCGGACCGATGACATTCGTGAGTTGAATTCTTGTTCCTCATGTGTCAGATCTGCTCCTTTGAATGGGCCTATTAAATACCGTCTAATTGGATAAGCGGGATCCCCATAAATTGCGTAGGGAAGGCCATTTCTGTCCGTCAGATTTCTTGCCTCAAATTCTCGCATCAGTCCACTCATGCGAAGCAGAGCACTATCATGTCTTCTACCTTCCACTGGGCCGTAAAGATGAGCAATCAACCCATTAGGTATCACCACTGACTGGAATTTCAAGGCATGTATCCTTTTGTGTCCATTGTAACAGATGCGCTGATGACGGGTCGGCCTACAAATTGGACGAACTGTCCCATCCATGAATCCACAGCAGTTCTGCAAAGGTGACCCTTTATCATGAATAGCATCTGCATAAACTTGCAGATGCGCACGATCTAGCCAAATATTATCGAAGGATTGAAAGCGATTGTGATGCAAATCATACAAAAGTTCAACGGTCTCATTGACAACAAGCGAAATAGTGGATTTTGGTCTCCCAAACAACTCTTCCAAGTCCGATAAGCGATTTGGATAAGCGAATCTCCTTAGGACCATGCAAATAGCATCAAGGCCACTGCAAGTGGACTTATTCCTCAACGTTAGTTTCTCTGGAAGTCTAAGTAATTCTCGCAGCCGGTAAATGTCATCTTTTAGAAATCTGAACTTGTCTAAGCACTGATTATCATTTGGTGTTAATAAATCAAACCTTGGCCACTCTGGATTGAATGTGATCCTCTTTGGTATTGGTTCATTGCTCAAGAGGAGGTATAGGAAGTCATCATCTTCGTCTTCAATCGCAAAATCGACCATACTCATGGGCACTGCCATTTTAAAGTTTGCGCCCTCTATAGCTTAGTTAAATGTAACCGTGGGGTCATCAACGAAACCCTCTGACTATGCGCGTGTGATGGGGGACGCCTATTACGCTTGACGATTAGCTATCTGTAGTCGTTCACTCTAACCGTGTGCGACCGAAACCTCGCTAATATTTCACATTCCCGGCCTTCTTGTTTTCCACAAGGGCATGATTGCTTTTCACATGGTGAACAGTGTGGCAAGACTGGTTTGTCAATCGGAATTACAGTAAGCAACAAATTTACGCCACAGCAGTGGACATTATATAGACCATGTTACCTGTGACATCACATGTTTACAAAAGAGCAACAGAACCTGGACTTCCTGCAGGCAGGATTTGTACACGGCTTAATGGGAAAATACTTTAAATCTTTCATTTTATGGAGATTGCACTGTCCGATTGTCATCAACTTTGGATATGAAGGAAAGGGGCACATCTCACAACTAGTTCAGCTCTCATTTTAATAGCCATTGAATTTATGTGGAAATTATGATACAAAATGTAAAATTTCTCATAAAAATGTCCCATGCAGTATCTTGCCTGCCAGTAATTGCCCTGGAATGTACAAGGTCACTCTTTTGTAAACAAGGGTCACATGGTCTATAGTGTGAATGAAAAATGCCGAATTAACAGCAGGATAGAAGCTTTTCAGCCATTGCTACAGTCAAAAAGCACTTGAGTGCACACAGTTCATTTTAAAAGCATCATAGCCATATGACATGAAATTAACAGTTCTGGCAAACACGATGAATATCCAGAGTATATACCTCCACTTTTTTAAAACTATTTTATTGTTAATTTTGCCAGGATTGAAGGAATTTTGTTTTAAATATTGCAGTGTTTAACTGTACCTGATTATTTGTAGATTTGCTTGATGTTTTATCAAAGACAAAACTACGGAAAAAGAATTATACAAAACAGGTTAAAATGGCAACTGATTGTTCTGAATGAGCCTTATACTGATATGCACATCATTGAAAAATCAAAGACTAGGAAGTTACAAGAAAACATGAAACCTAAAGGGGCTTGCATGAAACACTGGTTTCAATCACAAGTCCCTCAGGGGAAAAGAAATGCTCTCCTTCTAAATGGAGGACAGTAGCTTCAGAGATGTGGTTTGCCTGGGCGGAAATACTTTTGGAAAGTTGCTATCCCGCAACTTAGTCAGATCATGGGTTGCAGGTGAAAGGAAAGAGACAGATGGTTTCTTTTTGATGACTACAAATATGTGGTCAAGCTCTAAGCACTGATGCCTGTCGCTCTTTCCTTGTGTTCCCAGGATGGGACAATGGCAAAAACACCAAAAAAAAGGCGCTCTGTTGAAGATTTTGGAGGACAGAGTTCTCCAGAAAGTGTTGACGTTGTCATCACTGATGGTATATTCCTTCTCCATACCCTACCAGTACCACCAAACCTACCACGGACATATGGCGGACTAGTAACAGCTTTGATTATTCAGATGGTTTCATTCTCCACCAAGAGAGGTCAACATTGTCTTTGATACTCATGCCACGCCCTCTATCAAGGACTGTGACAGATCCAAAAGGAGTTCTACAGAGAACTGGCCCAGAGCAACATGGAGAACTGGCCCAGAGCAACATTGCTGAGTATGATCAGTGATGCTCTTAAACCAACCTCTTTCAAGCAGCAGCTACCATCCTTACTACACAATGTGAGCAGGCACCTCCGGGTGTGAAGGTGCAGGTTGCAAAGCTCCTTATTTATTTATTTATTTATTACTCCTTTGTTCAGCACTCGAAAAATCTAGTATTTTTTTAATCCTACAGCAGGCAAGCCTAACCACTTGGTAAAGCCCCTTTAGCCTGATTGTTTACTAGGAGCCATATACTATGAATGAAAACCACCCCTTATAGGTCACAAGGGCATCAATTTGAGTAGAAAGATTGCTTCTCCCAGGTACCCTTTGTGCTGGTCTCCCCAGTTCAGTGATCAATCATCCATGCTCAGGGGGTTGCTTGACAGTGTCTGGAAGGGATTGACCAACAAACAAACTCAGAGTTGATGTGTTTGGGCAGAGATTGCCTACTGGCAAGGAAGTGGGGGATGGGTGGGGGAGGCAGGGCCAGCTGTCTAGCTTTGTATTTGTTTATATTTTTTATTGGGCCTGTTCATGGGTGGCTCTGTACTGTAGTCCTTTGTATTAGTCTGAGACTGTTTGTAAGGAGATAACCATAGGAGATTACGTTTTTGACAAGGTGATAACATAGAGCAAGGGTGATAATAAGTGTTTGGCAGAGAGTGGCTACTGGCAATTGGGGGATTATTGGGGGATTTCCGGACACTAACTTTATATTCCTGGATTTTTTTTATTGGGCCAGGGACATTGTAATACATTTTCTCACTGAGTAGCTCCATTTCTACCTCCATGGAAGCTCCATGCAGTAGTCCATTTTAATTAGGCTGAGATTGATTGCAGGCAGTAGATAAACAAAGGAAATTATATGTTATATGAAAAAAAGTGAAAAAGGGTGTCAAACAAAATATTCTTTAACATTTCTCATTTTATTTTAAAAATTATAACATCCCATTGTTCTAGTTCTACAATTTGGGCAATTTAGACATCTAGTCTTAGAAAAGAGACAAGTTTTAAATAAAAATATAAGATACCCTCACGATCTTGCTGCATGTTTCAGTTATTGAGAGTGTGCAAATATTTTCTTCCTCTTCACCAAATGGCTATATTTTCTTACACAGGAATGGATATGCGGCCAAACAAAAGAGTGAATTATCTTGCTTTGAGTAAAGGTGCCGACTCTTCAGCAGCTAAGGAGAAGAAAGGGAAAAGGAGACGTGGCCCAAAGAAAAGCTTTGGAGACAGGAAGTTACAGATGAAAATGAAGATTCAGTGAAAGTGCACTACTTGAGTTGGCCCTCAACATTCGATGAATGGTTGCCGAAAGAGAGGGTTGTCGATGTGCCAGAAGATGTTGAGAGAGGAGATGTTTTTGGACAACTAAAGCACCAAATATACACGCAGGTACATAACAAATTACTTTCTTAACAAGCACCAGCAATTTCAGCAAGCTTTGAGACCCACAAGAATAATGATAATATTTCATTTCCATCTTTGATAACACAAATGTAGGCTAACCTTATTTGTTTTTCTCATTTAGGGTGAAGGAGAGCCTGAACATTGCCCGTGGGTACGACTCGCTGATGACCCTTAAAGTGCCTGCCCAAAGACAGATCATTGAGCAAGCTCGCCCCAGGTCAGCTGGCCGCCCCAGCAAGTTCAACGGTAGCCCCAGACAGGACCATCTGGGTTGATTATGTACCCCATGCTGCAAAGACTGCACCGCCGAACATCGTATATATATAAATATGTATGCAACATGCAGCCTTATATCGGCCAAAGAGATGGGGGAAGAGAAACTGAACTTGTGAAGGCTCGGGTTGTGAAGGAACTCACACAACCCTGATTCAATACTGGACGGAACAACACCGCAGATAATTTCTTCATTACCAAAACCTTGTTTGAGTTCCTGCTAACCAAAAAGATGACTCTTGTTGGGACCATCAAGAACAACCGTTGGGACGTACCAAAACCAATGAGAAAAGAAAGCGTAAAGAGCAGGGAAATGCTATCCTCCAAATTACTCTTCACTGACATGATGACAGTATTGACACTGGTGTCAAATGTTCCCCCCCAAAAACAAGAATGTTGTCCTGCTATTTACGATGCACCATGACAAAACCATTGTCCAACGAATATCACGGAAGCCAGAAATCATCATTTACTATAATTCCACCAAGGCCGGCATAGATACTGTAGACCAAAATGTGCAGTGTCTATAACTGCGCGCCATTCATTTGTGCGTACATAACGTGTTTATGTGAAATAGACCAAAAACAAAAATTGGGGTTGGACTATGTTCAAACCATTCATTTGTGCATTTTTTCAGTAGGCCTAGTTATTCATACGTGTTATGTTTGTATAAAATAGACCAAAAACAGAAATCGGGCTCCGCCGATGACTTTGTTTTCCCATGATGGCCGGATCTCCGCATTTATTCAGGTTTTTTTTCCCATGCAGGGCCGTCGAGCAGGCCACTCAGTTCTCTCGATCTTCAACAGAAATCACAACTGAAAAATGCTGCCCTCGCCAAAACCAACTGGCAACATTCACAA
Source organism: Marthasterias glacialis (assembly GCA_911728455.2). NCBI lineage: Eukaryota > Metazoa > Echinodermata > Asteroidea > Forcipulatida > Asteriidae > Marthasterias > Marthasterias glacialis. The sequence continues at coordinate 10,267,769 of OU452228.1, read as the reverse complement.
AAAGTTTCAAAACTAGAATCTAAAATTTTGAAACTGGAAGCTAAAATTATACCATTCAACTCTCAACTTCAATCAACATAAGACAAACTTCAGACAACCCAAGACAGCTTCAAAGCACTCTGCCCAGATGAAGATGAAGACAAACAAACACCATCAACTGCACAGCTACCACTAACTTCAACCCCTTCCGCATCCTACGACTTCTTTTAACTTCTACAACTTTTGTGAACCACTGAAACCTACAACTTTTGGAATTTCCATAACCTTAACAACTTAATGAAAACTTCTTCACTATTAATGAACCAGTGAAAACTGTAACTTCTGAAAAAAAAACAAAAAAAAACTTATCAACTCATTGAAATAAAGCTGTTATATACCTTTTCCAACCCCAATTGTCATTTTCAGTGTTTTACATTCGTACCTATATTACCTTCTAACAGTGAAGTTCTTAAACAAACATTTATATTCTTAGTCTTACATAAACTGTATAATCTTTTTTTTTTTTATTACGGGTAATGTTATAACAACTGGTGAGTCATATACTAGCCTTTTTTGTAATAATGATAATTTATTCGTCATTGATAACCTTGCCAAACTTTTTTTAAGTTGCTTAAAGTTTGCACTTTTACATCATTCACAAACCCTTGCCAAGTTCAGGGCAACATCAGTTTGTTTCTTACATTCATACATGTATTCCCCATTTGCAAAAATGTAATTGTGTTTACATTTTCCATATTTATAATGAGGATTAAACTTCACATCTTCTCAGACCAGTTTCTCCAAGCAACAACTGTTTAGGTACTTATTGAGCTTCTCTTGCACACAGCATAGTAGAAGAAAGGCAAAAAACAAAAAAAAATCCCAAACTTTGTTGCTACAACTCCATTAAAACTCCAACCATAAATCGTGCAAGTGACAAGAACATAAACAGAGAATTAGTGTGCTCCTGTCCCAAGCAGCATTAAGGAGGAGGAGGGAAACACCAGGCCCCCATCTGCGACCTGTATTAGCTGCTGTCAATGAAGCAATAGATGGAAGTCATTCAACATTCTTTTTTCAACCATTCTGCAGGCAGGCTACAGAGATTGTCAAAGGCAATATCGTATCCTGTTTTGCCAACAGATTTTCCAGCTTTCGAAAGGATCCTGTAATCATGGCAACAGAAATACTGGACCCCACCAACTATCCATCTGATGACCCAGAAGCATTGATGGCATATGGTATGGATGAAGTCCACACTATACTCTCTTAAACAGTTAGATTGAAAATCACTCCAATTAGATTGAAAAATCACTCTTTTCGATGGAGGCCAGTGACAAATCTTTTGCAGTTTGTCCCTAGTTTCAATCGAGTAGAGTAAATTTCAATCGAAAATTTTAAGAGAGTATGTGATCACTTTAAGCCGTCACTTACTAAGAAGGGATGCAATGTGATGAAAGTCAAAAGAGAGTAAATGAAGCTCAAGATTGATGTCAACAAGGACCACAAGAATGAAGGATTCCTCTCCCTTTGGAAGAAGATGATAGCAGAAGAGTCTCAAATTATACCCAAATTTCATCTTGTGTGCATCATTCTAGTGATGCCCTTAGCCACTTCTCAAGTTGAGTGGCAACTTTCATTCATCAAGTGAGTCTTAGGAGACTGGCTGCTCAGCTTTAAAGCAGCTACCATCAAGGACATTCTTTGAATTTGTAGTCAGGGCCCTGAGCCGGAGTTCTTTTAAACCCTGATGTAGCAGTGCAGAGATGTTGGACTAGTGGGATAGTTTCCAAGCGTCCAAACTTAAAATAAAAAAAAAACCCAAAACAGGGCAACTGTCAAAAATGACTCGGATTCCGACACTTCAAGCTCATGTAACTCATCCTATGATTATGAAACTGATGAGCTGGATCTCAGTCTGCCTGACCAAGTCAATGATGTGGTCTCATCAGCTTCAGCCTCCAAACTAGACGATCTTTCCTAGTAAATTATGACCTAACAAAGTACGACCTCAATCCTTCAAAATAAACCATTATGATGTTGTAATGCAGGTTACTTCTTTTAAGTAATTTAAATAAACACAAATTTCATTTTTAAGCTTAAAGGGCCATTTTAAGACATCGGTAATTGTCAAAGACAAGTATCCCCACTTGGTGTATCCATAAATAACAAACCTGTAAAAAGGTCTGGCTCAATTGGTCATCAGAGCTGCGAGAAAATAATGGTGGGAAAAATTCAAACACCCTTGCTTTCACATTCATGCCCATAAAACACTACTTGCAAGGATTGTTTTATTCGATTCAAATTTGGGGGTAAAAAAAAACCACCTTTTTCTTTTCAAACCTCATTATTTACTTCAATCAAATGAAATCATTTCTCACATTGTTTGATACTATCAACAGTTGCTTCCTATCAGATATTATGGACCCTAAATTATGCAGAAATAAATTTATAATGTAACCACCCTCTAATCGAAATAGAATTTTAAATCCTTCAATCCTTACAAAATAAAAAATTGGAGTTATTACCAATGATGTAACCAACTTAAATCAAAATGGGATATGGCCGAACAAAATTATAGTTGTGTTTCCGGTTACCCGAATGTCCCTAGAAAATCACGCCGACCCTACATCTTTTTATTCGTAAAAACGATATAAAATAAAATCTTATGGTGCCGACCCTAAACCTCATTTTTGTGCACATCGTCCTGGATTTCTTCTTCGTTTTTTCTTTTATTTTTTTACTCATTCAAACATGAATGTCGGACACTTCGAACCTTTTCCATTTCGTACCTTAGTCACTTCAATCGTACCACCACGTAATTTCGTGAGCTAGCTCCTACAAAAGTACAAGTCGTTCCAATTCCGTTGGCAAATTCAGTTGTTGTGTTACATGTTCTATCAGTGTGCTTAACTTGCGCAAATTGAAGATATACCTACGCAAATTAAAACATAGTTTACGTGCGCGAATGTACACAATTTTCAACTTGCGTGATTACTATTTGGCGCGGTTCTGTGACGTGTTTGGGCTCGTCGAAAAAGGAGCGTAGGGGTGTTTCAAAAATTTATAATGCCAATTAATAAGCTAAATCTGCAGATAAAGTTGTAATTTGCAGATGAAGTTGACATTATAATTTCTGAAAGGGTTTTTTTGTGTGCGTATTTTCAATTAATTTAGGCTCCATTAATAATGAGGAAAGTGTTTTGGAAAATGTTTGACTTGAAGTCACCTCCAAGTCCAATGACAGGAAACTTTTCACAGTTGGGTACCAGGCAATGTAAAACGTTGGTCAACATGAGTGTGTTTTGAAAGCTCACTTGCTATTGGTTGTGAACTTTTTTTGCCCACTTACTGGCCAATCGGGATAACGCACATATTATTGTGGGTCAACACAAGCTTGGTGCCCTGCTTCTGGCTGCAAACACGTGTGATACCACGACGCTTTCGATCATGACTCGACTGACTGCTCGAGGCCGTGTGTTTCCTCGCAGTATAGTTTGCAAGGCCGTTTGCTACATGGCGGCACCGGGGACAGGGGGAGTGTTCGCGTTGACGTGGGATAGATGCTCCCACAAGTTGACCACTACAAACATGATGCGATCGTTACCACTTGAATCAACAATAAACTCTGCATTTACATTAGGACACCCGGACACAGAAGACAAAATACAGGCCTTCGCAAATTTGACATGGTCAGTCTTTAAATTAAGTGCGCAAAAAAAAACATTTAGGAACATTAGCCTACCCTAATTTTCGGAGCCATAAAAACTTTAAGCAAAAAAAAAAGATATTACCCCCCTACCTACCCTATTCCCATCCACAGTGTAATAGGAAACACAACTATTATTTTGTTCGGCCTATGGTAAAAGACAATAAGTTATAAGTCAACGGTAAAAAAATAACTTTCTTTTTTCATTTATGGCGTCCATGCCCCTTTCCCAAAACCATACTGGCATTGGTGCCCTGCCATGTGGCCTTGGTGCCCTTTAAAGTATTACTTTATTTGAGACCAGAGAGGCCTTGCCCAAGGCCAAAATGGCCTTGCCCTAAAAAAGACAAGTCTTGAGGCCTGAACCAATGGAGTCATTCACAGAAAACCTACCCCAGAACTGGAGAACAACCATGACAAGGCAGACACTGTCGTGTGTCTACATGCTAAGAAGATTGATGAAGTTGGTGTGGAGAACATCATCATCCGGGCATCTGATAAAGATAATGCCTGTCAATGTAGCTGTACCAAAGCGATAAATTTAATGCCAAATTGTGGATGGATGTGGGAACTACAAGCAAGAACAACAATCAGCACATACAATGTACATTGTACCTCTGACTTCAATTGCTTCGTCATTGGGAGAAGATATGTGCACAGCACTGCCTGGTCTCCATGCATTCACAAGTTGTGACTGTACAGCTGCGTTCGTGAGAGAAGGGAAGACCCTTCCACTCACTTTAGTGGGAAAAAAAGTAAACATACAGAAGGTCTTCAGCCAGCTTGCCAACTACAGTACTACAGTTTGTTGAATGCCACAGTCACAGACCTCCAACTCACCAACAAACCGGCACAAATCTTCAATGCGGATGAAACTGGCCTTTCGTCTGTTCATAAACCACCGGGCAGAAAGGCAAGAAGCAGGTACATTCAAAGGCAAGTGCTGAACGGGGATTCAACACTAGTGTGCTGGCATGTGCCAATGCCGCTGGCAGTTTCATCCCCCCCTTTCATCATCTTCAAAGGGTTCCGATTGTCCCCAGCCTTGATGCACAATGCTCCCCCTGGAACATTGTTTGGATGCTCTGACACATCCTGTTTTTCCAGTGGATGCAGCTTTTTGTACAACAAATCCCCCCGGCCCGTCCTGCACTCCTCATCATCGACGGCCATGCATCCCACATCACACTAGAAACTGTTGAATTTGCCAAAGCAAACCAAGTTGAAATGTTGTGCCTGCCACCCCATACTACAAATTGGTTGCAGCCACTTGACCGAACAGTTTTTGGCCCTCTGAAGACGTACTATGATAGAGATTGCGCAAACTACTTGAGCCAACACCTGGGGAAGGTCATCACACGGTACGAGTTCTCAGAGCTCTTTTGCCGAGCATATGGAAAAGCAGCCACCATTGCAAATACGCTGGTTGGCTTTCGGTCAACTGGGATCTACCCCTTCAACCCTGCAGCCATACCGAAAGATGCATTTGCACCTTCAAAGGCATGGGAGTTGGTTGTTGATACAGAGGAAACGGAAACAGGGGCAGAAGCAGAGGCACAAGCACAGGAAGAAACAGAAACAGGACCGAGACCACCACTACCACCACCACAAGATCTCCCTGGTACTTCGACAAGCAATCAGCAAAGCATGACACTGCAACAGAAGCAGCATCCCAAGGATGAAAAGGAGTGGGTTTCAGAGTTGCTCCCCATGCCCACAACTTTTGTCAATACAACTAACAATACAAAACGCAGGCAAACAACAACGTCACACGTCATGACAGCAGATGAAATGGTCAAAGAAATGAGACAAAAGCAGGAACAACAAGAGCAGCGAGCTCAAGAAAAAGAACAGAAAAAAAGAGAACGGGAAAGAAAAGCTGCTGAGAAGAAGAAAATGAACGAAGAAAAGAAAAGATTGAGAGAACAAAAGAAAAAACAAACAAAGGGAAAAGGAAAGTGCAGCCAAACCATCAAAAAAAAAATGCCCAGTTCCAAACAGTCCACCTAGGCTTTTAGCTGAGGACTCGGACAGTGACGACGAAGATATGGAGCTGGAGGAAGAGGATGACACTTTCTGTGCCATTTGCAATGCGCCTTGGATGGCAGATGAACCATGGGTCTCATGCAGAGGATGCCAAGAATGGTTTCATGAAGACTGTACTCGATGGCGAGGTGATATGAACTTGTTCGTGTGTAATGACTGTACAGGCATGTATGATTTTGAGAATGGATCCGAGTAATGTTGCATACATTTATCGTATAATAACAGGGAGTCAATGGGGAAAAATTGAATTTTCAGTATTTGCAGTATTCATTTTTCAAACTGTGGTGCTTCTAGATTTTTTAAATTGCCATTTTAGATGTTTATGATTAATTTACTCACTCCAGTCTTCATTTTTCAAACTGTGGTGCTTCTAAGAATTTTTAATTGCCATTTTAGATGTTTATCATCAATTTACTCACTCCAAAATTCTTTTCTTTTTTAACTGTGGTGCTTCTAAGATTATTTTAATTGCCAATAGCGATATTTATCATAAATTTACTCATTCCAGTATTCAATCAGTGCTCCTTTAGTGGTTAGTTCTAAGGTTTTATGATGTGGACCACTTCCCCCAGCAATTTGGGGAAGTGGTCCGCTTTTTGATGAATTATTAATAAGTTAATATTCATAATTTTGATTAATGTAATTGATTTCAGCTTTTTGCAATAAACAAACAAGTGTTGTGGTCATGTATTAAGCTTAGTTTTATCCATTTTTCTGCATTAATGAGTTATTGTTAAAATCAATAATGAGCTTAAGTGGTCCACTTGCCCCATCCTCCCCTATACTTGGAAGAGTTCACGGCTACCTTATATGGGGCTAAGAAGAGGTGTGCCCTGAACGACCACCGTTGTTCAAATGTGTGAGAGCGCATTTGTGCCGAAAACAAGGGCGGCAGTTCCACTACTTAAGCTAAAAGGCATTGATGGTAGCAGTCTTCCACCTTGTGAAGCTGAGCTAAGGCCACATGTGAAACGAGCTGCTTTCGTGGCAAGAATGTGGGGAAAAGCAACAGAGCAAGAGATTATTCAACATCCAACCTATAGTGATGGATGGACACTGAAAGATGAAGCCTATGAAATTACATGGCTTGAGGGACCACAGCTCCTCCACATCTTGGTTCCAAACGAGACTGAGGATGAAAGCAGTGATGATGACAGTAGCGATGATGCCAACTTGTCATCTAATGATGAGGCTGAAGTACTCTCTACGGAAGAAGATTAGAGAAAATCCATTCTCTCAACCCATTGCTTGTCCTGAGATCTGGTTACACTCAGTACATCCACTCTGGAAAAAAGCCTGATACAAACAAACTAACAAACACCCCCAAAAAACAAACAAAATTAGCCCAGTCCTTTGTTTGTTAGACCAAGTCACGCAAGGAATACTGGAAATGGGCTATTTAATCTAAAGACCCAAAACAAAATTGATTTCACTTTTAAGTCTTTTTCAAGAAAGGGGATGAAGAAGACGAAAGTGACCAGGAAGGTGACGATGCAGATGGGAAAGAGGATGAAGATGAGGAAGGCTATGATGCTGGCAGGAAAGGGGATGAAGAAGACGAATGTGACCAGGAAGGTGACGATGCAGACGGGAAAGAGGATGAAGATGAGGAAGGCTACGATGCTGGCGAGAAAGGGGATGAAGAAGACCAGTTTTTATACTTTTATTTGGGGGGGGGGGAATAACTAAACTTAACATGATTCTGTGGGATCTTCAATATCTGTTTAAATATTATCTGTTAATGTTCAATTTATTTACATAGCTCTGATGTTTTTTCCCCTTTTGCTTATTTATTTCTTCCAGGGTGACAAAGGCAGTAACTCAACAAAGCTGGCCTTCCAGATTTGTAACTTTGAGGATGGAAACTCTGCTGACAAAATGGATCTAGTTGCAATGTTCAGTGCAACTGATTCGTACCCCAATATGGAAGAGGTTATCTCCATTTTTAGGGAGAATGTTGCTAGCATGCAACAAAAATCACAAAAGAGGGTTGGTAAGGCTTCAAAAATCTGCTGAATTTCCTTTTGGGGGATTACGAATTCCTTACCAAGATCCTCGGGCATATGGGTCCCAATTCATCCTACCCATGCCTGTGGTGCTATCTCCCACTGCAGGCACTAAATGCTGGGGGTCCAACACATGCTCCAAAATTGCGTCAAGATGATGGGCAATACAAGGACAATCCTACGATGTTAAAAGTGCTGGGCAAAATAACACTGGGTTAACTCCATTTGCAAATTGTTGGTGAATTTTTGTTCAACAATTGAGTAAATTTTGGGGTTGGGCAAGTAAAACAATTGACCAACGTTGGATGTTTTTTTTAGTAAAGTAAGTTGGATAAACATTGCCCAATTAATATGTATTATTACATTGCTTGATCCAACCACGAAGTGTTGGGTAGAAAGTGGGACAGTAATCTGAGCAGATGGGTATGATTGCAATGGATGGAGTTCAGGTTTCCAATTGTTGGATATTAAATCATCGTGCGCACGCGCATTAGAGGACAGCATTGCAACGCATGGACTGCATGCACATCACAATGCACTCTCACGGCATGACTCACACAATGCCGGATCACAAAGTACTGGGCTTGTTGGAGAAGTGGGGCGTCAGCACCCTAGTGGATGTATTTATGGGTAAGAATTTTGCAGCATGTCTCAGAATATATGTCTTACTGTTATAAAGATAACTTATGGTACACTGTAAAAAAAATGGGTAATCGAGTGCTGGGTAAAACTATTCACACATATTTTGGTCATTTTTTTACACATTTATGGGTAAAAATTGCTGTTGGGTAAATGTTAGGCTTCACCAATGTTGGTGAGAAGTTGAGTCATTAAAGTTTGGTAATCTTTACCCAACAAAAGGGTACATAGTGCTTGCTTTAATCGTCATTCTAGATGTTGGGTATAAAATCAGCCATAAGCCCACCAGTTGGTTACTTTGACATGATTGAGGGCGCTAAATAACCAACAATCTGACACAAAATGCATCGAGAATGTCATGTTCGCGCATGCTACTGGAGAACTTGTGAGCAATCATGGCGGAGGTTAACACGCTTGAATACATTCTTCATGAATGGGAGCTCGACGAGCTGTTCAAAACATTCACAGGTAATATTTGGAATACTTCTCACAATGAATTTAATGTAGATGACAAGATCATGGCTCACACACGCTATTATTTAGAAATAACAACGGTAAACTTGGTGCACACTACATAGCGTGTGTGACACAAGTCACTGACACAGTGACAGTACCTCGAGTAGACCTAGCGTGTGTGACACAAGTCACTGACACAGTGACAGTACCTCGAGTAGACCTAGCCCATAGGGATTTAACGTTAAAGATAAAAGTCAAAACAAACCCTTTTTTGCAAATTGGTTGTTGTTAAAAATATGGTATGGCGTTTTTTGCTTGTTTGTTTGGTAGATATTTGGTTCAGTTGTATGTGTGTGTGTGGTTTTTTGTCGGTTTTCATCCTTTTGTTTTTGCTTTTTTGCTTTTAATTTTTTTTTTTACAATTTCCAGCAGACAACTTGCCATAACTCATGTCATGTAAGTTAAGCCTTGCTGTCCAACTTTTGAGCAATGTTAGAGCTACTAACGTTCAACTTTTAGGCAAAAGTCCTAGTTTCTTTCATTAGTTGGGTTATTGTAATATGCGTAATACCCAATGTTTGAGTGGGATATTTCTTCCAATAAAGGTTGGGCATTGTCAACACCCATCATGCCCAACTTTTGAGTAGGGTTCCTGCAATAGTAATACTAGTTGGGCAAAAAACATTGCATGACATGTCATTTATGCAAATTTAAGTTGAATTTTATTTTAAACATGCCAAATTTAGTCATGCCCAACTTTTGAGTAGGGTTCCTGCAAAAGTATTACTGGTTGGGCAAAAAAACATTGCATGGCATCTATTTTATGCAACTTTAAGTTAAACTTTTTAAAGAACTGTCCATGTTTTTACATTTTCTAATGTGTAGTGTCTATTTTTACTTAGCAGTAGATGTGTTGGCACTGGTATAATATATTGGCACTGGTATTCTTGTAGTTTTTGTACATGTACTTGCAGTTTTGCACTGTACATGTAGCATATATTTTACGTTATTTTTACTGGGGCTTTCTGAACATGGGCAGTGACTGTCTTTTGGGACTTAAAAATTGTAGCACCTACCTAGAAAAATGTTAGTCTGGTGCCGCGTCAACATAGTCGTTGAGACTTTGTGTTTTTGAGATAGAATTTTTACCATTTTACAATTTAGGACTTACCAGGCCTTAGGCCTATTGACTGCACTGTTTTATTATAGTTACTAACACTGTATAGCAGTTGTGTGTCATGATCATTTTGCTCAATTTTAAGTTTAAGTGCCTCATACTAAATTAAAACAATTAAATTAAATCACTAGGACATGTTATAGTACACAAAAACATTCAGCTGTTTTCATAACCCCAGCACTTGAGAAAACTCTTCTTAATGTATTTACATTTTTGTAACTAGTAAAACATTCTGAGTAGAAAATTTAGTATCAGTTATGTTTTATTCATTTTTCACACAGATAATGCAATAGATATAGAAGCCTTGGAGCTGTTAAGAGAAGAGGACATTACACCGCTAATTCCAAAAGTTGGGTTGCGAGTTAAGTTCTTGGCAAAGTGGAAAAAGCAAGTGAGTTGTTTGCCTTTTTAGTATTGTAAGAAGAAACTATGTTGTGCTACAAGTGCTTATCTGAAGTCCATGGGGGAATTAAGGGTCTTTTCAATCACCTAAAATACATCCATAGTTTACATTCTGGTGCATCAACATTTGTCATATGTAGACAAGATGGCTGTTTGGCATCATTTTCTCATTTATCGTCATATCGACGTCATATCTTGGCAAAGCATGCAGACATGCAAGAACATACCCAAGGTGAAGAATCAGAAAATGAGCATGGCGCTGGTGGATATGAAGGAATGGACGTGCAAGATAATGAAAGTTTGGATGAAGATCGACAAACATGCAAAGATACCCTTGCTGAAGCAGTTTCTTATTTTGTAGCGAACATGAAAGCAACTGCTATACCATATTCCAATGTGCAACAGATCATATATGAAGTTGAAGGGCTGGTGGAGATCATTGCTAATCATCTACAGCATAAGCTTTCCTCTATTGTGGAAGAGGTTCAAACACAGTTCAAGGAGGCAAATCTCTCAAAATTTGAAACAGTTTTTCAAGAATGTGAGGTTGTAAAAAAAACCTTTGAAGGCCTTCGATCACAGTACCAACAGGACAAATACTTCAAAGATAAGGGATATTTCATCAGCCCAGAGGAAAGGGTGCTGGGTCAGTCATTCACATCACAGAGTGATACCTCAACTGGAGGAGTAAAACAGAAAGTAAAAAATGACAGCTTCCAATATGTTCCCATGAAGAAAACACTCAGGAAACATCTGGAGCAGCCAGGAGTGATGGCTGCAATTCTTCATCAACAACCCTGTGAGGATGGCTTGTTGTTACAGTCCTATCGCGATGGAAGTTACTTTAAGGGTAAATTTTCTGCAAGTGCCGATGTTGTCATCCCTATTCTATTGTATTGTGATGATTATGAAACAGGGAACCCCCTCGGTTCTAAAAAAGGAATAAATAAACTCACTGGCTTTTATATTAGTCTGCTTTGTCTGCCTGCTCAGTTCCAGGCTTCTCTTAGTAACATTTTATTGGCAGCGTGTGCAAAAAGATCTGAAGTTGCCAAATATGGCATTGACAGCATACTATCAGTGATTGTGAAAGACCTGAATGATATCGAAAGACAGGGAATAGAAGTTTCTTGTCAATCCTATTCAGGCTTGGTAAGACCAGTTGTTTTTCAGGTGATAGGTGACAACTTAGGGCTTCATGAAACACTCGGTTTTGTAGGTAGCTTCAGTGCTAACTATCCTTGTCGGTTTTGCAAGGCACCAAAGGAGATCACTAAAAAGCAACTTGTAGAAGATGTGTCACTTTTAAGAGACAAAAACAGCTTTGAAGCGGACCTTGTGTTGGACAATGTCTCAAAGACAGGGATCAAACGGTCTTCTGAACTGAATAAGTTGACTGGCTTCCATGTCACCGACAATCATGTAACTGATGTAATGCATGACTTACTTGAGGGTATTTTCCCACTTGAAATAAAACTTACTCTTGGTGAGCTCATTGATGAAGGATGTTTTACTCTTGAAGAAGTAAACAATCGCATTTCTTCATTTGGCTATGGGTTTGCGGATAAAAAAAGTAAACCAAGTATAATTCAGGATTCAGCACTCAGGAATCCATCAGGTTCAAGTGGTCAGAAGGCTGCACAGACAAGAATCTTAGCTTTGTATCTTCCCTTGATCATTGGTGACTTGGTAGATGAGGAATCTGATGTGTGGGAGATGTTCCTGTTGCTGCTTGACATATATAAAATCGTAGTAGCTCCACGCATTAGCCATGCAGGCGTATACATTTTGAAAGCTTTGATTGCAGACCATCATCGGCTCTTTCTGAGCCTCTTTCAAGACCGTCACCTTATCCCGAAACAGCATTTTTTAATCCACTACCCTCGGGTAATACAACTTCTTGGACCTCTGGAACAGTACTCAAGTATGCGCAAAGAGGGCAAGCACAAACCTTTTAAAAGGTGGGCTAGAGCTTGTAACAATTACAAGAATGTTGCAAAGACAGTCAGTATCAGGCATCAGCAGCAACAAAGCTATACTTTCTTACTGAGGAAGCCATTGAACAGTGAATTAGAAGTAAGGGATCAGATTTCTGTTCTGGTTTCTTCTCTGGATGAAGTGAATGATGTGTGTTCCTTCCTTGGGTGTGGAAAAGATGCTCAAGTCATTTTGTCAGGAAGTGTTTCCATTCAGACATACACATACAAACCAAACTGCATGATTCTGGTTGACTGGACTGCCAAAGAGCCACAATTCTCACAAGTAAAGCATATCATAATAGTTGAGAGCAGTATCTACTTTGTCCTACGGTCATGGCATACCAAGTATTACAACAGGCATAGACACTCTTATGCTGTGGAAGAGTCTGAAAGTGTTTTCATCAAACAGCCCAAAGAACTTCTCGTGTGCAGACCATTCCATGCAACTAAGTGCAGTGGTAAGGACGACTCTTCGTGGTACATCATAACACCATTCAACCTTGTATGATGATACTGTACTGGTATGTTTAATACAGAACCATTATTATTACTTTTTTTCCTCACTAGGAAACATAAAACAGACTACTGTAAGAAGCATGGTTATTCTTTGCTTTTCTATGCTTTTCTTTGAGACAATTCCAATTTCATCTGGCAGAAGGAGTAGTGGTAATTTAGTAAGTAATCATATATTTAATCTAGCCCCTTTTTGTATTTTGTTGTACAGTTTGGACCTCGGGTAACAGCAATACCAATTCAGCTACCAAGGGATATGCTTGACTTTGGACCGGAAACGGCTTCTTTTGATTGTCAGTCAATGCTGAGTTCCAGTTCGGACTTCAGTGAAGTTGCACCTGTGTTAGGCACACCAGTAACAGGGGATGTTTCCAGTGCAGCCTCTTTGTCAGACTCGGACAGTTGGGCTTCTTTTCCATTGTCACAGATGTCACCCCCACCCATGAAAAGACAGAAGAGACTTTTGTTTGTAAGTAAGACGTTTGTTTTTAAACTTAATTATCTTTAATTTTTATGCAGATAGAGCTTCTGTTTTTTCATTGTGTGTAGCTCAATGGTTGTTTGCTGATTTTGTTTTTAATAGTTTTACAGCAGCTTTGCTAAAAGATGATTGAGCTTCATGAAGTCGCACAAGAAAAGTGAAGACAAGAAAGGGTTCCCAATTATTGAATAATCACCCTACATCTATGCCGTTGTGTTGGAATTATAAGTATACCAATGGTAGACTTGAACATTGATATTTGCATATTTTGTGTATCCCTTCCTTACCCATAATGTATAAAGAGACATATTACCATCTTTACCACACACAGTTTCCTTAGGACAATGCACAACTTGTATGGGTAAACCCCCCGACATTCTCAGTTTTAAAAAGGTGACCGAATTCCATTGGGAAAACAATAGGGGCCTTGGGAAAGGGACAATTTTGAAATGATATGTATGAAAGCAATTAAGATAAATTTGAAGGACTCCTCACCTTTTTCAGTGTGTACAACGGTTTACCTTGCATACCAATCTGTAAAAGACTATAGCAATTATATCCAATCTTCATATATATCACTGTTCAACAGGATACCAAGAAGATTCTTAGTGAATCTCCAGAAGGAAAGAGTGTCACTCGGAGCATCGAGCAATCTGGATTCTTGACGAAAAAAGTCAGGCATCAACTAGTCAGGATATTAGTGAGCTACTTGATTTCCCATCATGGAAAAAAGTAAGTACATGTCTATAAGGCCATTCGAATATAAAGTTGGATTTTGTTAATGACAACATGGATATGGGAACCTTCACACCAATTTTGTGAAAAAGAGAAACATGTTCAAATGACAAGAATGATGTTCATGATTGATACGTGCTCCAAAAAGGTTTTAAAATAAAAAGAAAAGAATATAAATTTATTTGAAAAGTTACAGTGTCATTTGAAAAGTGTTAGATTTACGTAACCAAGAATGACAGAATGGCCTGGAAAGGGATGACAGAAATAACAAAATAAAGTTTTCAAATGCTGCTTAATCAAAATTCTCAACCCAGAGTGTTTTTGGGGCAGTCAAAACTTAAAAACTAATGAGGTTTAAAAGAAATTACATGTTCATGACAGTAAAATAAGTCTTGCATGAGCAAGGCCAGCCAATAAGTCATAAACATGCTTGTTCCTGTTTGTTGAAATGTGCTTGCTGAAATTGTTGTTAATTCATATACCTTCTACAAATTGATGACAAAATGTTTGTCCTTACTATACAATTCCTGAAAACACAGACCAAAATATATGGCAGTGTACTAAGTACTTCATTTTGTTGGTACTATTCCGTTAAATCCTCTCCCATGTCACACTTTATGCTCATTATTATAGAAATGGCTGTGTTTTAAGCAAGTATTTTCTTTGATGTTACAGCCCTGGTGCATTTGAAAAGAGTGCTCTGGCTGAGAGTGTGATTGCTGCATTCCCAAGCCTGAAAGACCCTCAAGGAATCACAGGATATGTAAGTATTAATGTTTGCCTTATTGAAGGGCAACCCATCCGAATCAGAGAGGCTTGTACAATTGAATGGCCCTAGTCATCACCACGACTATTAAAGCTTTTATCTGAAGATTGGAAATAGTATGCACACTTGGTTCACTTAGCTTATGAATATTCATATATTCTACATTAAATTTCAATAATTATTAAAATTTTGTGTACATACTTTCATCTTGGAAGGTTATGAGACAATCAACTCCATATGAAGTATGGCAAATTGTGACTGTCCACCACAAATGGGCTTTAAAGTAGGTATAATAATATTGAGGTATGTCCAACAATAGAAAACACAAGATTTAGTCACAAGCGGTGACGTTTTATTTTCTGTCCACCAAGCAACACAAACACACAATGTACAATTTTAAAACTTATTTTCAGGAGTCTTAACTTGCCAAATAATCTAAAACCCAACTTTTTAGCCCATTCCTGGTGGATGGTCACAATTGTCAGTGCATGTGAAAAACAATTAGACCTGTCTGTGTAATTTACATATGCTTTGTCATTGTTTTACTAAAGGAAGCCTTTTACACTAAAGGATCCAAAGGATGCCCTGCAGGTGGTTATCTTGAAGAACACTTGCGTTATGTGAGGAAAAATATGATAAGAAAGGAGGAAGTTGGAGAGCATCAAGGAAGGAAGGAGGAAGTTGGAAAGCATCAAGGTAATTGACCTATTACCCCCCCCCCAAAAAAAAAAAAACAAAAAACAAAAAAACCCATCGACGACAACAACAAAAAATCAAAAACTAATATAAAAAAAATTTAACAAAATAACAAAATCCCCAATGCCCCATAAACAAACAAAAACTATGCCACATAAATAGAAAACAAAATTAATTAGAAGGCCCCATGCCCGTGTTACACCACAGATACTAAAGGATTCTTTATCACAGGTCTTGTTTGCATTGCTTGCTTGGAATGTGTAACAACAGCACTCAAGGAAGTTTGTGTTTTAGGGGCTGGACAAAAAAAGGAAAGTGGTATTTCTGATGCACAAGTATCATTGTCATGTCATATAAATAGAGTGTGCTCATAGTTTTCAACTTCACGAGTTGCCTCAGGAGTACCCAACCAACTTGGTTCAGGACATGGAAGCAAGGACAAAATTTAATGAATCGCTATAACAAAGGGACTGAATGGATATTATTTAATATAATTTATCTGGAGGTTATAATAATATTGATGTGTTTGTACTTTTTAACAGTTAATGCAAGTGCAGCAACTCCTGATGAACCCGATGAGAAGCAAGAGACAGCCGAAGATGTACTTGCAAAGGTTCAGTGGCTAAAGGACAACTGTGCACCTACTACCAAAGTCAAAGAGTACATGTCATTGACATCAAAGCACAGGGCAGAATGGGTGAAAGATAGGGAGAGAACTGTTGCAGAAATCTTGGAGGAGTTCCCCAGGCTGCTTGGTATTGGGATGGTAGGTTACTACAAAGTCAAATCATTTCAAACTGTGGTAGTCAATATTCTTCTTTTCTCGAGCTCTTTATTTGTCAAAGCAGTGAGAATAATATTGTCTGCATTACATTTATGGGGTGTGAGAAACTTGGTTAATGATTATTTAGGAGGCTACCATAACAGTCTTGAAACCATCCTGGTAGTGCTGTAGCTATCACTCAGAAGTCCTGGTTAATTCTAATTGTCTTTGCTTCGCACTAGTTAAGTTTTATACATCATTTTCATAACTCTTTTGTGTACTCATAATGCTTTACATACCCTTAAAACCAGTCAGTCCTAGCTAATGCTGACTTTGATTTTCTTTGTTTCTGAAGAGTTTTGCAATATTGGTCAGCATGTAATTTAGCTTTGGGGAAGTCAATGTAGTGCTCCACAACCAACAAGAATGTTTCAATTAATCACTTTTACTTAAGATTGAGCAAGACTTCCAGCTGATGTACCCAAAAGTTGCTGACAGACTGACTGACAAATGGGGCGGCTTGTCGGACTCACTGATAGATTATGCCACACAGATGTTTCCTCTTTGGAAGGATGTGTTAGGTCTTGATGCCAGTACTGATGTAAAGAAACTGACAGAAGGTATTTTTCACATTTTGAGAATGTCGGGTTGTCCGATCATTGCTTAATTCATTGGAAGAGTTGGTAAATTTTCAGAATATAATTTTGAGTGTTCTCAAGACAACCATCCTCCAGATTAATTTGAAGTGGCTGAGGATTTCCAATTAAATGCTGCATTGACGTAATTCCCTTACGTAAATATGATTTCCTTCATTACGGTGATAACTTGGGTAAGACACACAGAATGTAGGCCTTTATCATGCTGAATTCATTTTGGCCATGCGCCATAGTATCCAATAAAAGTAATGATTGCCCATATTTATTTACATATAAAAAGGAACCAAACTATTTGTCCTTTCAGCCTCGGTTTGGTTACATGACTTCAATGGGAGAAATACAAGATGGCCTCACAATGATAAAGGTCTATTGAAGTTGATCCTAATATGGCAAAGTTAAGGCGGTTGATGATTACTGTTTTGGACCATTATCCTAGTGTTGATATAACTTGCTCAAATTTCCATACTCTCTTTTTAACAGATGAGAAGATCAACCTGTCATTCTTTGTCATTCCAATGATATTTGATGGCTGCGACAAAAAGAAAACTGGTGGCAGATTTGGGCCAAAGGAAACAATGAAAGCCTTTATTGATGTACAACTGGTGAGTATTGTCTTGCAAAATGATATTAAAACAAGTATCTCGCATTCCTTTGGCGGATCTAGGGGGAAGGGACTATGTGGCTTTAGGGCTCCCCCCAAAAAAATAAAGTAAAGAAAAAAAAATAAGAAAAAATGTTGAAAAACAAAACTGCCCTTTAGGGATCACACCTCAGTTAAAGTACCCCCTTATGGTGTATCCAGGCACTGCCTCTTCCCAGGTTTATCGTTACTTGGATGTGATCCCTGGCCATAGGGCAGTGTTTGGTTTTATGAATTATTACTGCCATCCAAAAAGAAAGGTTGCTGACAATAAATAGGGAGACCGTAAGCATAGGTCAGTTCCAGTGTCATAGGGAAATCTGTTCCATAGTAGCTTGACCCCCTCCACAATTCTTTTTTTTTGGAGGGGGGGGGGGGGGACAGTTTATTCGAGGGTTCAATTTAGCTGTCCCCACCAGCATACCAACCCATAGGTGGCAGATTCAAGTCCTGCTCCAGTAAATTTGTCTATATTTGCTAAAAATTGATATTTTCTTATTACTTTGACTTTTCGCAGGATATTGTGCACATGCCAACGTACTTAGAAAAAATTGACGCGACAAAACATCCTCAGCCATTCCTGCTCGTCCTGTACAGTGAATCAGTGCTAAAACCTTCCAGTGTATTTGTGATTATTGAGAAGAACACAATTCCGCAACCATCCCTACTGAAGGCCATAGATGTCTGCTATAAGGCTCACTTCATACTCGACTGTAAATACCAGCAACTTTGCACAAGTGTGTGGAAATTCTTTGAGAGGTATATTTTCAACCAGCCTGGAATTCCAACAAACAAAGACAGTCCAACTCTAAGAGCCCTGAGGGCATTTTTGGCTTTCCGAAATTTTCCATGAAAGCTTCCCAGATTGACCATGGGCTGTTTGACATTTTGTTGTTTACCTATTCATTCATTCCTTGTTACAGTGCAGACTCATTAATGGTCATGACATTTGCCTTGTTTAGAATCGTATGACTGTCAAGAAATTAGATAGTAAGACTATGGGGGGAAAACATGGTTGTTCTTTGACAGGTTACTTAATCTTTCAAACCTCTATTTGCTTTCAAACTTAAAAGAAACAAACAATACTACAAAAATCATGACAGTTAAAACTAGTTGAATGCAATTGAAAGATGTATTAATTTATTTTTTGTTTCTCTTACTGGAAACAAACTCTTATAGTGTTATGTATAAAGTATCTCAATCATACATTTTTGTAAAACAAGGGCAGACTTTGCAGAATTGTGTGGAAGATCTTTGAGAGGTGTATTTTCAACCAACCTGGACTTCCAACAAACAAAGACAGTCCAACTCTAGTACAGGCCTGAGAGCCTTTTTGACTTTCCGAAATCTTCCATGAAATTTTCCCATCTCAATCATGTTTTGTTTAAAACAAAGGCAGAGCTTGGGGAATAAGGGGTTTGCCCTTTACCAACACTTTGAAATTAACCCGGCTGTAATAAAATACATGCCCCTAGATGGACCCCCTTCTGAAAACTCCTGAATCCGCCTATGTTAAGGGGTGATAATTCAAACTGTTTATATTTTATATTTAAAATAATAACAGACATCAACAACACCACTACCTCAAGATTTTAATTAAGAAGCAAGTGTAAAACATTGTTTTCAACTTAACAAAGTCTGACTATGTTGTACACCAAGTTGATAATATGATTATCGTTTTTTATGAAGAACAAACCCTGAATATTATGTTTACTACTCGTTGTATTCAACTCGTTTAATTTACACACTGTAGTGCTTGTTAGCAAACTTGTTTAAAGATAAGTTCTGTACTTTGATTAATTTATGTAGACTATTCCGAGTGTTGTCGGCAAAGTAACACAAATTGACACAACTCGACACTTAACATTCAGTTTATTTGCGTTTTTCCAAAGGTTCACGAAAGAAGTCTATTGGCGAGTTATTTTTGACATACGTTTTATTAGTGCACAGTTGTCTTTAAAAAAAAGGGCATTACAAGCAAGTTTCCCAAAGGTTTAATTTTGATAAACTAAAATTTGTTTGTTAACGAAAGTCTTTTGCAATTTTTAGGTTACTTTTAGTCAAGTTTATTTATTAAGCCAAATTGTTACTGTTCAGAAACAAAAAGAAAGGCAAGGCAAGCAAGCACCAGTTGTTTGAGATTTGTTTATATTTTTATTGGCATGTTATTTAATACAAGTTGTTGTGCCATTTTTGAGAAACAAACAAAAAGAAAGTAAAAACAAGCAAGTGTGTGTTTCAAAAGCTTTAACTTCGGTAATTATAAGATTATGTGTGTGAAAGACATTGCTGAAAGAGCAAGTTACATCATGTTCTAATTGTTTTTATAAAACAAATGTTTTTTTATAGAGCTATTTACAAATCATTTTTTCACGAATTTGTTTCGCAAATAATTTTTGATCCTTGAAAAGCCTCACATATATTTTACTGACTACTAAGTCTGTTTATCAAAAGAAGGTCCTACCTTTGAGGTTGCTTAAATTGTTGAAGCGTACTTTCAGTGCAGTTAAGAAAGTTCAATAAATAAAACATAAACAAAGGAATTGCATTAACTGTTTATTTTCTTTCCCAGCATGTGTGTAATTCATTTAAAATATTCCAACAACAATGGTTAAAATATTTACCAACATTTGGTGGGAAAAGTGACCAATTTATGTACAGAAATTTAAACGAACCCAATAATTGGATACAGCATTTACCAATACATGGTGGGAAAAGTGACCAATATGTGGTCAGAAATTTAAACAATCCCAATAATTGGATACAGCATTTACCAATACATGGTGGGAAAAGTGACCAATATGTGGACAGAAATTTAAACAATCCCAATAATTGGATACAGCATTTACCAATACATGGTGGGAAAAGTGACCAATATGTGGACAGAAATTTAAACAATCCCAATAATTGGATACAACATTTACCAACAATTGGTGAAAAAAATTACCAATTACCCCAAAAATATTCACTAACAGTTGGTTGAAAATTGCCCAGTATTTGAACAAATACTTTTAACCAATAAATGGTATACAAAGCATATCCAACAGCTGTGTAATTAGAATTAACCAACTATGTGTAGTTGGGTTTGCCCAATAATTTAGTAAATGGTTTAACCAACGGCTGTTGGGCAATAATTGCCCCAAAACTGGTGGGGCTGATATTTGAACCAACGTTGGGTAAAAAGTTGGGTAATTTTTACCCTTTTTTTTTTACAGTGTACATGAATTTACGTGTGCATGTGCCTACCTGAAAGCTCTATGCTGAAAGCAATAGCCCAGGGTTGCAGTTCTTAAATCTTATGCAAAGTGCAAGCTGAGTCCATAATCGATATAGATAGGCCTAACGTTAAGCATGCGTGATGCCTGGTCTATCGTTTTCCATCATCCTTCTTTTCACCGTAACTCAAGAATCATTATCTGTGAGACGTTATTCTTAACATTTTGATAATAAATCAATTTGATATAATGAGCTAAGTATTAATATGTGCACTGCAAGGCATGGCAATTTAGGCTTCTCTTTCTCAAAGATTCATTGGGAATATGCATGTCCTAATGTCCACACCAAAGATTGGGCATTTTGTTCCCATTCTCCTTAAAAATTGGGTATGTTTGTTTGCTTTTCTAAAATGTTGAGTATTTTGTAATTTTATCTCCCAATTCTTTATTACTATTTTGCCCAAATAGTGGGGAAAGAGGTCCTGGTCTGCCCATAAGTTGTGCTGCCAGTTATATTGTCCCTCAAGATTGAAACACATGCTCCCATTGTGCCCAACATTTGGCTGTGCTCATATTTTCTTCGAAAATTGTTGGATGATTATTGTCCAACATTTGGAAACAATATGCCCTATAGAAAAATAATGATACATAAAACTAAACCCCCAGATAACAACATTAAACAAATAACCAAATCAGTCTGTAAGTATTGCTATTCATAAAAAACTGCCCGGCGACTGATTTAATGCTATTTTTTCCTTACAGATAATGGCATAGACATTGATGGCCCTTCTATTACTGACAGAAGCAGATATAGCTCAACTTATTCCGAAAGTTGGTGTAAGGGTGAAGTTTGTTGAAAAGTGGAAGACTCATGTGAGTTGGTAGTTTTTGTGATAAGGAACTTGTGATCAGGGACAATGCTGTGTTACAAATGTTTGATTGAAATCGGTGGTGGCATTAAAGACTTATTCAGCCATTTGAAATATATCCATGGTGTGCATTCTGGCACTTCCACTGTTGTTATTTGCAGACAAGATGGTTGTCTGGCAAGATTTCAACATCTGTCATCATATACACTCTAAAAACTGAAGTGCTGAATTATGCGTGCTAAGGTCTGTCATGGTAGCTTAGTGCACAAATCAGCCCCACAAGGGTAACACTTGCCATAAGTGCAGAAGAAGACGTATTGAAAATGAGTGCTAGTGCCGAAAGTGCACCAGAAGTGTTACTTTCCAGCAAAGTCATTTTGATTGGTCAATTCATATCACATGATTAAAAACTTGTCAGAACGCGCGTCTTCATCTGCCCACCACCATCTTGCCGTCGGTTGTCGATGTCCGCATATGCATGGCAGTGTGAGGTCCAAAGACGGTTGAAAAGACAGAAAAGGTAAGCAAAAACACAATAAAAGGTATTCTTATAAACGTGTATGCATAGATAAATCTGGTTTGTGAAAGCTTTGTAATAATGATTAAACAGAGAGTAAAACCCTGGATTTTTCTTATGCAATCCGAAATCTGTTTTGTCGGCAATGCTGGGAATTTACATGTACGTCCATTTGCAGTGCCAGTGTCCCATATGAGTGCGTGTGCTGACTGCTGTACAGTGTAAACAATCATGTCAACAGGCACCGTAGGCATACGGTATGACTAGACTATGAATGATGGGAGATGGCCTTGTGATTCATGGCCATCATATGCAGGACCTGTGTCAGGGCTAAGAAAACGCTAGGCTTTAATTTTGTGCAGCTGTTTTTCAGGCCCCGACAGTGACATGGGTAGCTCTTTCTCTCATATTTTTTGTGTGCCTATTAATTATTACCAATACCAGTAAAAAAAATCTGAATACTTTTTTCAGAGTTTGATTCTAGTGGTTGTCTGCACTGTGTCTGTGAAGCTGGAGGTGATTGTTTTACTTTTTTCTTTAGGCCTACACCAATAAGGATTTGTCTTCTGTAGGCGCACTGCATGTATGTAAATACATCATAAGTTGTGTAAATTTTTTACTTTGTGTCTGATTGATAAATCTGTCCCTTTTCTTATCTAGAGTTTTATAGTGCATGGTCTGTGTTTCAATCAAAATAAAATTTTACAAGGGATTGATTTTGGAGAGAGTATTAACCATAGTGACAAAGCTTTTTTTCCCCCCAGTTTCGAAGGCCAGGAACCATGAAATACCTTTTTTAAAACACAGCATGCATGATAATACTGTGCAGAAGTTCATGTCCGTTTTGCATAGTGTGTACCAGTCACATGAGTTATTGTCGAGACTGATAATATCTCATTTTTAGTTTTTATTCAACTACCGCTTTTTCATTGGCAATTTTTTTCGTGCATTTTTTTTTCAAATGAAAGCTTGGAAGTTTCTATGATCTTTAAAAACAGCTGTTTAACATTTAAATCAAAATTTTGTAGTCAAATCGGCCAAAAGTCTGGCTATGCAACTATAACATCTCAACAAACTGGCAGTGTCAAAGTGTACTTTTTGTATATTTTGGGGCCTGTTTTGTGAAATTGTTGTTTTCCATATTTTTCTTCTTTTCACCACATAGATAAGGAAATGAGATCAAGTTACTGAAGATTGACAACCCCCTCCCCCTAAAGAAAAACAAAACAAAAATAAAAACAAAATAGACAAATATCAAGAATGGGGTTTCTTTGCTTCAAGTGTTGCATTATCATTCCAGGACCTGTTTGTAAGTTAATTAGTCATTTGCACATGGCACATGCTCTTTTTGATATGAAGGATTTAAAGTTAGTTTGTGGTAAAGGTGGATGTCCTTCATCATTTAGCACATTCAATTCCTTTCGGAAACATGTCAAAAATCAGCATCCTCAGGGTGAGGCTGAGGTAGATCTACATGGTCCTGTTAGAAATAACATCGAGAATGACTTGGATGACTTTGCACAAAATATGGAACATGATGTACATGTAGATGAGGATGTAAGATCATTGGGTACAACCAAGCAAAAGGCAATTTTCATTGGCTCACTTCTCTCAGATGCTAACATGACGCATGCAACCATGAGCAGAGTAATATCTGCGACTACCACTTTGAATCATGAAATTGTTGAACATTTGAAGAGTAAAGTGATCAGCACTTTGGACAGAATTGGTGTTGAACAAGGTAATGAGGATTACCAAAACTTATTAGCTGATTTTGACAATGAGAAGTCACTGTTTGAGGAACTGAATACCAAGTCTAAGCAAGAAACATTTCTTAATGCCCATCTTGGTGTAGTACAGCCTTCAACAATATTTTTTGGCTTTCGTTATGATGTTCGAACTGATCGTCAAAATGGTCAGGCAAAACAAGTTGTTGTTTCGGAGACATTTCAATACGTTTCTGTTTTGGCAACTCTTGGAATGGTTTTAGGAGATGAGTATGCAAGTAATGAAATTAAGTTGGACATGTGAGCCATGATAATGTACTGCGTGACTTTTGTGATGGTCGTCAGTGCAAGACCCATCCTCTTTTTTCTACCAATAACATGGCCATTCAGATATGTCTCTACTTCAGATATGTCTCTACTTTGATGAATTTGAAGTTGTGAATCCTTTGGGTTCAAAGAGAGGGATTCACAAAGTTGGAGCATTTTACTACACCTTGAAAAACTTGCATCCAAGATTAAATTCGTCATTGGAGAACATTCATCTGCTTGCATTCTGCAATTGTCTTGATCTGAAAAAATATGGCTTTGATTCTGTGTTGGCTCCATTTGTGACAGAACTAAAGAAGTTAGAATCTGTAGAAGGTGCAGAAATTGTACTCCAAGACAACTCTATTAAGACTGTAAGAGGTACCTTGTCACAGGTTTGTGGAGACAATCTGGGGGTAAATGGTTTGCTTGGCTTTGTTGAAAGCTTTGGGGCCAATAAACCCTGCAGGATTTGTTCTGGTCATAAGGCTCAGTTTCAGACACTTTTTCTAGGAGGAGACTTTGCACTCAGAGATAAAGACACTCATACTCTTTATGTGGAAGAATGTGTTCGTAATGCTGCAGCAGCAGTCACACTTCATGGTGTCAAGAGAGATTGCATTTTAAATTCACTCAGCTATTTTCATGTCACACAAAATACTGCCCCAGACATAATGCAGGATCTCTTGGAAGGAGTTATTCCAATGGAAGTTAGACTAGTTCTGTACAGGTTTATCTATGATGACAATTTGTTCACTCTCCATAAGTTTAATGCCCTCATGTTGGGTCACAACTATGGACATTGTGATTTGAAGAATAATCAGTGAATCTACTCTCAAAGGAAAGGATAATTCCTTGAAACAACACGCCTGTCAAATGCGGTGCCTTTTCCGGGCGTTGCCTCTTTTGATTGGTTCCTTGATTCCAGAGGATAATCTACATTGGAAGTTGATCTTGAAACTACGAACCATTGTAGATATAGCTTTTGCAGATGCAGTCACCGACAGCTTGAGTCTGTATCTAAAGTATGTTATCCAGGATCACCATACACTGTTCCAGCAGCTATTTCCAACAATAAAGCTTATTCCCAAGCACCATTTTCTAGTGCACTACCCCATGGCCATAAGAGAAATTGGTCCTCTAATCAATGTATGGTGCATGAGATTTGAGGCCAAGCATAACGTGACTAAGAGGATGGCAAATGTAGTATGTTGTTTCAAAGATATTTGCTCGACAGCAGCTTCTAGGCACCAAATAAGCCATTGCTGTAGATGGTTCCAACATGACAGGGGTAGTGATTTTGAAGATGGCAAGTGATCAGTTACTCTGTAAAAGATGTTGAGAATTATGCAACTCTTTTAAACAAAGTTCCTGGACTCCTTCCTGAGGATGATGTTTTTGTGACACAAAACGTTACATATCATGGAACTGACTACAGGACGGGTACAATTGTTGCAGTGACCATGGCTAATGAAATGCCACATTTTGGCCAGATTTCCTATGTCATTATTGTGGGAAGTACAATCTACTTGACAGGAAGTGTATGGAAAACAGACTATTTCGATGAACATATTCATTGCTTTATTGTTACACTG
>OU452228.1:10173128-10241797 GCA_911728455.2 Marthasterias glacialis | reverse complement strand
AGATCCGGACCTGCAAAGTGTAGGGCTAGGGTCGGGGGAGGTTTCCTCTTGAGTTGGTAGAGCAAAAACGACTTTGAAATTTTGGTCCAAAATTGAAAATCTCTCAAATGGGGGGGGGGGGGGGGAACGGTGACTTTTTCGGTTTTTTGGCCCAAAATAGAAGGGCCCTAAAATCGTGGATATTTTCCAAACTACGGCAGATCCGGACCTGCAAAGTGTAGGGCTGGGGTCGGGGGAGGTTCCCTCTTGAGTTGGTAGAGCAAAAACGACTTTGAAAATTTGGTCCAAAATTGAAAATCTCTTAAGGGGGGGGGGGGGTAACGGTGACTTTTTCGGTTTTTTGGCCCAAAAAGAAGGGCCCTAAAAATCGTGGATATTTTCCAAACTAAGGCAGATCCAGACCTGCAAAGTTGTAGGGCTGGGGGTCGGGGGAGGTTCCCTCTTGAGTTGGTAGAGCAAAAACGACTTTGAAATTTTGGTCCAAAATTGAAAATCTCTCAAGGGGGGGGGGGGGGGTAACGGTGACTTTTTCGGTTTTTTGGCCCAAAAAGAAGGGCCCTAAAATCGTGGATATTTTCCAAACTAAGGCAGATCCGGACCTGCAAAGTGTAGGGCTGGGGTCGGGGGAGGTTCCCTCTTGAGTTGGTAGAGCAAAAACGACTTTGAAATTTTGGTCCAAAATTGAAAATCTCTCAAGGGGGGGTAACGGTGACTTTTTCGGTTTTTTTGGCCCAAAAAGAAGGGCCCTAAAATCCTGGATATTTTCCAAACTAAGGCAGATCCGGACCTGCAAAGTGTAGGGCTGGGGTCGGGGGAGGTTCCCTCTTGAGTTGGTAGAGCAAAAACGACTTTGAAATTTTGGTCCAAAATTGAAAATCTCTCAAGGGGGGGTAACGGTGACTTTTTTCGGTTTTTTTGGCCCAAAAAGAAGGGCCCTAAAATCGTGGATATTTTCCAAACTAAGGCAGATCCGGACCTGCAAAGTGTAGGGCTGGGGTCGGGGGAGGTTCCCTCTTGAGTTGGTAGAGCAAAAACGACTTTGAAATTTTGGTCCAAAATTGAAAATCTCTCAGGGGGGGGGGGGGGGTAACGGTGACTTTTTCGGTTTTTTGGCCCAAAATAGAAGGGCCCTAAAATCGTGGATATTTTCCAAACTACGGCAGATCCGGACCTGCAAAGTGTAGGGCTGGGGTCGGGGGAGGTTCCCTCTTGAGTTGGTAGAGCAAAAACGACTTTGAAATTTTGGTCCAAAATTGAAAATCTCTCAAGGGGGGGGTAACGGTTACTTTTTCGGTTTTTTGGCCCAAAAAGAAGGGCCCTAAAATCGTGGATATTTTCCAAACTAAGGCAGATCCGGACCTGCAAAGTGTAGGGCTGGGGTCGGGGGAGGTTCCCTCTTGAGTTGGTAGAGCAAAAACGACTTTGAAATTTTGGTCCAAAATTGAAAATCTCTCAAGGGGGGGGGGGGGTGGTAACGGTGACTTTTTCGGTTTTTTGGCCCAAAAAGAAGGGCCCTAAAATCGTGGATATTTTCCAAACTAAGGCAGATCCGGACCTGCAAAGTGTAGGGCTGTGGTCGGGGGAGGTTCCCTCTTGAGTTGGTAGAGCAAAAACGACTTTGAAATTTTGGTCCAAAATTGAAAATCTCTCAAGGGGGGGGTAACGGTGACTTTTTCGGTTTTTTGGCCCAAAAAGAAGGGCCCTAAAATCGTGGATATTTTCCAAACTAAGGCAGATCCGGACCTGCAAAGTGTAGGGCTGGGGTCGGGGGAGGTTCCCTCTTGAGTTGGTAGAGCAAAAACGACTTTGAAATTTTGGTCCAAAATTGAAAATCTCTCAAGGGGGGGGGGGGGGGGGGTAACGGTGACTTTTTCGGTTTTTTGGCCCAAAAAGAAGGGCCCTAAAATCGTGGATATTTTCCAAACTAAGGCAGATCCGGACCTGCAAAGTGTAGGGCTGGGGTCGGGGGAGGTTCCCTCTTGAGTTGGTAGAGCAAAAACGACTTTGAAATTTTGGTCCAAAATTGAAAATCTCTCAAGGGGGGGGTAACGGTGACTTTTTCGGTTTTTTGGCCCAAAAAGAAGGGCCCTAAAATCGTGGATATTTTCCAAACTAAGGCAGATCCGGACCTGCAAAGTGTAGGGCTAGGGTCGGGGGAGGTTCCCTCTTGAGTTGGTAGAGCAAAAACGACTTTGAAATTTTGGTCCAAAATTGAAAATCTCTCAAGGGGGGGGGGGGGTAACGGTGACTTTTTCGGTTTTTTGGCCCAAAAAGAAGGGCCCTAAAATCGTGGATATTTTCCAAACTAAGGCAGATCCGGACCTGCAAAGTGTAGGGCTGGGGTCGGGGGAGGTTCCCTCTTGAGTTGGTAGAGCAAAAACGACTTTGAAATTTTGGTCCAAAATTGAAAATCTCTCAAGGGGGGGTAACGGTGACTTTTTCGGTTTTTTGGCCCAAAAAGAAGGGCCCTAAAATCCTGGATATTTTCCAAACTAAGGCAGATCCGGACCTGCAAAGTGTAGGGCTGGGGTCGGGGGAGGTTCCCTCTTGAGTTGGTAGAGCAAAAACGACTTTGAAATTTTGGTCCAAAATTGAAAATCTCTCAAGGGGGGGTAACGGTGACTTTTTCG
The DNA here is from genome assembly GCA_911728455.2 of Marthasterias glacialis. Taxonomy (NCBI): domain Eukaryota; kingdom Metazoa; phylum Echinodermata; class Asteroidea; order Forcipulatida; family Asteriidae; genus Marthasterias; species Marthasterias glacialis. The sequence continues at coordinate 10,239,167 of OU452228.1, read as the reverse complement.
GTTTTTTGGCCCAAAAAGAAGGGCCCTAAAATCGTGGATATTTTCAAAACTAAGGCAGATCCGGACCTGCAAAGTGTAGGGCTGGGGTCGGGGGAGGTTCCCTCTTGAGTTGGTAGAGCAAAAACGACTTTGAAATTTTGGTCCAAAATTGAAAATCTCTCAAGGGGGGGGGGGGGGTAACGGTGACTTTTTCGGTTTTTTGGCCCAAAAAGAAGGGCCCTAAAATCGTGGATATTTTCCAAACTAAGGCAGATCCGGACCTGCAAAGTGTAGGGCTGGGGTCGGGGGAGGTTCCCTCTTGAGTTGGTAGAGCAAAAACGACTTTGAAATTTTGGTCCAAAATTGAAAATCTCTCAAGGGGGGGTAACGGTGACTTTTTCGGTTTTTTGGCCCAAAAAGAAGGGCCCTAAAATCGTGGATATTTTCCAAACTAAGGCAGATCCGGACCTGCAAAGTGTAGGGCTGGGGTCGGGGGAGGTTCCCTCTTGAGTTGGTAGAGCAAAAACGACTTTGAAATTTTGGTCCAAAATTGAAAATCTCTCAAGGGGGGGGGGGGGGGGTAACGGTGACTTTTTCGGTTTTTTGGCCCAAAAAGAAGGGCCCTAAAATCCTGGATATTTTCCAAACTAAGGCAGATCCGGACCTGCAAAGTGTAGGGCTGGGGTCGGGGGAGGTTCCCTCTTGAGTTGGTAGAGCAAAAACGACTTTGAAATTTTGGTCCAAAATTGAAAATCTCTCAAGGGGGGGTAACGGTGGGTTTTTTGGCCCAAAAAGAAGGGCCCTAAAATCCTGGATATTTTCCAAACTAAGGCAGATCCGGACCTGCAAAGTGTAGGGCTGGGGTCGGGGGAGGTTCCCTCTTGAGTTGGTAGAGCAAAAACGACTTTGAAATTTTGGTCCAAAATTGAAAATCTCTCAAGGGGGGGTAACAGTGACTTTTTCGGTTTTTTGGCCCAAAAAGAAGGGCCCTAAAATCGTGGATATTTTCCAAACTAAGGCAGATCCGGACCTGCAAAGTGTAGGGCTGATGTCGGGGGAGGTTCCCTCTTGAGTTGGTAGAGCAAAAACGACTTTGAAATTTTGGTCCAAAATTGAAAATCTCTCAAGGGGGGGGGGGGGCGGGTAACGGTGACTTTTTCGGTTTTTTGGCCCAAAAAGAAGGGCCCTAAAATCGTGGATATTTTCCAAACTAAGGCAGATCCGGACCTGCAAAGTGTAGGGCTGGGGTCGGGGGAGGTTCCCTCTTGAGTTGGTAGAGCAAAAACGACTTTGAAATTTTGGTCCAAAATTGAAAATCTCTCAAGGGGGGGTAACGGTGACTTTTTCGGTTTTTTGGCCCAAAAAGAAGGGCCCTAAAATCCTGGATATTTTCCAAACTAAGGCAGATCCGGACCTGCAAAGTGTAGGGCTGGGGTCGGGGGAGGATCCCTCTGGAGTTGGTAGAGCAAAAACGACTTTGAAATTTTGGTCCAAAATTGAAAATCTCTCAAGGGGGGGGGGGGGGTAACGGTGACTTTTTCGGTTTTTTGGCCCAAAAAGAAGGGCCCTAAAATCGTGGATATTTTCCAAACTAAGGCAGATCCGGACCTGCAAAGTGTAGGGCTGGGGTCGGGGGAGGTTCCCTCTTCAGTTGGTAGAGCAAAAACGACTTTGAAATTTTGGTCCAAAATTGAAAATCTCTCAAGGGGGGGTAACGGTGACTTTTTCTGTTTTTTTGCCCAAAAAGGGGGCCCTAAAATCGTGGATATTTTCCAAACTAAGGCAGATCCGGACCTGCAAAGTGTAGGGCTGGGGTCGGGGGAGGTTCCCTCTTGAGTTGGTAGAGCAAAAACGACTTTGAAATTTTGGTCCAAAATTGAAAATCTCTCAAGGGGGGGTAACGGTGACTTTTTCGGTTTTTTGGCCCAAAAAGAAGGGCCCTAAAATCCTGGATATTTTCCAAACTAAGGCAGATCCGGACCTGCAAAGTGTAGGGCTGGGGTCGGGGGAGGATCCCTCTGGAGTTGGTAGAGCAAAAACGACTTTGAAATTTTGGTCCAAAATTGAAAATCTCTCAAAGGGGGGGGGGGGGGGGAACGGTGACTTTTTCGGTTTTTTGGCCCAAAAAGAAGGGCCCTAAAATCGTGGATATTTTCCAAACTAAGGCAGATCCGGACCTGCAAAGTGTAGGGCTGGGGTCGGGGGAGGTTCCCTCTTCAGTTGGTAGAGCAAAAACGACTTTGAAATTTTGGTCCAAAATTGAAAATCTCTCAAGGGGGGGTAACGGTGACTTTTTCTGTTTTTTTGCCCAAAAAGGGGGCCCTAAAATCGTGGATATTTTCCAAACTAAGGCAGATCCGGACCTGCAAAGTGTAGGGCTGGGGTCGGGGGAGGTTCCCTCTTGAGTTGGTAGAGCAAAAACGACTTTGAAATTTTGGTCCAAAATTGAAAATCTCTCAAGGGGGGGTAACGGTGACTTTTTCGGTTTTTTGGCCCAAAAAGAAGGGCCCTAAAATCGTGGATATTTTCCAAACTGAGGCAGATCCGGACCTGCAAAGTGTAGGGCTGGGGTCGGGGGAGGTTCCCTCTTGAGTTGGTAGAGCAAAAACGACTTTGAAATTTTGGTCCAAAATTGAAAATCTCTCAAGGGGGGGTAACAGTGACTTTTTCGGTTTTTTGGCCCAAAAAGAAGGGCCCTAAAATCGTGGATATTTTCCAAACTAAGGCAGATCCGGACCTGCAAAGTGTAGGGCTGGGGTCGGGGGAGGTTCCCTCTTGAGTTGGTAGAGCAAAAACGACTTTGAAATTTTGGTCCAAAATTGAAAATCTCTCAAGGGGGGGTAACGGTGACTTTTTCGGTTTTTTGGCCCCAAAAGAAGGGCCCTAAAATCGTGGATATTTTCCAAACTAAGGCAGATCCGGACCTGCAAAGTGTAGGGCTGGGGTCGGGGGAGGTTCCCTCTTCAGTTGGTAGAGCAAAAACGACTTTGAAATTTTGGTCCAAAATTGAAAATCTCTCAAGGGGGGGTAACGGTGACTTTTTCGGTTTTTTGGCCCAAAAAGAAGGGCCCTAAAATCGTGGATATTTTCCAAACTAAGGCAGATCCGGACCTGCAAAGTGTAGGGCTGGGGTCGGGTGAGGTTCCCTCTTGAGTTGGTAGAGCAAAAACGACTTTGAAATTTTGGTCCAAAATTGAAAATCTCTCAAGGGGGGGTAACGGTGCTTTTTTCGGTTTTTTGGCCCAAAAAGAAGGGCCCTAAAATCCTGGATATTTTCCAAACTAAGGCAGATCCGGACCTGCAAAGTGTAGGGCTGGGGTCGGGGGAGGTTCCCTCTTGAGTTGGTAGAGCAAAAACGACTTTGAAATTTTGGTCCAAAATTGAAAATCTCTCAAGGGGGGGTCACGGTGACTTTTTCTGTTTTAGGGCCCAAAATAGAAGGGCCCTAAAATCGTGGATATTTTCCAAACTACGGCAGATCCGGACCTGCAAAGTGTAGGGCTGGGGTCGGGGGAGGTTCCCTCTTGAGTTGTTAGAGCAAAAACGACTTTGAAATTTTGGTCCAAAATTGAAAATCTCTCAAGGGGGGGTAACAGTGACTTTTTCGGTTTTTGGGCCCAAAAAGAAGGGCCCTAAAATCCTGGATATTTTCCAAACTAAGGCAGATCCGGACCTGCAAAGTGTAGGGCTGGGGTCGGGGGAGGTTCCCTCTGGAGTTGGTAGAGCAAAAACGACTTTGAAATTTTGGTCCAAAATTGAAAATCTCTCAAGGGGGGGTAACGGTGACTTTTTCGGTTTTTTGGCCCAAAAAGAAGGGCCCTAAAATCCTGGATATTTTCCAAACTAAGGCAGATCCGGACCTGCAAAGTGTAGGGCTGGGGTCGGGGGAGGTTCCCTCTTGAGTTGGTAGAGCAAAAACGACTTTGAAATTTTGGTCCAAAATTGAAAATCTCTCAAGGGGGGGTAACGGTGACTTTTTCGGTTTTTTGGCCCAAAAAGAAGGGCCCTAAAATCGTGGATATTTTCCAAACTACGGCAGATCCGGACCTGCAAAGTGTAGGGCTGGGGTCGGGGGAGGTTCCCTCTTGAGTTGTTAGAGCAAAAACGACTTTGAAATTTTGGTCCAAAATTGAAAATCTCTCAAGGGGGGGTAACAGTGACTTTTTCGGTTTTTGGGCCCAAAAAGAAGGGCCCTAAAATCGTGGATATTTTCCAAACTAAGGCAGATCCGGACCTGCAAAGTGTAGGGCTGGGGTCGGGGGAGGTTCCCTCTGGAGTTGGTAGAGCAAAAACGACTTTGAAATTTTGGTCCAAAATTGAAAATCTCTCAAGGGGGGGTAACAGTGACTTTTTCGGTTTTTGGGCCCAAAAAGAAGGGCCCTAAAATCGTGGATATTTTCCAAACTAAGGCAGATCCGGACCTGCAAAGTGTAGGGCTGGGGTCGGGGGAGGTTCCCTCTGGAGTTGGTAGAGCAAAAACGACTTTGAAATTTTGGTCCAAAATTGAAAATCTCTCAAGGGGGGGGGGGGGGGGTAACGGTGACTTTTTCTGTTTTTTTGCCCAAAAAGAAGGGCCCTAAAATCGTGGATATTTTCCAAACTAAGGCAGATCCGGACCTGCAAAGTGTAGGGCTGGGGTCGGGGGAGGTTCCCTCTTGAGTTGGTAGAGCAAAAACGACTTTGAAATTTTGGTCCAAAATTGAAAATCTCTCAAGGGGGGGTAACGGTGACTTTTTCGGTTTTTTGGCCCAAAAAGAAGGGCCCTAAAATCGTGGATATTTTCCAAACTGAGGCAGATCCGGACCTGCAAAGTGTAGGGCTGGGGTCGAGGGAGGTTCCCTCTTGAGTTGGTAGAGCAAAAACGACTTTGAAATTTTGGTCCAAAATTGAAAATCTCTCAAGGGGGGGTAGAGCAAAAACGACTTTGAAATTTTGGTCCAAAATTGAAAATCTCTCAAGGGGGGGGGGGGGGGGTAACGGTGACTTTTTCGGTTTTTTGGCCAAAAATAGAAGGGCCCTAAAATCATGGATATTTTCCAAACTAAGGCAGATCCGGACCTGCAAAGTGTAGGGCTGGGGTCGGGGGAGGTTCCCTCCTGAGTTGGTAGAGCCAAAACGACTTTGAAATTTTGGTCCAAAATTGAAAATCTCTCAAGGGGGGGTAACGGTGACTTTTTCGGTTTTTTGGCCCAAAATAGAAGGGCCCTAAAATCGTGGATATTTTCCAAACTAAGGCAGATCCGGACCTGCAAAGTGTAGGGCTGGGGTCGGGGGAGGTTCCCTCTTGAGTTGGTAGAGCAAAAACGACTTTGAAATTTTGGTCCAAAATTGAAAATCTCTCAAGGGGGGGTAACGGTGACTTTTTCGGTTTTTTGGCCCAAAAGGAAGGGCCCTAAAATCGTGGATATTTTCCAAACTAAGGCAGATCCGGACCTGCAAAGTGTAGGGCTGGGGTCGGGGGAGGTTCCCTCTTGAGTTGGTAAAGCAAAAACGACTTTGAAATTTTGGTCCAAAATTGAAAATCTCTCAAGGGGGGGTAACGGTGACTTTTTCGGTTTTTTGGCCCAAAATAGAAGGGCCCTAAAATCGTGGATATTTTCCAAACTAAGGCAGATCCGGACCTGCAAAGTGTAGGGTTGGGGTCGGGGGAGGTTCCCTCTTGCGTTGGTAGAGCAAAAAACGACTTTGAAATTTTGGTCCAAAATTGAAAATCTCTCAAGGGGGGGTAACGGTGACTTTTTCTGTTTTTTGGCCCAAAAGGAAGGGCCCTAAAATCCTGGATATTTTCCAAACTAAGGCAGATCCGGACCTGCAAAGTGTAGGGCTGGGGTCGGGGGAGGTTCCCTCTTGAGTTGGTAAAGCAAAAACGACTTTGAAATTTTGGTCCAAAATTGAAAATCTCTCAAGGGGGGGTAACGGTGACTTTTTCGGTTTTTTGGCCCAAAAAAGAAGGGCCCTAAAATCGTGGATATTTTTCAAACTAAGGCAGATCCGGACCTGCAAAGTGTAGGGCTGGGGTCGGGGGAGGTTCCCTCTTGCGTTGGTAGAGCAAAAACGACTTTGAAATTTTGGTCCAAAATTGAAAATCTCTCAAGGGGGGGGGGGGGGGTAACGGTGACTTTTTCGGTTTTTTGGCCCCAAAAAGAAGGGCCCTAAAATCGTGGATATTTTCCAAACTAAGGCAGATCCGGACCTGCAAAGTGTAGGGCTGGGGTCGGGGGAGGTTCCCTCCTGAGTTGGGAGAGCCAAAACGACTTTGAAATTTTGGTCCAAAATTGAAAATCTCTCAAGGGGGGGTAACGGTGACTTTTTCGGTTTTTTGGCCCAAAAGGAAGGGCCCTAAAATCGTGGATATTTTCCAAACTAAGGCAGATCCGGACCTGCAAAGTGTAGGGCTGGGGTCGGGGGAGGTTCCCTCTTGAGTTGGTAAAGCAAAAACGACTTTGAAATTTTGGTCCAAAATTGAAAATCTCTCAAGGGGGGGTAACGGTGACTTTTTCGGTTTTTTGGCCCAAAAAAGAAGGGCCCTAAAATCGTGGATATTTTCCAAACTAAGGCAGATCCGGACCTGCAAAGTGTAGGGCTGGGGTCGGGGGAGGTTCCCTCTTGCGTTGGTAGAGCAAAAACGACTTTGAAATTTTGGTCCAAAATTGAAAATCTCTCAAGGGGGGGGGGGGGGGGTAACGGTGACTTTTTCGGTTTTTTGGCCCCAAAAAGAAGGGCCCTAAAATCGTGGATATTTTCCAAACTAAGGCAGATCCGGACCTGCAAAGTGTAGGGCTGGGGTCGGGGGAGGTTCCCTCCTGAGTTGGGAGAGCCAAAACGACTTTGAAATTTTGGTCCAAAATTGAAAATCTCTCAAGGGGGGGTAACGGTGACTTTTTCGGTTTTTTGGCCCAAAAGGAAGGGCCCTAAAATCGTGGATATTTTCCAAACTGAGGCAGATCCGGACCTGCAAAGTGTAGGGCTGGGGTCGGGGGAGGTTCCCTCCTGAGTTGGTAGAGCAAAAACGACTTTGAAATTTTGGTCCAAAATTGAAAATCTCTCAAGGGGGGGGGGGGGGTAACGGTGACTTTTTCGGTTTTTGGGCCCAAAATAGAAGGTCCCTAAAATCGTGGATATTTTCCAAACTAAGGCAGATCCGGACCTGCAAAGTGTAGGGCTGGGGTTGGGGGAGGTTCCCTCTTGAGTTGGTAGAGCAAAAACGACTTTGAAATTTTGGTCCAAAATTGAAAATCTCTCAAGGGGGGGTAACGGTGACTTTTTCGGTTTCTTGGCCCAAAGGAAGGGCCCTAAAATAGTGGATATTTTCCAAACTAAGGCAGATCCGGACCTGCAAAGTGTAGGGCTGGGGTCGGGGGAGGTTCCCTCCTGAGTTGGGAGAGCCAAAACGACTTTGAAATTTTGGTCCAAAATTGAAAATCTCTCAAGGGGGGGTACCAGTGACTTTTTCGGTTTTTGGGCCCAAAATAGAAGGGCCCTAAAATCGTGGATATTTTCCAGACTAAGGCAGATCCGGACCTGCAAAGTGTAGGGCTGGGGTCGGGGGAGGTTCCCTCTTGAGTTGGTAGAGCAAAAACGACTTTGAAATTTTGGTCCAAAATTGAAAATCTCTCAAGGGGGGTAACGGTGACTTTTTCGGTTTTTTGGCCCAAAAAGAAGGGCCCTAAAATCGTGGATATTTTCCAAACTGAGGCAGATCCGGACCTGCAAAGTGTAGGGCTGGGGTCGGGGGAGGTTCCCTCTTGAGTTGGTAGAGCAAAAACGACTTTGAAATTTTGGTCCAAAATTGAAAATCTCTCAAGGGGGGGTAACAGTGACTTTTTCGGTTTTTTGGCCCAAAAAGAAGGGCCCTAAAATCGTGGATATTTTCCAAACTAAGGCAGATTCGGACCTGCAAAGTGTAGGGCTGGGGTCGGGGGAGGTTCCCTCTTGAGTTGGTAGAGCAAAAACGACTTTGAAATTTTGGTCCAAAATTGAAAATCTCTCAAGGGGGGGTAACGGTGACTTTTTCGGTTTTTTGGCCCCAAAAGAAGGGCCCTAAAATCGTAGATATTTTCCAAACTAAGGCAGATCCGGACCTGCAAAGTGTAGGGCTGGGGTCGGGGGAGGTTCCCTCTTCAGTTGGTAGAGCAAAAACGACTTTGAAATTTTCGTCCAAATTTGAAAATCTCTCAAGGGGGGGTAACGGTGACTTTTTCGGTTTTTTGGCCCAAAAAGAAGGGCCCTAAAATCGTGGATATTTTCCAAACTAAGGCAGATCCGGACCTGCAAAGTGTAGGGCTGGGGTCGGGTGAGGTTCCCTCTTGAGTTGGTAGAGCAAAAACGACTTTGAAATTTTGGTCCAAAATTGAAAATCTCTCAAGGGGGGGTAACGGTGCTTTTTTCGGTTTTTTGGCCCAAAAAGAAGGGCCCTAAAATCCTGGATATTTTCCAAACTAAGGCAGATCCGGACCTGCAAAGTGTAGGGCTGGGGTCGGGGGAGGTTCCCTCTTGAGTTGGTAGAGCAAAAACGACTTTGAAATTTTGGTCCAAAATTGAAAATCTCTCAAGGGGGGGTAACGGTGACTTTTTCTGTTTTAGGGCCCAAAATAGAAGGGCCCTAAAATCGTGGATATTTTCCAAACTACGGCAGATCCGGACCTGCAAAGTGTAGGGCTGGGGTCGGGGGAGGTTCCCTCTTGAGTTGTTAGAGCAAAAACGACTTTGAAATTTTGGTCCAAAATTGAAAATCTCTCAAGGGGGGGTAACAGTGACTTTTTCGGTTTTTGGGCCCAAAAAGAAGGGCCCTAAAATCGTGGATATTTTCCAAACTAAGGCAGATCCGGACCTGCAAAGTGTAGGGCTGGGGTCGGGGGAGGTTCCCTCTGGAGTTGGTAGAGCAAAAACGACTTTGAAATTTTGGTCCAAAATTGAAAATCTCTCAAGGGGGGGTAACGGTGACTTTTTCGGTTTTTTGGCCCAAAAAGAAGGGCCCTAAAATCCTGGATATTTTCCAAACTAAGGCAGATCCGGACCTGCAAAGTGTAGGGCTGGGGTCGGGGGAGGTTCCCTCTTGAGTTGGTAGAGCAAAAACGACTTTGAAATTTTGGTCCAAAATTGAAAATCTCTCAAGGGGGGGTAACGGTGACTTTTTCGGTTTTTTGGCCCAAAAAGAAGGGCCCTAAAATTGTGGATATTTTCCAAACTAAGGCAGATCCGGACCTGCAAAGTGTAGGGCTGGGGTCGGGTGAGGTTCCCTCTTGAGTTGGTAGAGCAAAAACGACTTTGAAATTTTGGTCCAAAATTGAAAATCTCTCAAGGGGGGGTAACGGTGACTTTTTCGGTTTTTTGGCCCAAAAAGAAGGGCCCTAAAATCCTGGATATTTTCCAAACTAAGGCAGATCCGGACCTGCAAAGTGTAGGGCTGGGGTCGGGGGAGGTTCCCTCTTGAGTTGGTAGAGCAAAAACGACTTTGAAATTTTGGTCCAAAATTGAAAATCTCTCAAGGGGGGGTAACGGTGACTTTTTCTGTTTTAGGGCCCAAAATAGAAGGGCCCTAAAATCGTGGATATTTTCCAAACTACGGCAGATCCGGACCTGCAAAGTGTAGGGCTGGGGTCGGGGGAGGTTCCCTCTTGAGTTGGTAGAGCAAAAACGACTTTGAAATTTTGGTCCAAAATTGAAAATCTCTCAAGGGGGGGTAACAGTGACTTTTTCGGTTTTTGGGCCCAAAAAGAAGGGCCCTAAAATCGTGGATATTTTCCAAACTAAGGCAGATCCGGACCTGCAAAGTGTAGGGCTGGGGTCGGGGGAGGTTCCCTCTGGAGTTGGTAGAGCAAAAACGACTTTGAAATTTTGGTCCAAAATTGAAAATCTCTCAAGGGGGGGGGGGGGTGGGGGTAACGGTGACTTTTTCGGTTTTTTGGCCCAAAAAAGGGGCCCTAAAATCGTGGATATTTTCCAAACTAAGGCAGATCCGGACCTGCAAAGTGTAGGGCTGGGGTCGGGGGAGGTTCCCTCTTGAGTTGGTAGAGCAAAAACGACTTTGAAATTTTGGTCCAAAATTGAAAATCTCTCAAGGGGGGGTAACAGTGACTTTTTCGGTTTTTTGGCCCAAAAAGAAGGGCCCTAAAATCGTGGATATTTTCCAAACTGAGGCAGATCCGGACCTGCAAAGTGTAGGGCTGGGGTCGGGGGAGGTTCCCTCTTGAGTTGGTAGAGCAAAAACGACTTTGAAATTTTGGTCCAAAATTGAAAATCTCTCAAGGGGGGGTAGAGCAAAAACGACTTTGAAATTTTGGTCCAAAATTGAAAATCTCTCAAGGGGGGGGGGTAACGGTGACTTTTTCGGTTTTTTGGCCAAAAATAGAAGGGCCCTAAAATCATGGATGTTTTCCAAACTAAGGCAGATCCGGACCTGCAAAGTGTAGGGCTGGGGTCGGGGGAGGTTCCCTCCTGAGTTGGTAGAGCCAAAACGACTTTGAAATTTTGGTCCAAAATTGAAAATCTCTCAAGGGGGGGTAACGGTGACTTTTTCGGTTTTTTGGCCCAAAATAGAAGGGCCCTAAAATCCTGGATATTTTCCAAACTAAGGCAGATCCGGACCTGCAAAGTGTAGGGTTGGTGTCGGGGGAGGTTCCCTCTTGAGTTGGTAGAGCAAAAACGACTTTGAAATTTTGGTCCAAAATTGAAAATCTCTCAAGGGGGGGTAACGGTGACTTTTTCGGTTTTTTGGCCCAAAAAGAAGGGCCCTAAAATCCTGGATATTTTCCAAACTAAGGCAGATCCGGACCTGCAAAGTGTAGGGCTGGGGTCGGGGCAGGTTCCCTCTTGAGTTGGTAGAGCAAAAACGACTTTGAAATTTTGGTCCAAAATTGAAAATCTCTCAAGGGGGGGGTAACGGTGCTTTTTTCGGTTTTTTGGCCCAAAAAGAAGGGCCCTAAAATCCTGGATATTTTCCAAACTAAGGCAGATCCGGACCTGCAAAGTGTAGGGCTGGGGTCGGGGGAGGTTCCCTCTTGAGTTGGTAGAGCAAAAACGACTTTGAAATTTTGGTCCAAAATTGAAAATCTCTCAAGGGGGGGTAACGGTGACTTTTTCGGTTTTAGGGCCCAAAATAGAAGGGCCCTAAAATCGTGGATATTTTCCAAACTACGGCAGATCCGGACCTGCAAAGTGTAGGGCTGGGGTCGGGGGAGGTTCCCTCTTGAGTTGTTAGAGCAAAAACGACTTTGAAATTTTGGTCCAAAATTGAAAATCTCTCAAGGGGGGGGTAACAGTGACTTTTTCGGTTTTTGGGCCCAAAAAGAAGGGCCCTAAAATCGTGGATATTTTCCAAACTAAGGCAGATCCGGACCTGCAAAGTGTAGGGCTGGGGTCGGGGGAGGTTCCCTCTGGAGTTGGTAGAGCAAAAACGACTTTGAAATTTTGGTCCAAAATTGAAAATCTCTCAAGGGGGGGGGGGGTAACGGTGACTTTTTCTGTTTTTTTGCCCAAAAAGAAGGGCCCTAAAATCCTGGATATTTTCCAAACTAAGGCAGATCCGGACCTGCAAAGTGTAGGGCTGGGGTCGGGGGAGGTTCCCTCTTGAGTTGGTAGAGCAAAAACGACTTTGAAATTTTGGTCCAAAATTGAAAATCTCTCAAGGAGGGTAACGGTGACTTTTTCGGTTTTTTGGCCAAAAATAGAAGGGCCCTAAAATCATGGATATTTTCCAAACTAAGGCAGATCCGGACCTGCAAAGTGTAGGGCTGGGGTCGGGGGAGGTTCCCTCCTGAGTTGGTAGAGCCAAAACGACTTTGAAATTTTGGTCCAAAATTGAAAATCTCTCAAGGGGGGGTAACGGTGACTTTTTCGGTTTTTTGGCCCAAAATAGAAGGGCCCTAAAATCGTGGATATTTTCCAAACTAAGGCAGATCCGGACCTGCAAAGTGTAGGGCTGGGGTCGGGGGAGGTTCCCTCCTGAGTTGGTAGAGCAAAAACGACTTTGAAATTTTGGTCCAAAATTGAAAATCTCTCAAGGGGGGGTAACGGTGACTTTTTCGGTTTTTTGGCCCAAAAGGAAGGGCCCTAAAATCGTGGATATTTTCCAAACTAAGGCAGATCCGGACCTGCAAAGTGTAGGGCTGGGGTCGGGGGAGGTTCCCTCTTGAGTTGGTAAAGCAAAAATGACTTTGAAATTTTGGTCCAAAATTGAAAATCTCTCAAGGGGGGGTAACGGTGACTTTTTCGGTTTTTTGGCCCAAAATAGAAGGGCCCTAAAATCGTGGATATTTTCCAAACTAAGGCAGATCCGGACCTGCAAAGTGTAGGGTTGGGGTCGGGGGAGGTTCCCTCTTGCGTTGGTAGAGCAAAAAACGACTTTGAAATTTTGGTCCAAAATTGAAAATCTCTCAAGGGGGGGTAACGGTGACTTTTTCGGTTTTTTGGCCCAAAAGGAAGGGCCCTAAAATCCTGGATATTTTCCAAACTAAGGCAGATCCGGACCTGCAAAGTGTAGGGCTGGGGTCGGGGGAGGTTCCCTCTTGAGTTGGTAAAGCAAAAACGACTTTGAAATTTTGGTCCAAAATTGAAAATCTCTCAAGGGGGGGTAACGGTGACTTTTTCGGTTTTTTGGCCCCAAAAAGAAGGGCCCTAAAATCGTGGATATTTTCCAAACTAAGGCAGATCCGGACCTGCAAAGTGTAGGGCTGGGGTCGGGGGAGGTTCCCTCCTGAGTTGGGAGAGCAAAAACGACTTTGAAATTTTGGTCCAAAATTGAAAATCTCTCAAGGGGGGGTAACGGTGACTTTTTCGGTTTTTTGGCCCAAAAGGAAGGGCCCTAAAATCGTGGATATTTTCCAAACTGAGGCAGATCCGGACCTGCAAAGTGTAGGGCTGGGGTCGGGGGAGGTTCCCTCCTGAGTTGGTAGAGCAAAAACGACTTTGAAATTTTGGTCCAAAATTGAAAATCTCTCAAGGGGGGGGGGGGGGTAACGGTGACTTTTTCGGTTTTTTGGCCCCAAAAGAAGGGCCTTAAAATCGTGGATATTTTCCAAACTAAGGCAGATCCGGACCTGCAAAGTGTAGGGCTGGGGCCGGGGGAGGTTCCCTCTTGAGTAGGGAGAGCAAAAACGACTTTGAAATTTTGGTCCAAATTTGAAAATCTCTCAAGGGGGGGGGGGGGGGGTAACGGTGACTTTTTCGGTTTTTGGGCCCAAAATAGAAGGTCCCTAAAATCGTGGATATTTTCCAAACTAAGGCAGATCCGGACCTGCAAAGTGTAGGGCTGGGGTTGGGGGAGGTTCCCTCTTGAGTTGGTAGAGCAAAAACGACTTTGAAACTTTGGTCCAAAATTGAAAATCTCTCAAGGGGGGGTAACGGTGACTTTTTCGGTTTTTTGGCCCAAAGGAAGGGCCCTAAAATAGTGGATATTTTCCAAACTAAGGCAGATCCGGACCTGCAAAGTGTAGGGCTGGGGTCGGGGGAGGTTCCCTCCTGAGTTGGGAGAGCCAAAACGACTTTGAAATTTTGGTCCAAAATTGAAAATCTCTCAAGGGGGGGTAACGGTGACTTTTTCGGTTTTTTGGCCCAAAAGGAAGGGCCCTAAAATCGTGGATATTTTCCAAACTAAGGCAGATCCGGACCTGCAAAGTGTAGGGCTGGGGTCGGGGGAGGTTCCCTCCTGAGTTGGGAGAGCCAAAACGACTTTGAAATTTTGGTCCAAAATTGAAAATCTCTCAAGGGGGGGGTAACGGTGACTTTTTCGGTTTTTTGGCCCAAAAGGAAGGGCCCTAAAATCGTGGATATTTTCCAAACTGAGGCAGATCCGGACCTGCAAAGTGTAGGGCTGGGGTCGGGGGAGGTTCCCTCCTGAGTTGGTAGAGCAAAAACGACTTTGAAATTTTGGTCCAAAATTGAAAATCTCTCAAGGGGGGGTAACGGTGACTTTTTCGGTTTTTTGGCCCAAAAGGAAGGGCCCTAAAATCCTGGATATTTTCCAAACTAAGGCAGATCCGGACCTGCAAAGTGTAGGGCTGGGGTCGGGGGAGGTTCCCTCTTGAGTTGGTAAAGCAAAAACGACTTTGAAATTTTGGTCCAAAATTGAAAATCTCTCAAGGGGGGGGTAACGGTGACTTTTTCGGTTTTTTGGCCCAAAAAAGAAGGGCCCTAAAATCGTGGATATTTTCCAAACTAAGGCAGATCCGGACCTGCAAAGTGTAGGGTTGGGGTCGGGGGAGGTTCCCTCTTGCGTTGGTAGAGCAAAAACGACTTTGAAATTTTGGTCCAAAATTGAAAATCTCTCAAGGGGGGGGGGGGGGGGGGTAACGGTGACTTTTTCGGTTTTTTGGCCCCAAAAGAAGGGCCTTAAAATCGTGGATATTTTCCAAACTAAGGCAGATCCGGACCTGCAAAGTGTAGGGCTGGGGCCGGGGGAGGTTCCCTCTTGAGTAGGGAGAGCAAAAACGACTTTGAAATTTTGGTCCAAAATTGAAAATCTCTCAAGGGGGGGGGGGGGTAACGGTGACTTTTTCGGTTTTTTGGCCCAAAATAGAAGGTCCCTAAAATCGTGGATATTTTCCAAACTAAGGCAGATCCGGACCTGCAAAGTGTAGGGCTGGGGTTGGGGGAGGTTCCCTCTTGAGTTGGTAGAGCAAAAACGACTTTGAAATTTTGGTCCAAAATTGAAAATCTCTCAAGGGGGGTAACGGTGACTTTTTCGGTTTCTTGGCCCAAAGGAAGGGCCCTAAAATAGTGGATATTTTCCAAACTAAGGCAGATCCGGACCTGCAAAGTGTAGGGCTGGGGTCGGGGGAGGTTCCCTCCTGAGTTGGGAGAGCCAAAACGACTTTGAAATTTTGGTCCAAAATTGAAAATCTCTCAAGGGGGGGTAACGGTGACTTTTTCGGTTTTTTGGCCCAAAAGGAAGGGCCCTAAAATCGTGGATATTTTCCAAACTAAGGCAGATCCGGACCTGCAAAGTGTAGGGCTGGGGTCGGGGGAGGTTCCCTCCTGAGTTGGGAGAGCCAAAACGACTTTGAAATTTTGGTCCAAAATTGAAAATCTCTCAAGGGGGGGTAACGGTGACTTTTTCGGTTTTTTGGCCCAAAAGGAAGGGCCCTAAAATCGTGGATATTTTCCAAACTGAGGCAGATCCGGACCTCCAAAGTGTAGGGCTGGGGTCGGGGGAGGTTCCCTCCTGAGTTGGTAGAGCAATAACGACTTTGAAATTTTGGTCCAAAATTGAAAATCTCTCAAGGGGGGGTAACGGTGACTTTTTCGGTTTTTTGGCCCAAAAGGAAGGGCCCTAAAATCCTGGATATTTTCCAAACTAAGGCAGATCCGGACCTGCAAAGTGTAGGGCTGGGGTCGGGGGAGGTTCCCTCTTGAGTTGGTAAAGCAAAAACGACTTTGAAATTTTGGTCCAAAATTGAAAATCTCTCAAGGGGGGGTAACGGTGACTTTTTCGATTTTTTGGCCCAAAAAAGAAGGGCCCTAAAATCGTGGATATTTTCCAAACTAAGGCAGATCCGGACCTGCAAAGTGTAGGGTTGGTGTCGGGGGAGGTTCCCTCTTGCGTTGGTAGAGCAAAAACGACTTTGAAATTTTGGTCCAAAATTGAAAATCTCTCAAGGGGGGTAACGGTGACTTTTTCGGTTTTTTGGCCCAAAAAGAAGGGCCCTAAAATCGTGGATATTTTCCAAAGTAAGGCAGATCCGGACCTGCAAAGTGTAGGGCTGGGGTCGGGGGAGGTTCCCTCTTGCGTTGGTAGAGCAAAAACGACTTTGAAATTTTGGTCCGAAATTGAAAATCTCTCAAGGGGGGGTAACGGTGACTTTTTCGGTTTTTTGGCCCAAAAAGAAGGGCCCTAAAATCGTGGATATTTTCCAAACTAAGGCAGATCCGGACCTGCAAAGTGTAGGGCTGGGTTTGGGGGAGGTTCCCTCTTGAGTTGGTAGAGCAAAAACGATTTTGAAATTTTGGTCCAAAATTGAAAATCTCTGAAGGGGGGGTAACGGTGACTTTTTCGGTTTTTTGGCCCAAAAAGAAGGGCCCTCAAATCGTGGATATTTTCCAAACTAAGGCAGATCCGGACCTGCAAAGTGTAGGGCTGGGGTCGGGGGAGGTTCCCTCTTGAGTTGGTAGAGCAAAAACGACTTTGAAATTTTGGTCCAAAATTGAAAATCTCTCAAGGGGGGTAACGGTGACTTTTTCTGTTTTTTGGCCCAAAATAGAAGGGCCCTAAAATCGTGGATATTTTCCAAACTAAGGCAGATCCGGACCTGCAAAGTGTAGGGCTGGGGCCGGGGGAGGTTCCCTCTTGAGTTGGGAGAGCAAAAACGACTTTGAAATTTTGGTCCAAAATTGAAAATCTCTCAAGGGGGGGTAACGGTGACTTTTTCGGTTTTTTGGCCCAAAATAGAAGGGCCCTAAAATCGTGGATATTTTCCAAACTAAGGCAGATCCGGACCTGCAAAGTGTAGGGTTGGGGTCGGGGGAGGTTCCCTCTTGCGTTGGTAGAGCAAAAACGACTTTGAAATTTTGGTCCAAAATTGAAAATCTCTCAAGGGGGGGTAACGGTGACTTTTTCGGTTTTTTGGCCCAAAAAGAAGGGCCCTAAAATCGTGGATATTTTCCAAACTAAGGCAGATCCGGACCTGCAAAGTGTAAGGCTGGGGTCGGGGGAGGTTCCCTCTTGAGTTGGTAGAGCAAAAACGACTTTGAAATTTTGGTCCAAAATTGAAAATCTCTCAAGGGGGGGTAACGGTGACTTTTTCGGTTTTTTGGCCAAAAATAGAAGGGCCCTAAAATCATGGATATTTTCCAAACTAAGGCAGATCCGGACCTGCAAAGTGTAGGGCTGGGGTCGGGGGAGGTTCCCTCCTGAGTTGGTTGAGCAAAAACGACTTTGAAATTTTGGTCCAAAATTGAAAATCTCTCAAGGGGGGGTAACGGTGACTTTTTCGGTTTTTTGGCCCCAAAAGAAGGGCCCTAAAATCGTGGATATTTTCCAAACTAAGGCAGATCCGGACCTGCAAAGTGTAGGGCTTGGGTCGGGGGAGGTTCCCTCTTGAGTTGGTAGAGCAAAAACGACTTTGAAATTTTGGTCCAAAATTGAAAATCTCTCAAGGGGGGAGGGGGGGGGGGTAACGGTGACTTTTTCGGTTTTTTGGCCCAAAAAGAAGGGCCCTAAAATCCTGGATATTTTCCAAACTAAGGCAGATCTGGACCTGCAAAGTGTAGGTCTGCGGTCGGGGGAGGGTCCCTCTTGAGTTAGTAGAGCAAAAATGAATTTGAAATTTTGGGCCAAAATTGAAAATCTCTCAAGGGGGGGGGGGGGGGGGAACGGTGACTCTTTCGGGTGTTTTTGGCACAAAAAGAAGGGCCCTAAAATCGTGGATATTTTCCAAACTAAGGCAGATCTGCACCTGCAAAGTGTAGGGCTGGGGTCGGGGAGGTTCCCTCATGAGCTGGTAGAGCAAAAACGTTTTGAAAATGTTGGTCCAAAATTAACAATCTCTCAAGGGGGGGTAACGGTGACTTTTTCGGTATTTAGGCCCAAAAAGAAGGGCCCTACAATCGTTCATATTTTCAAAACTAAGGCAGATCCGGACCTGCAAAGTATAGGGCTGGGGTTGGGGAGGTTCCCTCTTGAGTTGGTAGAGCAAAAGTGACTTTGAAATCCTGGTCCAAAATTGAAGATCTCTCAAGGGGGTGGGGGGTAACGGTGACATTTTCGGTTTTTTTGACCAAAAAGCGGTGGCCTAAAATCGTCGATATTTCTAAAACTAAGGCAGATCCGTACCTGCAAAGTATAGGGCTGGGGTAACGGTTTTCATTTTTTTTTTTTTGGGGGGGGGGCATACATTTCTGCAGGGGGCGAGGTTGGATGGTAACTTTGATTTGTTAGGCTTTTGGGGGGGAAAGATTTGTGTTGAAAAACGTCGATAAATTTTCCCTAACAAACGGAGAACTGGAGTTCAAGTGTGAATCGGTGTCTTTGCTGCCTTCTGTTGGTATTGTGAAATCGACTATGTGATGTTGGTCCATATTCTCGGAGGTTGTGAATCAAACAGAAATTGTAGCAGCTCTGGAACACCACCCCTTTGGCAATTACTGTGGAATTAATCAATAATTGTTTATGCTAGAAAGATGTGTTGGTACCTGCAGTTACTTCCAGTAGTCCAGCATCCGAAAAAAGTCTTGTACGGCCATCCGGCGGCATCTTTAGCGGGCATGCTTCCGACGCTCCTCCAAAGCATGTCCAAAGGGACCTCTGTACACGGAGCTGTCAGTGAGTAAAAAATACATCAGTTACCTAAGGGCATATCTAACACATTACAATATTTCTCAAAAGGAGGGGGGCTGGGTAACGGTGACTTGCTGGGATCCGGGGGTGAAACCTTTGTGCCGAAAAATCGTGGATATTTTCCGAACTAAGGCAAATTTGGGCTTGGAAGTTAAGCGCTGCTGTATCGGGGGGATGTGCCCCCTACACTTGGTATCCAAAAGACGACTTTAAAATATTGCTCCAAAATTGAAAATTTCCGAAGGGGGATGGTGACGGTAAATTGTACGGATTTTTATTTATTTATTTTATTTACTTATTTATTTACTTATTTATTTACTTATTTATATACTTATTTATATACTTATTTATATACTTATTTATATACTAATTTATTTATATACTTATTTATTTATATACTTATTTATTTATTTACTTATTTATTTACTTACTTATTTATTTACTTACCTTGCTTACTTGCTTGCCTGCATGCCTGCTTGCCTGCTTGCCTGCTTGCCAGCTTGCCCGCTTGCTCGCTTGCCCGCTTGCCCGCTTGCCCGCTTGCCCGCTTGCCCGCTTGCTTGCTTGCTTGCTTGCTTGCTTGCTTGCTTGCTTGCTTGCTTGCTTGCTTGCTTGCTTACTTACTTACTTATTTACTTACTTATTTACGTATTTACTTATTTACTTACTTACTTACTTACTTACTTACTTTATTTTATTTATTATTATTATTATTATTTTTATTTTTTTTGGGGGGTGGGGAACTTTGTGCCTAAAACGGCTGATATTTTCTGAACTAAGGGAGATCCAAGGTTCAAGTGAGAAGCACTGGCATCGGGGGAGCTGCCCTCTTTACTTGGTAGCCTGACTTTGATTTTTTTTTTTGTCCAAAACCAGAAATGTCTTCAGAGACGAGGTGGGAGGGAGGAGGTCTGTGGTTAATTTGTGTTTGTACATAAAGCTGTCCGACAAACAAAAGCAAAAAATGACCGGTCATATCACCATAAACAAATTGCTGGATTTGCATTTGTTTTATACAAATTGCCCTACTCATGGGCTCTCGCTCCATGTTAGTTTGATGGCGGCTTTGGTCAAAATGGACGGAACGCCCAAGAGTATAGGGCCAACACATCGAGAGAGACAACAGGGGCTGTGTCTTTAACAACGGCAGGGAATTTCCTACCGAAAAATGGTTCCGCTCTATGTTTCACAATAACTCCTAAACAGATTGTGCTTGAGAAACACAACGTTTACCTGTACCAACCTTGGAAAGTCTTGTACCCTGAAAATTATTTTGATGGCTGTGCGACAGGTCCGTTGTTCCCAAAACGAAGAGCAAGCAGGAATACTCCCGAGTTGTCTTCAAACAGTGTTCGACGTGACTTTGTACACCATGCTGTCCTAGAACAAAAAACTAAAAAACAAATAAATTCAAATCACCCTCAATCAATTGCTGGGTTTGCACATGGCTGATACCGTTGGAAAGCCCTGCTCACGGGTTCTTGGTTCATAGTAGTTCCATGGCTGTCGTTTGAAATGTACCCGACGTGAGCGGCCATAGAGAGGGGCTACCACCCCGAGGTAATTAGCGAAAAGAAGCAGCTTGTTAACAACGGCTAGAAATAACATATAGAGACATAGTTTGTACTTGCGTCTGCCTTGAATGGTTCTGCACCCAACAAGTTATCTTTGGAGATCGTGCGACGGGCAGCTGTCACATGCCCAAAACGACGGGCAAGCAAGAATACTCCGAGTTGTCTTCAAACGAGTATTCAACGGGAACTTGTACACAATGCTGTCCCAGACACAAAGACAAAATATGAACGGTCAAATCAACCTCAAACAATTGCTGGATTTACACATAATGTATTGGGCCCAGTAGTAAGGGCTGCTGCCCCGAAAAATTAGCCAGCAGGGTCTGCTTGTTTACACCAGTAATCAACGTCTCTATGTTCGTATTTTTCACTAAATAAAAATAATAATAATAATAATAATAATATAAAATAATGCATTCAGTTCAATCAGCCCATCACCTCACTCAGCATTTTGTTTGGTTTTGCTTCATTCCTTATTTATTTTGTTTAACGTTACAAAATGTAGAAAAATTCCACTGTCTATCCATGCATGTGCAACAAAAATAATAAGGTAAAGGTTTCTAATAGAATATATTTGTTTAACGTTACAAAATGTAGAAAAATTCCACTGTCTATCCATGCATGTGCAACAAAAATAATAAGGTAAAAGTTTCTAATAGAATATATTTGTCGGTCTAGCTAAATGCCAGTGCTGCTTGCGTACAACTTATATTAGGTAAAGAAGTACAGCGAAATCATTAGATGTCTTAAAGCCCCAGCTCACTGACTGTAAATGCTTCCATTCTTTGCACAAATCAAGATATCTGTAATAAAACCAACCTGTGAAAATGTCAGCTCGATTCGTTGTTTCATTTTTTTTTATTTATTTATTTATTTTTTTTTTTTTTTTGTTGGGGGGACGGTAAAAATACATTTAAC
This sequence comes from Marthasterias glacialis, assembly GCA_911728455.2. NCBI lineage: Eukaryota > Metazoa > Echinodermata > Asteroidea > Forcipulatida > Asteriidae > Marthasterias > Marthasterias glacialis. The sequence goes on along the minus strand of OU452228.1, from coordinate 10,218,425 downwards.
ATTTTTGTTTGCATTCCTTTAGGCAAAGTTTTCGTGTCAATGAGACGAAAACTAATGTTGGATCTTAATTTTATTTATCATTTAAAAACGATAAAACTACAGGAAGAAATCAAGGACTATTTTCTACCATCATTATCTTCATATATATTTAAACCTGTGAACAATCATGTTTGTTTTTCTTACCAATGTTGACCTTGGGCTTTAAAGCCTTAAAATTCTATTTTCCCAAAAGAAAACTAAACTTAAAAAAATACAATGGGATCAACAATTACAAGGAAGAACTAGTAAACAAAAATACGAATCAGAAATTAATGCTACTCATTTACATAGTATGACTAATTGAATAATACACCTGACAGGAAACAAAGGGGCCACTTTGCATATTACGTAACGTTACAGTTTTTGTCCAATGGTTGAAACTGTTTTTTTTTTTGTTCAGTACCTAAGTACCTGAGGGCTCAATTTCACAAAGAGCTAAGATTGATCTTCACTGCGAATCACTCTTAGTTGCTAAGTGTGATGTCACAATACAAATCACTATGGTAATACCAATAACTCATCTTGAGATGAATCTCGACCCAGAAACCACCATAAGTGTTTCAACACGTAAATGAACATGAAGGCTTGTACTGAAATTATTTGGGACGATTCATGTGATGTTTTTGTCTTTATTTTAAAATCACCCTCAACATTTTGTCAAAATTCGACGGAAAAAAATATACCCGCATTTTCCTTCCAAATTCTGAATGAAATTTGAGAGTAGTCAAGAAATGAATAAAGCTATTCAACTCAAATTATTTTCGGTACAGACCTAAATGTCCATTAACATGTGGAAATATTTTCGGGTGGTTTCAGGGACTTTAAACAAGTTGGAGAAAAACAAAAATTGCTAAGGTGACGGTAAATAAGTATCCCCTTTGCTTTTGTTTCCTGTCATCTACGGAATACAATAATTTATCTAACAGTCAATCAATATTAAGGCAAACAATGGGAAACTTTGAAACGCTAGGTGGCAGCAGACTTAACGGGTAAGTTTTCTATTGTTTGCGTAGGTCTCCAGGCACCTAGTGTCCCTCATAGGTCTCCCAATGTGAGTATCATCAGAGCTCTGGTTCGTTACTTGACTTATTCGTGCTTGACCATTCGTTTTCAATACACTTCACGAAGCACCATTTTACTTTATGCATTAAATGATGTTCCGATGTTTGATGATGCATTTCTTTCACCATATATGTACACTTATTTATCATCAAATTGTAGGGGGAAAAGTCAACCTTTCAAATAAAGCCCTTCACCGCCTTGACAAAAACAAAAAGTAAACAGTATAATTGTTTTGCAAACTGTACTTACTCTACTATAATTTCGAAGTACTAAATAAAGTCCATTTGTGCTATTCTTATGACAAAAGCACGATGCATCTACTGATACGTGTTCAACTAAACATTTTACGAGTCAATTTACCGGAGCAGGAACTTTAAAAGAATCTCTTTTCGTCTGAATTATCGCGGTTATCCATTGGATACACGCTCTTTGACTGGAGGTATTGCTTTTCGTATCGACTTGCACGGGTCTTAAAAGCCACACAACCACCAAGGAAGAGAACAGACAAAACCAAACTACCTATTAATACCCCTACGAGAACCTCAATCAGGAAAGTAGCATCATCTGGGGTTAAGTTTAACCCGATACTCTCCCCGACAAGGCAAGGCTTGAGGGTACCAGGAGACTCAGTGGAATGGGTCTCGCTCGTCATTGTGATGGACGGTAGAAGGTAGGACCAGAACTGCATGACGTGAGGCCAATCATAATCTTGACCAGACTGAACTTCAGGACAGTTTGTAAGAGACATAAAAGTGAGGTTTTCTGTATCAAAACGTGGCCACTCAACTCCAGATGGAGAGACGCCTGGAGTCCTGTAAAGAAATAAGCAGGTCACAATTTCACTACCAACTTTGAAAAATCGTGGAAAGTTGACCAGTCGAACCCAACTTTAACCACCAATATGGATGTTTATAATTATTTTCATCATCAGTATGTCTATCACTATGTAAACTTACCCATCGTGTATGAAGTTCTTCCACAAGGTCATCATCTCTAAGCTCATCTGCTTATCCTGGAGTCGGTAGGTAAACTTGTATTCATCAAAGTGGGAACTGTAAGGATCTCCAAACAGGAACTGAAGATCATCACAAAAAGCAGGTCCTGCTTGCGGGGGGAAGATAGCTATAGTAGTGAGAGGTTGCTTCGTGATCAAATGAATAAAGAAAGACGTCATTTCCTAAAGCAGCATGAAGCTTAGCTGCTTCCAATGTGGGTGACACAGTCAACATATCTTGCATGAATTGCCTGACACTCCCTCTAGTAAGACACTCGTCCTCAAATCCTTTCCGGCTAAGATACTCCGCAGAGAAAGCTATGGCTGCCTTCTCAGCGTTATTGAATGAAGCCCGACTGGCGACTGCAATCAGTCCTTCGGCTTCCGCTTGAGTTGGACAGAAACTTATGTCACTGAAAAAGAGTGTGAATGAAACTGGTGAGATCTCGTCTTTTGCCAATCCGATGATCAAGTCTACATCGTTGATTTTTCCTGATTTCAATAATAGCCGTGGATCATCAGTCAGAATATCCCCGTCAATTATTGGTCGAAATGGGATCCCGAATGGGGAATACCTGCTGCTACCTGCAACGTCCAGGGCAGGCTTTTCACGCAGGCACTTGATCATTAATTCACTGGATTTTACTGGACAGCCCACACTGCTGGCAAGGGTTCTAGCTTGCTCACTAGGACTTGGTTGGACAGGATTCGAAAGAGGACGGACGAGACCAGAGGCGCTCATTAGAATAACTCGCTGAAAAAGCCCTTCTGCCTTCTCTGACATAACAAGTAAGTGTGCAATAACCGACCCAGATCCATGACCGATTACACTGACGCGGTTAGAATCACCTCCGAAGCTTTCAATATACTTATTGACCCATTTAAGAGAAGCCAACGCGTCCTGCAATCCATAGTTACCAGGAGCTACTTCATCCTCAGTACTCAAGAATCCTAATGCTCCAAGACGATGGTTAATGACAACTACGACAGCTTCGATTTTAGATGACAGAGGTACAGCATCGTAAACAGATGATGTACCGACAGTTCCTCCACCAGGATGGATGAAAATCACGACTGGTAAGGAAGAATTATCGGCCGCAAGTGGAGCGTAGATGTTGATAGTAAGACAGTCTTCACTGACTTCTGTCAATCCAGCGCGGACCATCCACGGATCTTGTGGGATGGCTTGAGGACAGGCAGGGGGTAGTTTATCGGGTATTCCAAGTGGCTCATCTCCCCATGGTCCTGTGTCTTGTGGAGCTCGGTATCGTAAATCCCCGATCGGGGGTCTCGCATATGGTATTCCTAAAAACTCGGCAATCTCTTCACCGCCCACAGCCTCGTCTGCGATCCGTATGGCACCAATAACCGACCCTAATACTTCCCCATCTTTACTTGTAATTTCTACAGTTTTATTGTCAGGCGTTGTGCTTGTTCCTCTTCTAACAGAGACTTCAGTTGAACAGATCTCTGAAAAGACTGATTCGGCTATTGTAGGGACGTAGTCTTCCCAGAAGGCCACTTTATCTGCTTTGAGGTGCTGTCCAGTTGTGATGTTAGGTTCCAGGTTGAGATAAGTCTCGTTCTCAGCGTCAAACTTGGGCCACTCAGGAAGACCAGCCCCGTTTGGATCACTGAAAGTAGGGAGAAATAAATAAAAAACTGCCATGGCAACTTTCCAAATTCAATGTCTGACGGCTAACAAAAATATGCTTTTGCTCGATTTTGTTAAAAGTTTCAATCCAAATGTTAGGCGATGTATCTTCAAAAAATCAGAAAACAAGAGTTTAGATTTACTGAACTCCGAAACAACAAAATTTTACGTAAACAGAAATAATCAAAACAAGTTATAAGAATAATCAATAAATAAATCTCATTTCTAACTAAGACACAATTTGACGCTTAAATTTATATTTGTGGTTTTCGCGACAATATTTGCGATTATTTTTGTTCTTCCATTGACCAGAAAGTTCTTAGTGCCAACCAATTTAATGGAATAATTGCAACAGGACGTGGCACCCCACTAGAATCTATGTTTATATACTCCAACAATGGATTCTCAAAATAAATTACGTTTTTCAAAGCTTGCATTTCGAATATGAGCCGTTTAATGATCGGCATTTCGAAAAACGGAAAAGGAACAAACGAAAAGCGAAAAACGAACAGCGAACAACGAACAACGAACAACAAACAAACGAACAAACGAACAAACGAACAAACGAACAAACGAACAAACGAACAAACGAACAAACGAACAAACGAACAAACGAACAAACGAACAAACGAACAAACGAACAAACGAACAAACGAACAAACGAACAAACGAACAAACGAACAAACGAACAAACGAACAAACAAACAAACGAACAAACGAACAAACGAACAAACGAACAAACGAACGAACAAACGAACAAACGAACAACAAACAACCCAACAAACAAACAAACAAACAACCCAACAACCCAACAACCCAACAACCCAACAACCCAACAACCCAACAACCCAACAACCCAACAAACCAACAAACCAACAAACCAACAAACCAACAAACCAACAAACCAACAAACCAACAAACCAACAAACCAACAAACCAACAAACCAACAAACCAACAAACCAACAAACCAACAAACCAACAAACCAACAAACCAACAAACAAACGCACAGTACAAACGAACAAACGAACAAACGAACAAACGAACAAACGAACAAACGAACAAACGAACAAACGAACAAACGAACAAACGAACAAACGAACAAACGAACAAACGAACAAACGAACAAACGAACAAACGAACAAACAAACAAACAAACAAACAACCCAACAAACAACCCGACAAACAACCCAGCAAACAAACAAACAAACAAACAAACAAACAAACAAACAAACAAACAAACAAACAAACAAACAACCCAACGAACGAACGAACAAACAAGCAAACAACCAAACAACCAAACAAACATACCAGAAAGACTTAAAATAACACTGTTGAATGACATGTCTAAAAACGGGTAGATTATTTGTAACTTGCATCAAAAAAACAAAACAGTTTAATAAATCCTAATTAAGACACATATTTTACGTACCCATTACGAGCGAAGTCCGTCCAGTATTGTATTAACTGTTGTGACAGTTTCACCGCCTCCGAGTTTGACGGAAAAAGGACTTGTGCATAACCAAACACGTACACAATGTCAAGTACGTGTGGTGCACCCGAAATCAGATCAAGGAATTCTGCCGAAAGTAGAAGTTCCTTACCCACGTCGTATGTGAAATAATAAAAGTATGTATTGGTCTCTTCAGCGGATTCAACGTGAAGGTGGAGAAGGTTTATACTTGGTATATCAAACAACAGATCCCCATCTACATCAACAGCTTTTAGAGCATTCTGCCTTGGGTCGTCTAACTTATCTGCTCCGAAATAAAACGTAAGAAGTGCGTCTGTGACGTCTCCTGGGTTGTTGCACGAACAAGTAGACGTTGTTGATGCAAGAGTGAAAGCTTTGAGTTCATCAGCTGTAAAACTAGTTTGATCAAGAAATACACTTCCTTCGTGGCTATTGACACCTAAAAGAAGATCATATTGTCCCATATGTGACATTGACGTCAGGTAGTCAATGTTTGGTAGGAAATCTCCGTCGATGACAGCAGCTGCACTGATAATGCTGGACTGGTTTTGCAGAGTCTGCATGTCAAACTCACGGAGGCAGTCGATTAAGTGTTATTTTGTTCATTTTTTTGTAATTCTTTGTATTCCTTTACTTATTCTTTTTTTTCGGAGGTCGGTCTTTTTTTGCAAGGCAACTCTTTTTTCAACGAACTGTATGAATGATGAGCATTTCACGGGGTAGGTTTATGAATGCCCAACTATAGAGGGGGGGGGGCTTGAGCAGTTGATATGCTCCAAATGGAAACGGTTTCAATCAAGCATTCACTCAATACACACCGCACCGTCTAGACCCGTCGTTTCCAGCAGCCATGTAGCAGAGCTTGTGGCGCCCCACGTTCAAGCTGTTAGATTAGCGCCTACTCACCCCCACCCCTTCCCCTACTGTAACAGACTAGCAGAGGTAATCGATGCTCCCTGCCTGTGAGTCTGGCTAAGGCTTCTTTTTTTTTCTTTTGGGTCCATTAAGCGAACAGCCGGCGGAAATTTCAACCAGTCGGGTTATTTTTGGCGTAGTTTTCGGAAGCTTCGAGGAGACACCATTTTCATCGAGATGTGTAGTTTTTTTTTAAGATCTGAGGACACTTGTTACAGGTCGGGAGGTCTGGTTAAGTTAAAGGTATTCACCTTGTATTTATTATTATTATTATTATTATTTTAAGTTTGGTGAATTATATTGATGTTTTTATTTTATACCGTTTTTCTATAATTGCTGTACAACCATTCAGTTGTGGAATGAACATTTTGTGCCTTCCTGTATATTTCTACAAGAATTAATTTCGTTAAAACTATTAGGCTTCAAGAACACCCACAAAAATAGGTCACTTGCTGACATGGCTGGATTCCTTTTATGATGTTATCATTACATACTGTACTCATTAGCTATTCCAGAGGTAGGTAAGCTGTTCTCAGGATCCCGTTTTAGTGGGGGGGGGGGGGGACACACTAAAAATCGGTTCATGGTTCGTAGGGAAGTAGTGCCCGGTCATATTATTTTATCAGGCTCCGATTGTGGCAATCGAAATAAGAAATGGTTATTTAGGAGGGCCTTCAATTCAAAATGCTATTTTCTGGACGGAAATATTTCTGTCTTGACGATTGGATACTGATAGGAAATTCAGAATGAAACTTGTTATTGTTTCCCCCAGGTGCTTTCCTTTACTGAACGTTGTCTATAAAGGTTTGGTGAATTACTAAGTATTGATGTTTTTATTTTACACCTTTTAATTGTTACACAATAATTCAGTTCGAAAAGAAGAAGAAAAAAATGGTCCCTTCCTGTATTTTTTTCACACGATTTATCTTCTTTAAAAATAATAGAATTATTGCATAATAATTAAAAGGTGTACAATAAAATCGTCAGTTTGCTTAGTAATTCACCAATGCTTTAAGTTCTCTACACAAAAGGCGATGAAAAATTAATTTAATAAATAAATGTACATTCCGGGTTTCCGTTGGCCATTTTGAAGTGAATTTGTTTATGGGTGTTATTAGATATAAAGTATTTAAGTATAAAGTCACAGTCCTAATGGACGACTCACCCGCAGACTTTACTGCAACCAGAGAGGCGGTTGTCCAACCCAATGGCCACCGAGGAATGCATCATTCGGATGGAAAAAGTAATAACTGCTCAATTACTTCGGAAAGGAAGGAAACGAAGAGAAAAAAAACTGTACTCTGAAGCTATAGACCACGGTGTCCAGCGGAGAAGTGCAGCCTGGGTCGCGGCCGAATTGACGGTGGAGGTTGTTTCTTAGGACAGCCTATGCTTCAACGCATGATAACGTGGTGAGGCAGAGCCACGGCCACAGCCGCCGATTCGGAAACGGTCTTGCCTTCATTCCTTGTTTAGCATTTCGGACTGCAACACACCGTTACGCTTGAATGGGCATAGGCATGTTACTTGTTCTCAGACAATGCTACATAAATATCGAGCCCGCCCCCCCCCCCCCCCCCCCCCACACACACACACACACACACACAAAAACAAAAAAAAACAAAACAAAACCTAAATTCACATGGAAGGGCACTGGACATTCCAACATTCCCAAGGGTTTCTGAACTCGCTACAAAAGGTTGGAAAGCCAACCAATTCGCAGATCGTGCAGTCGGTTGCTTACAGAATTTTAAATGTCATTTGAATTTGACACCTCCCCAAAACAATAAATAAATACATGAATAAATAATTGGCCCCCCCCCCCCCCGCCCTAGAGGCTCAGTTCTAACTACTCAATCTGTCTGTGTTGAACCGTTCAAGTCTCACCTAATGCGGTGTCACTTTTCTGTAAAGTAAAGGGAGCGCATAATTAATATCAAGCTTCTAAGTTTTCAACTGTACATTTTGGACCTTGCCTGTCACTTTACAATGATGAATGAGCGCCCTCTTGTGAAACTACTATTTGTTTATCCGTTTACCAATCTAAAAATGTGATGTATTCAAAACCACAGTCGTCTGACAAAACAAAATATTGTCTGAGCTATAAACATTTTACTTCTTACATCAAATAACGCTGTTGAAAACCAGTAGTATAAGTTCCCTTTAATTAAACTGTCGATGTCATTCACGCAGTGTGTACATTCTAATCCGTGAAGTATTTACCCAATCGGATGCGCTGAACAAGCAAGAGGAAATGTTGACCCCGGCGCCGGGGTCCCTGCTCCGAAATAACCAGTTTCTTGAAAAACACTTCGGGATTTTTGGAACATGTTTTAAAGGTGAAATATAGGAATGGTAGTTATCGAGAATAGAATGACTAGGTTCTATGTTGTAAAGTTCACTATTTAACAACTTTATGTTTGAGGTGAACAAAGAAGGTTGACTGGAGCGGGATTTGAACCTGCGACCCCCGGATTAACGTGCCGGTGTTCATACCAACAGAGCTATCTAAGAGAAGCCCTTCACAAAGCTCAACATTGGTAAGAATGAAAAACATAAAATGTTTGTAGAAAACTTCCCTTGAAATACTTCTGCCTGAAGTGTCATCGGTTTTGAATAATAAATGATATAAGATCCAACATTTAATTTTCGTCGCATGTGAGACCAAAACTCTGCCTCAGACTGCGTATAAAACATAATACTATCATGCATTTTTACCGTTTTTGCTCGCAAACGAAACAACGAAAAAAGCTGACATTTTCACAGGTTGCTTTCATTACATATATTTTGATTTGTGCAAAGAATGGAAGCATTTACATACACTTTACCAATGTTGAGCTGGGTCTTTAAGAATTACTGGACAAAATCTGTACCCGTTGGTTGTAGGGGGATTTAAAAACGAGAGATGGGGATTAACTTACTTTTCCGAAAACCAATGATGTCCCTTTAAAATGAAAGCACCTCTAAGTCGAAACACAATGCTCTTTTTAGTTTGTTTATACCGCACCAGAAGTTACATAAAACAACTTTATCCAGAGTTTTGTTTCTACAGGAGGACATTATAGCGGGGCAGATAAGGGGAATATTTAGGGGGGGATAGTGCCTTCGATGACACAAGCATGGAATTTGTCATACAGTCAGAGTATGTCATGGGAAAGATATTTGGCTAAAGGGATATTGCAGATTTGAATTTTGAAGGGAAAAAAATATAGGCCTAGGTAGAATAACAAACAATTCTTACAAGTTTCAAAGTGCCTGCTATTGCTTGTTATGCTACATAGATTTTTTTTTTCAAAGGACAAATCTGCGATGGCCCTATATAGTCAAATATCTTTCTCATGACATACTGGGACTGTGTGTCAAATTCCTTGCTTGTACATGCACAATCCCATGCACCCGCACTTGGTTCTCGATCGCTGATTCTTTTGCTGTATGTATGATTCATGACTCTTAATGTGGCAACTCTTTTCAAGAGTCAATGCCCCCACGCTCACAGTAATCAATAGTAATCAATAATTAGTCGATAACAATACAAGACAAATCTTCATTTACAACTAAACAGGAAATTGTGATGTCAAGTACAGCCGAAACAAAATATGGTTACAAAATAACTAACTGCATGTTTTATATCTAAACATTCAAGTTGAAGTCATTATCATCATGTTTACATAAATACTTATTTAATCAACATTAAAGTATGAAATAATTCTACACCCACTTCTGAGGAATATTATAGGGTTGAGATAAAGGAGAGGAGGGGGGTCATTTGAACAAATCCATAGGCATGGTTCTTTATATTAAGTGTCATAAGCAGGCATTATTATTGTCGCGCAACGCCCCCTTGAGCAGGAAGTTGCCTAAGCAGCCACCTAGCGAGCGCTGGCTTTGGACGGCCTGACCGGAAAAGCTCTGAGCGGCTAGAGACTGATCCGTTGGGACTGCAATTTACCGTCCTGATTTAATAACAATTACACAGGACCCGAAAGGAATAAAGGAATAATTGACAAAACTATATGCGAACAATTCAACTAGTTTATTTAGTACTTTCCCCCTCACCGGAGGCTTTCCGTCTTTGGCAACTGATCGATTAAACTTACAATAACAATGGCAATGAAAACTACACACTTACAACAACCACCACCTACAAGGTATGGCCAGTACTTAATAAACAATCACTCTAATAAGAAACAACTACCCCGAAATACAAGCGTGACAGTTCCCAAGCAATTCCTCCGTGAGGTAGGCTACCTCAGGTATTGCTTCCACACACACTACTTCACGGCCATAGACACCACCGTGAGCAAGGCTAGTCTTCCCCAGACTACCGGTAGTTTCACAGAGGGATCCGACAAGAAATACACAGGGCCTTCCTTGCGCTACATTCGTGCGTAACCACACAACTATGAGTGCACAGGCCCACAATTCTACTACCGCACATACAGCACAATGAGTAGAACCCAAGGTTCCTCGTAAGGTACCTCACTCTACTCTGCACACACAGCGCTAAACTACCCCCTCACGCAATCCCGCACTGCTACACACGCAGCACTAATAAAAGGTGTACTCACCGCTTCCGGAGCTTGGCATCAACTGTCTAACTTTTTCCCGCGTGCGCGCGTGACATGCACTTACTTTCACTTCGCTAGCTGCACGCACTCCCGGCTTGCGGCGGCAGTCAGACCGCGCAACCACGCTGCGTGCTCGCATGCTGTACTCCAGCCTACTGCTCTGCCGGACTGTACCATTATTTCTAAGGTAAGTAATATAACAATTAATCTCGCTGGCCGTCGTTGCGCCACAAAGCCTCCTGACAGGCCTGGACGTCTCCGTTCAGACAAGCCGACAACACCTCAATCAAGTAACGGCGGCCATTCTGCCCCTCATTACAATACACAGTTTTTACTCAAGAGGTACCCCAAGGTCCTACAAGGTCCTCTGGAGCCCCCCTCCTCATACAAGTACGTCATGAGGTACCTTCATAATGAAATGACACCTCATCACCTCTTCTTCAACAATAATCAACATGGATAGAAAATACTCTGAACTTTATCAAAAGCTGCAAATAGGAATACAAAAAAAAAACAATAGCACGTATAAAACATCTGGAGGTCTGATTGGTTTGGCAAGATTAAAGATTCAAATATCATTAGGCACTTTTTACATCAGGCAATCATATACAAATTTAACAACAATCAAACAAAATTGCACCGTTTCCTGAAAGAAGAATCACACACTGCACATCTCGATTGGTCATAATTAAAGAACTTTTGATAATGCACTGAATATGGATCAAATATTGGAGGAATTAAACATTTACAAGTCATTACGGCAATGATTTCAGTTTTGAACGGATGATAACTAACAGTTTACGCAAACGTGATCGTAAGGCCCCAAGAGTTAGTGTCTCTAAGGTTGGTTCCAGTTAACTTCAACATTCCGGTAGAACATATCATTATGTTCTTCTCTTCGCACAATGGCTCCGTTTACCACAGTGAAGGTGAAGGTTTTCCTTACGATGGTCGCGAGTGTAGTGGCAGGTGGTCTGGCAACTTCCTCTCTCACGGTAGGTTCCTCTTCCACGGGTTGCGTTGACCATGTTGGCTCCTCTTGTGCGTCTGCTTCCAAAGTGTCTGATGATGACGTTGATGAGCCATCTGAAGAGTCGCTCTCTCTGGCTCCCTGGAACATGCCTCTCGGCTTTTCCGACAGCACGACACTTTTCTCTACTGGTGGGTGCTCAGGGGATCCTGCTGGTGTCGCGTTGAGTGGCGAGATGCGACCAGGAGACAAGCTTAACACGGGAGAGCTCACCTCTCGTCTCTCAGCCTCCTGACTATCTTCATCCATCTCCTCTGGTGGTCGTGTAGTAGTAGCTGGCGCAGCTGACGACGATGCTGGGCCTCCACCAGCCAGTCGGCTTCCTGCTGAGGCAGCCCCACTCTGAATGGACACCTCACTAAGTGGTATCCTCACCGTCAACCTCTCATCGCGGAAGACACCTCTTGCCCTTCCTTCGGGCCCCCGAACTCGCACTGGCTCCCTCCTGACGCTATTCAAATCCACCATGTCGCATGGGGAATGCTGGAATTTGTAATGACGCCGTAGATTATCTCGGCGTTTTGTACCAAAACCACATCTCTTGCAGTACAAACTCATATCAGGCCCATGCTCAACTTGATCGTTCCAATCAAAGACCTTAAACTTCCCAGTCAGAGCATGCAAAGGGCTTGCTATGTCCGCAAACCCACGGATAAATCGGCGATAATAAAAGCCAGTCCTAGGAAACTTCTTACCTCCTTCACTGACTTTGGGATAGGCCATTCTGCAACTACCTTTATCTTTGCAGGATCAGTTTCTATCCCCTCATCCGAGACTATGTGACCAAGGTAGGTCACTGACCTTTGGAAGAGATTGCACGTGCTGGGCTTGAGTTTCAACCCAGCTTTTCTTAGACGTGTAAAGACTACCTGAAGGCGTTTCACCTCCTCGCTAACTGTCTTGCCGAAAACGATAATGTCGTCAAGATAAATCAATAAAACCTCCCATTGGAGACCAGTCATCACCTTTTCCATTAGTCGCTCGAATGTTGCCGGTGCATTCGCCAAACCAAAGGGCATGACCTTCCACTTGTACAGGCCATTGCGGACCAAGAAGGAGGATTTCTGTTGGGCGTCCTCATCCAAAGGAACCTGCCAATACCCCGACGCCATGTCCAGGGTAGAGAACCACTTCGCCCCCTCAAGAGCATCCAGCGTCTCATCTATACGAGGTACCGGATATGCGTCTTTAATCGTTGCGAAATTCAAGCCTCTATAATCAACACACAAACGTTTAGACCCTTCCTTCTTCTTCACCAGTACAATGTTGGATGCCCATGGACTGTCTGACTCCTCAATCAAACCTTGTTGTTTCAACCCCTCAACCTGCCTCAGGATTTCATCCTGATGACTGATGGGGTGCCTCCTAGGCCTCTGCTTCAGTGGCCTAGCATCTCCAGTGTTAATGAAATGCTTCACAAGATCTGTACGCCCTATGTCACCATCACCCTTTGAAAAGATGTCCTGATACTCGATCAGACACCTCATCACTTCCATATGGTGTAATGGATCCAAGTTTTCTATGCTCCTCTTATACAAGTCATGTAGGTGCACAGGAAGAACCTCGCTGTCTTTACTCTCACGTGCAGTTGACAGAGCCTCCACCTTAACAGGGGATACCATTGCGGCCGTAGTGCCCGCATGAAGGACAGGCTTCTCCTTACTGGGCTTAAACACCCTGACAGGTACCACTTCAGTTGGCACCTAAATAACTGACCTAGCGAGCACCAGACCCCTCTGAGCCCACTCGCCACCTCCTTCAACTGGCTCAACAATGAAAGGTCCCGTGAGCCCCTCACTACTCCTCGTTATAGCCCCTCTCACAATTCCTTCATGCCCAGCTGGTATCACAGCTGTCTCCGTCAGAACCACTCTGCCAACAAATGCTTCACCTGCACTGTTCGTACATTTGACCCTTTGACCGTTCAACTCAAGCTCCATATTCCTAAAATCCAAGCTACCACCTGTGGACAACAACCAGTCTATTCCCAACATAGCAGGAAGAGATATGTCGACAACTATTACCTTCACAGATGAAGTTGTCTTACCAATCGTAAGTTCAACCCAAGCTGTGCCCAATATCTGTAACGGGGTTCCATCCACTTGGCGCAACCCAACATCACAACTATCCAGAGTTGGCCTCTGCTCCTTTGGAATTTGATAATACACAGTGGAGCTGATAAGAGTGTCAGTCGCCCCCGTGTCAATTAATAGACGAAATTTCGTTGCCCTCATGTGTCCATTCACAAACAACCCATATCTCGGCACTGAAACAACTCTTACCGGATTGTCACAATCAAGTTTCCTCTTTCTACTTGATTTGTCTGATTCTTCTTATGGCCCATTCCTCTCTACAGCCTTTCCGCGGGCCTGCCGGAAGACTGTCCGTCGTTTCCCTGCTTGTGTTTAGGTTCTTTGCACCTCATTGCAAAATTCCCCCTCCCACCGCAGTTAAAACACCTCATGTCAGACCGTGGACGCCCCCTTGGTACACTCAGTTGATCGGCAACCTCAGGTACCCTCACCGGCGCCTCCTTCAAAGGTTGCGACGCTAACAGCTTTACCATAGCATCAAGCTGTTTTGTCAATCCACCAACAAACTTGGACTGCTCACTAAGAGTCTTCTCCACGGACTTTAACCGTTCCTCTGTCTCACGGTCCACAGCCCTGACAAACTTAAACGGTCTCTCCTCTCTTCTCTGAGATTCAACCTCCTCAAAACTCTGTGTTTCTAGGGCCGCCTGAATAGCTTCGGACAAAGTCTTAGGCCGGGCACGAAATATGCCCTGCCTTACAGACTGACTCGCCACGGCATCCATGAAATGGTTCCGTTCCAGACGATCTCTAGAATCTTCTGAAATCTCTGGATAAGCTTTCAATGCCAACTCATGAATCACTTGTCCCAACTCTTGAAGAGATTATTTGGGCTTTTAACGCCTATATCTAATTTCTACAAGGAAGTTTTCTGCTTGGCGACCAATGCCAAACCTCCCAGACAACCGTTTCACTAACTCATCGTACGTGTATTTGTTCTGAGGAGTACCGTTGCCAAGAATACGTACGGCGTCGCCTTGTAGGCTGGCAGCCAAATATTGTGCCGCCTGCTCGTCGTCCCAACGGTTAACTAACCTACAACTCTCAAAATGTCGATGGTACTCATTCCACTGGACTTTCCCACTGTAACGATCGGGGACAATATTAGGGCGACGAGGGGTCCCCTTATCTTTCGTCCCTTCACCCCCAACAACTTTAGTCTCTCTCTTCAGTCTCCAAGGCTCTGCCGCCTCAGTGCCTGTTTGTACGGCTGACATCTTGTCAGAAAGACCTGGTGATCTTGTCGCAAAACTCAACAAGTCACAATGGACTTGTTTGTCCTCCATACCCACAAAAGGATTCGTACTGATCAAACCCTTTGAACCCAACTCCTCACGTACCTTTGCAGTCACAGGAGTGGATACCTCATTGCCCCTCCGAGGAGTAATCCAATCACACAGGCTGAGCTCCTCATGTCCACCTAAAGAATGGACCCCTACTTTCGTCTTCACACTAGCTGGCGATTGCCCCTCAAATGAGGCAAAGCCCGAGGACTCCTCCCCTAAGTCAATGAAACCTTTACTCGGGAGCTTAAACTCAATATCTCCATCTACCTTCATCAATTTTTGCCTGCCACCTCCGACTCGATTAGCCGACTCCTCAGACCTCCTCATTTGTCTCAAGGTGGCCTCAAGCTCCTCAATTCGCCTCAACTGTTGAGCTTTCTCCCACTGCAACAATTGCAGTTCCATTCTGGACCTACCAAGGTCCTCTTGATAACAAGATTTGATTTCCTTAGTCCCACTGATAATGAGGTGACCTGTTCACGTCGGGCAGCAACCACAAAACGCCTCTGCCTCAAGAAAAATCTCTGTTGTTGGTAACGTTTAAATACCAACAGGCAAATAATAATTATCACCAAAATCAGCACCAAACTAAGAGCTATATACCCAAGAATACCTTTCATGGATAACTCTCAATGAATTTGAGATCACATTAAAAGAAAAGGATCATTGTAATTGCACTAAATTTTATCCCACTTCTGACACCAATTTTGTCGCGCAACGCCCCCTTGAGCAGGAAGTTGCCTAAGCAGCCACCTAGCGAGCGCTGGCTTTGGACGGCCTGACCGGAAAAGCTCTGAGCGGCTAGAGACTGATCCGTTGGGACTGCAATTTACCGTCCCGATTTAATAACAATTACACAGGACCCGAAAGGAATAAAGGAATAATTGACAAAACTATATTCAACTAGTTTATTTAGTACTTTCCCCCTCACCGGAGGCTTTCCGTCTTTGGCAACTGATCGATTAAACTTACAATAACAATGGCAATGAAAACTACACACTTACAACCACCACCTACAAGGTATGGCCAGTATTTAATAAACAATTACTCTAATAAGAAACAACTACCCCGAAATACAAGCGTGACAGTTCCCAAGCAATTCCTCCGTGAGGTAGGCTACCTCAGGTATCGCTTCCACACACACTACTTCACGGCCATAGACACCACCGTGAGCAAGGCTAGTCTTCCCCCAGACTACCGGTAGTTTCACAGAGGGATCCGACAAGAAATACACAGGGCCTTCCTTACGCTACATTCGTGCGTAACCACACAACTATTTTTTTCCCCAAGCAATTAACCTGTACTGCAGACCTCAACATGTACAGTAGGTTGTCACAATGTTGATCTACTACATGTGTCTTTACTTCAGTCATTTCGTGTCTACCTGCACACGGACAATGTATGTACAAAACAGAGCGATCTATACGAAAGCTATAACTAGGATAGTATGGAGCTCAGTGAGTGCAGGTGCCATCACACTTATATCCCAATAACAATATCCGTTTTATTGTTACAACTTACTCGCCATTTCAAGACGACTTACCGAAACTTAGATGGCGACTTATCTAGACAATCTGTCATGCCAGGTTGTATTTTCTTAGACTATGAAGTCCTAAATTTCGTTGCAAGTTTCGCGAATAACTCAACTTGGAGATTTAAATTATTTCTTTTTTTTTTACATGACACTCTTGCAGCTCTGTACGAACCTTATGATATACTGGTAAAAACAATGTAAAAAACATTTAATATAAATATATACAACACCGTTTTTAGACTTTAGTTTTCGCAGTTATGTACAGTCCGCTCGAAAGTGGGGATAGCATACTGTCTCTTTGTTGCCAATCATAATAAAGTGGTTAACCTAGGTCACCGATGGCTTCGGGTTGTGTTTTGACGAATTATATTCAAAATAATAATGTAGACCTACAGGTACTTGTATCGAGTCTATTACCGTGCAATCTGCTGACTGGCAACGCCGTCCAACATAATGTCTGCATTTTACTCTTTGTGGATCAAGATTTTAGTGTTACAAATCATGAGTACAAATATGCCTGCAGGGAGTTACGAAATGAGATAATCAATTTTGCTTGGATATTAGATCAATATAAAGCTGAAATTCAAATCGAGCACAATAAAAAGATTTCGGGGTCAGAATTGACCTGGATTCCGGCTCTCACGGGGCCTGACCAATTTCTGGGTCAGTATGAACCGGAATCTGTGTCAAGCTGACCCGGAAACGGGTCAAACTGACGCAGAATCCAAGTCAAAATCCCATTTTAAATCAGTTTCCCGGTCAGCCTGACCCAGAAATGGGTAGCCCAGAAATGGGTCAGGCTCCTCGAGACCTGGAATCCGGGTCAATTCTGACCCTTAATTCTGACAACAACCAAATATTAATGAAGTTGCCATTTGAAAAACGAATTTTTTTTGTGCAAAAATATTTTCTTGTGCACAAACCAACCACGATGTTGCAGCTTTGACATCACATATTTACTCATCAATACGCAAAACTCAATTTGCATCAAACACAAAATTCAGAAAAAGTGTCAAAACGCCCCAATTTCGGCAGTGAAAAGGTGAAATTATTTTTTCAGAATAAATATGGAGTTGTTTCAATTAATACAAAATTATATTTCATAGGCCATTTAATGATGTCTGTTTTGTTTCCCCTAACTTCAAGAATAAACATGGGATGTCCTCTATGGTTAAAAAAAAACTCGGAGAGGCAAAACCCCCATCCTAATTCTTGCTTCATTAGTTGAGCATTCGTAAAACGAAAGATTGACTTCAATAATAGTATTGTAAATCGTACAGTTTGATTACTGGAGTGTATTTTGACTGAAACACCACATGGTATCTGACGTTATTAACAATTTGAACATGTATTCCTAACACTAATAAACTTTACACTTTAGGATTCTTGATCCAGCATGGATTTAGTTTATTTTATTGCCCCCCCCCCAAAAAAAAAAAAAAAAAAAAAAACCTGATTACCTTGTTTGCTACTTGTTTCCTTTATGATTTGTTTACTAATAATTATGCCAGATTTCATACAGTTTTGCTGTGGTTCTTTCAATACCATGTGGGCCATTTTTCTTAATGACCATCCAGGTTCTGTTAGTCTTTAATGATTGTCGATTGTGAATATTTTCCATCTTCCCTTCACATTTTTGTATCTTCTGACTCAGAGTAAAACGCTTCGTTTACTTCGAATGCTGAACTCTTCTGTAGAGACCCATTGGTCTTGACAAGGCCGTTCGATTTCGAATGAGTTTTGTTCTCCTTGTACTTGAACTTGTAACCAAGGATCGCACCGAAGGTTATAATGATCAGCGCAAGTAGAGCAACGATTACAAACAAGAAGATTTCAATCAGTGATTCCGCTTGCTCCTTGGATAACTTGAGGCCGAGGCCCTCCCCGATGAACACCTCCTCGCAGACCGGGGTGGCCGAACCGTCCGGTTTAGCGGGGCAGCACTCAGCAGCGGCCCGGCTGAGCTTGGGGAGGTAGTCGGTCCAGAACATCACCTTATCCTGCCTGTACACTTCGCCTGGTGTGTCGTTTTTCAGTTGTATAAGCAGATAATTCTCCGAGTCGCCATACTTGGGCCAGTACGTCAGGTTGCCGCTCATCACGTCATCCGGGTTCACGTTCGGGTCTCTATTCAACAAAAACAAAACCAAAAAAGTAAACATTTGTGTATTCATTCTTTCACATCAAAAGTTGTGTATTTAGCGGAACGCATCCGAAGTAAAAGTTTCCATAGGCTAATCGTTCCAAGATTTAGATTAAGACCTTCAGCAGATTCTAAGAAAATTGACCCTATGTTACAGAGTCGAGGAAAACCATGGCGATGTGATGGAAAGATACCTGCTTCAGAATGCAAGAGGTCGTGGGTACGATTCCCGTCTGCGATGCCTGTGGAGGTTTCCCCTGCAGCAACGCCCGGAAAGCATACTAGCCTTAACCATGGAGGAATACTACCTCCCTGCCTGGACTGAGGCTCTTGCGGCTCTTGCTTGTGGGGTCGATGCGTTTTTACAACCTCGTACACAAAAATAACTTGGCCTGAACGTTTTACACCAAGGAAGAACAATACTGGTGCACTTCACTAAAAAGGCAGGAAAAAAACGTCGCCCTTATATGATTGTTTTGCAGGCACTAAAAATATTACAATGGGGCTTACTAGACACGTTGGAGAGCCAAATAAAAGGGGAACAGTGTAAACAATTTGCAGAATTGTCACCTGAGGATTGCATCTAAGGTGTTTTGGATGACCCAGGTCATGCAAAAATATGTCACACTTGCTGAGAGGTGTAGGGTCAATTTCCGAGATTGATGCTCTGACGTTTTGAAATTTACACAAGTGTAGGGGTGTGTTTTACTTGGACGGAGAATAACTCGACGGGCCTCGGTACTACCCATGTCAAATTGACCAGAGGGTGGAAGTAATAATATAGAACATTTATATAGCGCCGGTATCCGCCAAAAGAGGTGCTCATGGCGCTAGAGGAGAAAGACAAATTAGGACTGTTGATTGGGTGAGTATGCCTGCTTAAAAAGGTGAGATTTGATGTTTTTCTTGAATGTTGTGATAGATGGAGATGATTTGACAGTCAGGGGGAGTTGGTTCCACACCTGGGATGATGATGCTGAAAAGGACCTATTGCCGCAAGGAGTGGAAGTCCTGGGCTGGTGAAGCAAAATGAGCTCAATAGAGCGAAGTCCGGTGTATGCTGAGGTGTATTTGTGGATGAGTTTGATGAGGTATTCTGGAGCATTGTTGTGAAGAATTTTGAAAACGAATAGGCCAAGTTTGTACTGAATTCTCTGTGGTATTGGGAGCCAGTGAAGATCTTCTAACACAGGAGTGATGTGAGAATGTTTACTGGTGAGAGAGATAAGTCTTGCAGCGATGTTTTGAAGGCGCTGCAGACGGTTCAGTTGAGTTTTCTTGATGCCGTACAGTAGTGAATTGCCCATGTCAATTTTGGATGTGATGAATTCGTGAACAAGTATTTCAGTTGTGTGTTTGTCAAGATATTTACGTATGTGTCCAATGTTACGGATGGACATACAGACTGATCTGGAGATTGCTGTCACGTGAGGTTCCATGGATAGTGATGAATCAAAGATAATGCCTAGATTACGGACTTGAGTAGATGGTATGATGGAGGAATCGCCAACCCTTATAGATGGAATATGAACTTTAGATGATTGCTGCTTTGAACCTATGATAATGAATTCTGTCTTTTGATCGTTGATTTTGAGCCAGTTATGGGTCATCCAGGATCGAACTTCATCGATGCATGCCTCCATCTGTTGGATTGCTTAATCGACCTTATGTTGTTGAGGGTCTACTGACAGATACAGTTGGGTATCATCTGCATAGCAGTGATAGGATATGCCATGCTGTTGAAAGATATTGCGAAGTGGTGTTGTAGATTATTCTCAATTAGGAGAGATGACAGTTGCATTAAGACTACCCTCTCTAAGGTTTTACTTAGAAGTGAAAGATTTGATACTGGTCTGTAGTTCTTCATTTCATCTTTGTTCAGATTAAACTTCTTTAACAAAGGTCGGATTTGGGCAACTTTCATATTATCTGGGACAACACCGTGCAGTAAACTGACATTAATGATATCAGTAAAAACTGGGATGAGTACGGTTGAGCATTTGTTAAACAGAGATGATGGGATGGGGTCAAGTTCACAGGATTTAGACGCTGATTTCTTGAGAATGTTCGACACATCATCATCTGTCACTTGATGGAATGATGTGAGATGATGTGTGGCAGAGACCTGTTCCTCATGGAAAAGATTGTCAGTAATATGCTGGAAACCACTGTGAATCTTCCGGATCTTCTCAGTGAAGAAGGAGCAGAACTCATTGGCCAGTTTATCATCATTCTGACTTGTGGGGAGGGGGGACACGCGACACCTGTGGAGTAGTCGGTAGGTAAGGCACCTTATCAAAACTATTCCGGGGTGACTAGCGGGAAGGATTCTACCCGGGGTGATTTTCTTCCCGAAACAATTTACTCTGCATTTCATTTGAACACCGGGATGGTGTCCGGGTGAGAAGTTTGCAATTCAACCAGACCCCAGGCTGTATGTTTACACTATGGCTAATAAACCACAAGCACCTAGATCGTTATCTACTGGAAGCCCAGCGGGCGGTCCCTTTGCCAGGCAAGGTCAACATTTGTTGTGGTTTCCCACCGAACACAGTTACATCTAAGTGAGAGCCAGTTTGATCTGTGTACACCTCTACCTATCCTTTTAAAGTCAAATGTTTAATGCTTTATTGGTATTCACAGACGTTATTTGAGTCATTGTTTTATACCATGCATGTAAAATAGTTCAGCATTGAAAGAGAAATTAAAGAAAAGAATACATATTTTTTCATTACTATGCAGTGAATCCTGCACGCAACCGCATGGTCTATTCATAGAGCAATAGAGCAATTGCACTTACTGAGAAGTAGCACTATAAGGGCGTTTTTAAAAGTTAACTTTGAGTTTAAGATCTACCTCCATATACTGCTGATTGCATGCAACATTTGTTCAATTGATTCAGTTAAATTACAAACGTTTTCTCTGGATATCTAACACTTTCATACATTTCAACCAAATTATCCACAAAGCTTTCCCCTTAGCCCATAACTCTGATTAAACTGGTTTCTTATAAGCTGTTATAAGTGAGGTAATTATAGACACTTCCCCCTGCCATCTTCACTTAAATCCTAGGACTGTGACCTCAAACTGGGTTATCACCCTACCAATTACAGCACCCATTTGGTGTCTGCCACAGGCTGCTGGTGTTATATAACAAAAATTCTGAAGAGCTTGGATGGGGATGAAGCATGCATGAAGGAAGCCTGAGTGTTTCTTTTTTAATTTCTCAAGAATTACTTGGTCAATTTTTATGATTCAAATTTGGTTGTGTGGTTACTTTTGACACTCCTCTCAATTCTCAGGGAATTGGGGAGAATTTTGGAGTCACTTTTTCTTAATAAAGTCACAGGCAGTAGTGCCTCATACTACCTGTTCACGCCTAATTACATCCAAACTGGGGAATACTGAAACCGCAAGGGCTGCCATACTGAAGTTAAGATCTTATCAGTCACCCAAACCGCAGAGTGCTCAGCAGGGGAGTATAAACAATGACCGGGAAAGTAGGGACCAAGTACCGGGAAGAATTGGGAGCGGGTGAAACTTTGTGCACAAAGTGTCCCGCACAAAATTCTCTGACCGGGTCGATCTTCCCGGTACTTTCCCTGGAATAGTTTTGATAAGGTGCCTAAGTTTGAACAGTTGCTTCTGATCCTTGGCACTAGCAAGAAACAACTCCCTGTAGTAGTTCGACTTAGCTGTTGTCATCATGTGATTGACCTTTTGTTTTTGTAATTGATAGAGCATGCGATCATCTTGAAGTCGTGATCGTCTCCATACCCGTTCTAGGTGTCGCCGTTTCTGCTTTTCAGTATGAATAGCATCGGTATACCACAAACAGTTTGGACGAATCTTGATTTCACACCTCTTACATGGGGCATGTTTATCAAGAAGTGTTTTCAGGGTGTTGTACCTAATTAACCTCGGTTTCAAGATCAGCTGTAGGGGTTGAGTGGAGCAAATCGGAAACGGCAATGTCATTGCAGAATTCATCAGTGTCTATGGCATTGATATGGTGTTTGAAGATAGTTTGGTGAGGGTACGTGGTTTTTCAAGTGACAGATCACATGTAATGGCATTATGATCTGACAGTCCATCGATGATTTGAAGGTTTGAAAATACCATTATGTCAGATGTTCGTGTGATTAGTAGGTCAAGTGTACGGCCGGCTTTATGGGTAGCATCTGAGATGTGTTGATGGAGCCCACTGCTTGAGAGCAACGATGAAAAACAACATGCATTGGTATCTGAAATGTCATTAACATGAATGTTAAAGTCACCAGTGATGAGAATGGGCATAGGGTTGAGTAGAAATTGGTCGACGATGCTCGTGAATTCTTCAATAAAAATATTGAAAGAACAACCAGTTGATTTAGTCTGTGGTCGATAGATTAGCACAAGCGAGATTGAGATTGAGGTGCTTATGAGTTCGGCATTGAGGCATTCAAATGATTTGGGTGATGGTTGGATATCATGGCACCGGACAGTTAATCCAGACTTGTACAGAAGGGCAAGACCCCTTCCTCGTTTAGACGAGGGACGGTGGATGTGTTGGATTGAATAACCAGCCGGAGTGATATCACTTATAATTGCTTCATCTCCTGGCTTCAACCAAGTTTCTGAAATTTTCTGAAAGTTTCTGTTTACATTTGTACACATCCAGTGGTAGCTTCACTTGTCTATTGTTCATGCGGATCAGCTCATCCCTTGAATAGGAGTAAGGCGGATGATGGGCCATTATTGTCACTGTTGAAAAGGTGACAAGATAAGTAGCTTGTAGTGCGATTAGTGCAGAAAATGCACACAATAGAAGATCCAACAATGCTGACTTGGCCATGCAAGTATGTAGAAAGCTCATGTCAACACAGTAGCACTACACAGTAGCAGATTCCAATATAATTTGGATGCAAAAAAGTACATCAAAAACCAGCAAATGTGAGAAATGATTTGATGCTGAAATGTGTATGTGATCACCAGTCCTTACTCATATCTCCAACTGACTTTCTCCTCGCGTAGAGCCGTAGATCCAAATAAAACAAGACCAAGGATCGGAGCTAAACGGCAGTGCAACCACCAGGCGCACATGCAATAAAAAAAAAAATAAATAAAAAAAACTTATCTCCATTGAGCCGAAATACATTGAATGAACAATGGTGGAAGCCTCAAGGTGAAAGGACAAAGGTATGTAATCGGGGATTACAAAAAAAAACGCCTCTCAATAGCCACAAAAAGGCCAATATAGTTAAACACGAAGCACTAGATAGCATGTGCGTGAACTGTACCAGCCAAGCTCACTGCCTGGAAGTGCCACTACGAGAGGCTGCTGAATGTTGAGTTCCCCTGGGATAAAAATGCTCTGCCTGATGAAGCCCCTGTGCAGGGTCCACCAATCCATATCACAGAGAAAATGGTGTCCGTGGCGCTGTCCAAGATGAAAGCTGAAAAGGCCGCTGGTCCCTCTGGTGTTGTGGTCGCAATGATACGAGCAGCTGGATTACAGATCATTGCCCCTATCACCGCTCTCGCAAACCGTGTGGTTCTGCATGGTAGTATCCCAAATGACTGGAATCGTTCCTTCATCATCAACTGCTTCAAAGGGAAAGGTGACACCTTGGATAGAGGAAATTTCAGAGGCCTAAAACTGCTCGACCAGGTGCTGAAAATCATCGAACGAGTTGTTGAAGGAGTGATCAGATCACAGGTTGAAATTGGTGAGATGCAGTTTGGTTTTATGCCGGGACGTGGGATGACAGATGCCATTTTCATATTACGACAAATGCATGAGAGGTTCCTGGGCAAGCACAAAGACTTATTCTTTGCTTTCATCGACCTAGAAAAGGCCTTTGACCGTGTGCCTAGGGAAGGTCTGTGGTGGGCCATGAGGAAGTTAGGTATTGAGGAGTGGTTAGTTAAAACCGTGCAGGCAATGTACACACATGCCAGGTCTTGCACCAGAGTAAATGGACCGTACATCTCTGAGTTCGATGTAAACGTTGGTGTCCACCAGGGTTCAGTACTGAGCCCACTGCTTCTTCATTATCATGATGGAGACACTGTCTTGTGAGTTCAGGACTGGCTGCCCATGGGAGCTGCTTTATGCTGACGACCTTGTGATCATGGCGGAGTCCGTCAAGGAGCTACAGCACAAGCTTGAGTGGAAAACAAACCTTGAATCCAAGGGGCTCAGAGTTAACATGTCAAAGACCAAGATTCTCTGCAGTGATCATGTCCCTGTACAACCTAAGAAGGACACTGGCAAATGGCCCTGCGGTATCTGTCAGAACCGTGTTGGCAGAAATTCAATCTTCTGTGCCCATTGCAAGAAGTGGATCCACAAACGTTGCTGAGGCATCAAGGGTAAGTTGAAATCCACCCCCAACTTCAAATGCAGAATGTGTCGTGGGGATCTTCTCCCTCCTGCAGCCCAGCAGTTGCCTGAATTCACCCTAGGCAACGATGCCCTGGAAGTTGTAGACTCTTTCTGCTACCTCGGAGACATGACTGGCTGGGCTGGAGGCTGCACTGATGCAATAACAGAGAGAGTGCAATCTGCCTGGAGGAAGTTTCGAGAGCTGCTACCCATTTTGACCAACCGGGGCATCTCACTCCGCAGCAGGGGACACGGTTTCAACTCATGTGTCCGTAGTGTCCTCCTCTATGCCAATGAAACCTGGCCAGTAACTGGTGATAACATCTCTCGCCTGTCCCGAAATGACAATACTACGGTACGTTGGATTTGCTCAGCCAAGATCTCCGACAGAGTGCCCCTGGATGAACTAAGAGCACGTCTAGGTATCCTTAACATCGCGGATGTTGTCAGTTGGGGTAGACTGTGTTGGTATGGGCACATCCAGCGCATTAGTGATGCAAAATGGCCAAAGAAGGTACTAGATCTACAGGTAGAGGGCGTCCGTCCACGTGGTCGCCCAAGAAAGCGCTGGATTGACAACATCCCAGACGATCTCAAGGGCATCAACTTGAACCTTATCCACCACCGGGAGGCATGGAGAAATGCAATCAGACCATATCGACATCACCACGACTGCGTCCAAACCTTGACTTCGGGGAACAAGAGACGTTAAATGCATTGATGATGATTGATGATGATGATTACACGGCTTCCGGTTCCAGACCGGGGAAACATTTGCTTGTAAACAGGTCATCCAGTGTGGAAGGAGATTCTGTCTGGCAGGAGATTCTGTCCGGGCATACGGCGAATTGTGTACTAACTCCTTCTGATAGTGCCCTCTTCTGAATAAACTCCTCCAGCCCACATTAATTTACCGTATGGTGAACACATGACCTAGAGGACAGAATACCCTATGACACCAGCGCCAACTGGTTACAATTAACTTGACATGCACTGCATGCAATTCATTTGAAACCACCAGTAAACCTACGAGCAAAATCTCCAAATTGTTTTGTTTAGTTTTTTTTGCTAGGCCAAAAGGTCAATTTCAATGCCATTTTGTTTTTGTGACCATCTCTGACTGT
The DNA here is from genome assembly GCA_911728455.2 of Marthasterias glacialis. NCBI lineage: Eukaryota > Metazoa > Echinodermata > Asteroidea > Forcipulatida > Asteriidae > Marthasterias > Marthasterias glacialis. The sequence goes on along the minus strand of OU452228.1, from coordinate 10,192,143 downwards.
CACCTTTTTATATCATGAAAATATAGAAAATTCCTGTAACAAAAATGTACAGACCCATATATCTGAAATAATTATGTCATTGAATGTTTTGGATGTTGACACATTTCGCACAGACTAAAATTTGTATTTCTGTATTTTTGCATTTTGTATACTTGTATTTTTGTATTTGTATTTGTATTTTAAGCCGCTCCAATTTCTATTGTATACTTGTATATTATATAAATGGCAATAAATCAAATTCACAGTTTTTAGAAAATGAGTGCATTACAAAATTGAATTTGACATCAGAGCCTATCTTGAACTAAACTAACCGCTATACTTACCATAAGAACGGCAAAGTTGGTTGCATGGTTGCACTCACAAGACAGCCTGTTATCTTGCATTCCCGTATAGTTGCAACCTTCAGGTGACCAATCACCGACACCTCCTTCAAGTGTAAAATTCCACGCTTAACATTTTGCAGAGTCTAACATTCTTTTGGTAACATTCTCAGGTGCCTGCGGTAGCCAAAACGTTTGACACAAATATCAATCATGAATTTCTTTTCATTTCATTCTATTTTCACAACAGAAAACATTGACAGACCTATAAGAAACGGTAGCACCCCTGAAGGATTTCAAAAAACAGTAAACTGAATTACTATCAGGTTGATCTCCTGATGCTACAATTTAAGAAAACAGACAAACATAGGACATTAAATATAGAACATGAGTTTGAGAAACACGTACAATATTGCAGTGTAAAAATATAAAATTGAATTCAAAAAGCACATAAAAAAAATAAAAATAAAATGCTGTTAAAAATAAAGAATTACTGGGTTGGTTAGGAGCTCTGTGAACAATAATACAACAGCATTTATAAAATGCATTCATAAATACCCCAGTCAGTTTGGGACAATTTGGGCAGTCCTATTGGTTGAAAGGTGGTCACATGACTGTTTAAGACCGGTTTTAAACAGATGATAAAGACATAGCTGGAGCTGTGAAGGCGCGTTCTGCGCTCATTAAAGCAATACGCGTGTTGGCGCACCAGTTTACGCAGGTGCTAACGCAGGTGCGCAATCAATACATAGTGGCACTCATCGTAAAGTCTAATAATGCGCGCGTACGCGCAACCGTATGAGCGTTGACCCTTCGCGAATGGAGCCTGAGGACGTGGCAAGAATTGAAAAATTACTTATAAAAAAAAAACCCAGAAAGTTTCATGGATTTTTGTACATTATTACGCTTTTTAACAAAAAGGGCATTTATGAATGGGAATAAAAGAGTAGTGACTCGGTCTTAAACGGTCGTTTAAAACCTTGCAGGGTCGGGGCCGTGTGATAAAGGACCTCGCCTTCGGTTTAGTCCTTTATCACACGACCACACCCCTGCCGGTTTTAAACGGCCGTTTAAGACCTCGGTCACCACTCTTTTATTCCCTTATTACGAATCACAGATTCCTCAATGAGCCTAACAATATAGTGAGCAAAATTTAAAATTATCAAGTAAACCTACAACAAAAATCTAAAGGTCACACAGATTGTATGTACACATACAGATGCTCTTAATTAGGCAACATTTGCCTACTGCCACTCGAGTGTCTCACAATCTCCCAAGTCTGGCAAGCCATGACTGGCATTTATGTCTAAAAGTTATGTGATTTGAGGCATTGCAGGGTTGAGTACCGATATCCCGTTGGTAAGGGATGACATTTTGGAGCCGGAATGGTATCGACTGGTAACGAATGGTATACATCATGGAAACATTGGTTGCACTGCACTTCCAGCTCCAAAACATCATCGCTTAAAAACCTGTCCTGCTGTTTATCTACTGCCGTGGAGCAGATTTAGAAATGCGGGAGATACCTTCTTCAGATTTTACAGAACAAAACACAATAGACAAATTATATATTTTTGTTCATGTCTTGATCCCTAATTTGTGGAAGCTAACCTTGAATGCAATAGCCAAGGGTTCCCTCAGATGACTTAGCCTCATATCTCCAACAAACAATGAAAGAACAGGTCCTGCAACTTGTTCCACTGGGTCCTTCTCATCCCTGTTATTCTTAATAGTTGCTGATTGAAACAATGCATCCGATGCATAGATGATGAAGCCAGCTTGGAGTTGAGTATTGCCATTATCTATCAACCAATAACATCACTTTTCATTACATGTTTATGTTTTTGTGTCTTTACTTTATTGTGTATTTAGCAACAACATCTTCGCAAATCAGCATCCCACATTTAACTGGTACCACAGACTGCCACAAAGTCTCAAAAACGCTACCATCTTTTCAATTCTAAACAAACTTAGACAGGCTTCCAGTCCCAAATACCAAAGGTATCCCCTGCCTTTAATAAGATCTCATCTTTATGAAGATAACCATGCTCCTTCATTTTAAGGACCGTCTACGAAACTATGGCTTGGGCTTGTGCTTGTGCTTATATGCTCTGTCAGTTATTTAGAAAACGTGTGCTTTCCTTGAGGGGCTTCAAACAGACGGACAGAGCCCAAGCTGGAGCCCAAGCTGGAACCGTGGTTTCGTAAATGGCCTAGGAATGAAAAACACTTCCATTATGTCATGTACAGTGACTAAAGGAAGTAAGAAGTGAAACACATACTCACCTTGAATATTATTAGTGGAAAATAGGCTGCCTGGTAACAGTATAGATCCTATGATATCCACACTTTCACTTTCACCAACAAACGTCTGGATCTGAGAACCCTGAAGACTGCCCTCTTCTCCTGTCTCTCTCTCACAGACGCAAAGGTGAGTCCGCTCTGGATCTCGGAGAAATTTCGGCTGATTGCCTCCACGTGAAGTGTCTCTTGAACTATGCTCACCTCTCCCTCTTCCTTAAGAGTCAGGGATATTTGACTCTGGACGGACTGAACGATCGCTGAAGAGCTGGCGGCATTGTCGGACAATTCCTGACCAGCTTCGGAACTCTTAATGACACTGTTGACAGCTTCGACCACCGAATGTGTGACCTACCAGAAAATTTATCAAGACCTCATCATGAAGCTTTTTGCATGGTGCAGGACGTATGAACTGAGTAAAATACATTTTAAGTGTAACAATCGTGAGAAGAATCGGGTTGTGATGAAGTGGAGTCTTGATGTTTCAAATACAGTGTACCCTTGCTCATCTGGAACATAGTCATCCTGGTTAACCTACTTAGTTCTTTGCAAAACCTTTTTTTCTAATCAGCGTGACATGAAGTGATCCATGCCAAACTGATCATGAATGAGAGGTATACAAAGTTTTGTTGTATGACATTCAACGTTAGCATTATAAAGACATATGTCAACATAAAGGGAAGTAGCCGTTTCACACTGCTTACCAACCAATGTAGATGCAAAAGAAAATTGCTAATGGCCTCATGTTTTGACTCTCGGGCCATCAAAGGCCAAATGAAAAGGACCTTTCAGAAAGACATTATTAGGGTCGAAAGGGGAGGTTATTTAAAAAAAAAAAATGTTTTCTTTATGCAAGTTCCTCCAAACAAGGCTAAAAGCCACTATCAGCAAGGGGCTACAAGAAGAAAACATCAACGATAAATTGAAAAAAACTCTGGGAAAGTGAAGACAGAAATTGAATATTCCTCTTAAAAAACAGTCTAGATTGTAGGATGGTGGGGAAACAGTTGTTGGAATGGTGGAGGAAAACAGTTGTTGGAATGGCTCTTCATTCTACATAAACAAATTAAAAATTTTTGTATTAGTAGGAAAGACATACAAATGGACATATAAATGTCAAACTTAAAAAGACATCTTAATCAGCAGAATGAATTGCCATTAAAGTTCCAACAGTCAGTCGATTAAAACATCTTCAGAAAAGTACAAAATTACATGTAAAATACACAACACCAACTGATTATTTTTTACTGGACTCAAGAAACCTAATCAAAACTACATGAACAAACTATTCCATGAAAAAGAATGAAAAGCGGACATTAAAAGCGCCCAGTTCGTCATAAGGATTTCCTGACCTTTACAATAGATCAATCTGTTAAGCCCCCCCCCCCCCCACCACAACAGCTGCCTATCAACGCCACCCACATGCATCTCGCACTGCACAGGCAATAACTTGTACACAGAAAGTGTGGGTAGGCATACACACGATTGTGGGGTCATTTATACATTGGAACAAAGGTCCCCACAACGATTTTCTTTGTCAAACCCTGTCCCCACAGAGGGATTCTTTAGAGAAGGGAATAATAGAACAACAATAGGGAGTCCCCACAACTAGGTGTTAAAAAGAATGTGTGTGTGGACAGAGGTCTCCAAAAAGCATGTATGTAGCTTGTCTAATGATGACCCCTCATGATACAAGAACAACACAAAAATAAAAGAACAATTGTGTAATATGATAACAAGACAAACTTATTTGTAATTTTGCCCATACACCGATGTGTGTTAAGCACTGTATACTTAGTACTTTCCCGAGTCCTGTGAAAAAAAAAACCTCACAGGCATATTCCTCGGGTGGGATTCGGACCCACACCTCTGCCATTCTGGTGCAGATGTCTTACCAACTGGACTACCGAGATTGCCCGGCAGCTAGAGGCAGTTTGAATCCTATTAGCAGCGGGTACCGCAACCATTATACTAAACACAAATAATATTCTTATCCCCGATGCAAAAATTAACATCTATTATAAAGACAAACTTAATAACAACTCATTTGAAAACTTGTGCTTTAGGCCAGGTGGTAAGAAAACTGTTTGGCTTACCTCGGAATCTCCCGTATTTGCTTTGACGATATTCTGCAATATGTTGGCAATTGTATCCACCTGTATTTCTTGGCCACTTTCTTGTGCTGCTACTGTCTCATTGGCAAGAAACTGAGCTACCTCGGGTGCGTTGTTCTCCGTAACTTGCGTCTGGCGGCAAAATTGACACATCGATGGAAATTCCGGTTATTGACTTAGCGATTTTCAAAGTACTTTAAACTTTGGAAGTAGCCATGTTTTCTTTTCTTCCATTCAAGTCAATGAACCCAAGTAGAGGGACGGAGATTAGGCAGCATCCCATTACGGGTTCTCCCCATTTGAGGCCAACCCGACTTGGTTATAGGCCAACTTGGGTTGGAATTTATCCTTTGGTGACCATCATAATAGTACCCTGGCACTAGGCAGTAGACCTAGCCCACTGTCATCCTACCAGGGCTAGGAGTAGACCCTTATCCATGTTTTCAGTGATCTGGTGATAAGCCAATCAAAGTGTAATAAAGTTTGCCTGCAGCCTTCAAACTCTTTTGCCTGGGCTCGGCTCCACAAAGCACTAAGATTCATCTTAAGATGAGTTGTCAGTATCACTATAGTGATTTGTATTGTGACATCACACTTTGCTTAGCAATTAAGATTGATTCACAGCTTAAGATCAGTCTGATCTCTTTGTGGAATCAGCCCATGGTGTATCATTTGTTAAACCTTTTGTGAGCTTTAGTTATTAAAAGATCATCAATGGTCATACAAATTAAATGATCTGTTGGTTTCCTTTATCGAACCATAGAAATCGGCTAGGTATGAACTGAGACTGACTTTTTTTGAATGTTTCTGTTGCTGCATTTGTAGGTCTCCAAATTTTACACTCAACGATCAAGGTGATAGACCAACGTCGGTGCACTACGATGATTTAAACAATGGTTCATTTCATAATTTGGTACAAACTTTTCTTTGGGGGTGAATTTTATGCATTTAGTTTGCTTGTTTGGGCCATGTTACCACGACTCGATCTCATAAAGCACTAAGATTCATCCTAAGATGAGTTATCAGTATTACCATAGTGATTTGTATTGTGACATCACACTTTGCTTAGCAGTTAAGACTGATACACAGTTAGGACCAATCTTAGCTCTTTGTTATTTATGCAATACAATCTTTTCACTACTTTGAAAATTGATGATTTGGCAATAATTCATGGTGCAAACTAATAACTTGTATGTGCCATTTCAAACAGTGAATCCAAATACCTCTTCGATATCCTGCAGAGTAACATTAGTTTTCGTTTTTCCACAGCTTTCAGAGTTGTGGTTTTCCCATTTGAAGAAATATGGAGCATCCTCCAAGGAGCAGTTTCTCCATCCCTTTGGTAATCCAAGAATTCCTAAATGAACAGCAAAAATCCACAATACAGATCAATTGAAACATTTTCTAGCCACACGTCAAGGGGGAAATGCATGCAGCTGTTCCCCCCCCAAAAAAAAAACCACTCCAGCAGTCACAGAAAATTACCCAGCATTCACAAATACAGGTTTATGCAGAGGAAGTTACAATCATATACAAAATATACATGGGAAGCTTTCTGAACGAAAACATTTATAAATAAAACAACAGACTAACAATCAAACACACAAAATGACCTCAACTCGCAGTAAAGACAAATCTCAACCCTCATCCCCCCACAAAGAAGCATCCCGATGGGTTTAACATTTCTTCCAGGTACTTATCAGATTGTTGCACTTAGAACAGACCCATCTTGTTAACCAGTTGGCGCCAGATGAGGTAAATACACACAAAGGTTTCCCCTGCCTGGAAACGGAAGCCGTGTAAAGATGCCATTATGTAATTTCAGACCACCTGAGCGAAGGTCGCCCGGACATTCCACTGCGTGGCGTGCATAGAGCACATACACGCCGTCTAAAGCTTCGTTTCAACCACACAAGGACAAAAAAAGGTCTCGAATAGGAAGTCAAGAGTGGGCCAGCAATCGAGCCATTGTTCCGTGTTTAGTACCACTACTATGCCGTAGGTAACAGCCGATGTTTTGCAATTCACAGTGCGTGAATTTGATATTTTTTAAGTCGAGAAAAAAACATCACTAAAGAGAATCTTTGTTTTCTTGGCATTGTCAAGTCTGGGTTTCTCTGTGCCAGCGGTACTCTCAAAGAAAACAGATTCCGACAATTCTGCCAAAAGAATCCCACCAGGGGAATGGGTCAAAAAAGAAAAAGAAAAAAAAAAAGTTTTTTCTTGCCTAAATCCCCCAAAAGAAAACTGGCTCAATGCAATTCCTGTGGGTCTTTGATAAGCTATTGAGCCAATCTCTGCGCAGTGTGTGTGTGATGGGGTTTCTGGTAAGTGCTTCAGCCAATCTCTGTGTAGTGTGTATGATAGGGTTTCTGGTAAGCGCTTCAGCCAATCTCTGCAAAGTGTGTGTGATGGGGTGTCTGGTGAGCGCTTGAGCCATTCTCTTGGCAGTGTGTATGATAGGGTTTCTGGTAAGCGCTTCAGCCAATCTCTGCAAAGTGTGTGATGGGGCTTCTGGTAAGCGCTTGAGCCAATCTCTACAAACAGTGTGTGACTTTAAATGCCGTGTCCAAATTGATGGCTTCGGAAGTGGCAATTACAGCCTGCTCTTCGACATTGTTGCTACTGCCACAGTCGCAGGAGAAGTTGCTTGGTTTGGAAATGGCTCCACAGTGGAATTACACTGAAAAAGATTGGGTTGCTATGTCATGTGAGACCATGTCCAAATTATCGGCTACAGTAGTGGTTAATGGTCACAGCTGAAAATAATTGATGTGGACGCAGACAAAAATCTGTTACATTTGTATAAGGGGAGATAAAAAGATACTGATAAGATTTCAAAGGATGATTTTGAAACAGGTCCCACCGGCTGAGAGATTTATTATAACGAAGTCATTCACATAGATAGACTGACCTCTTTCTGTCATCAGAGGGCATCTCTCAACGGACACTGCTGTGTTTCCTGGTAATGTGGCTGGCCAGTTGAGAACTCCATTGACTGGATCAGATGTCTGTTCCCCTCGACATTGTCCTTAAGATCAAGAACGAAAACTATACATATAAAGATTTGTTATTTAAGAATTCCAACACTAGCCACAGATCACTCCAAAGTAATTGAATTGAATGAAAAAATAAGTCTGGACAATGTCCCCGTGTGTCACACAGCATTGAGGTAACACGTCGTTGAAGTGAAGTTTGTGCAAGGGGTCAATAGCCACAAGTGACACACATACATTTTTGCCCCCCCCCCCCCCTCCATACAATCTAGGCAATCATCAGGAACAAATTTGATTAACAACGTAAACATTTAAAAACAAAATTATGAAGTCTTTTCTTGAATAAGATTGCATTATTGAACCAACACTACAGCAGTTTTCCTAGATACTATGACTGATGTACCGCCTCCTCCCCCCCTCCCGCCACCTCTCGAAATACATATGTATTGGACTCCCCATTCCGCCAAAAAGAGTGAGAAGGGTGGGTTGGAAATGGAAGAGGAAGTTTTTTTTAGGCTGCAAAGTCGATTTGAACTGCAGAGGGATCATTTTATAATTCTTCTTTGTGTCTCATTTGTGACCAGTCACAAAACCTGGGCCCACTTTCATAGAGCTGCTTAAGCACAAAACATTGCTTAACAAGTTTCTGTTAAGCAAAAATAAGCAGGATACCAGTCACAAATGGTACATGTGACATGGCATTTTGGCTGGTAACCTAAATCTGGTAAGCAACATTTTTTATGCTGGTCTATCTTTTGTGCTTAAGCAGCTCTATGAAATTGGGAACAGGACTGTTACAATCTCATATTTATAGTAAACAGAATGGACAAGTACATGGACAACATTGGTATTGTTAATTGTCAAAGACAATAATATCTGCACTTCATGTGACGAAACGTAATACATGAAATAACAAACCGTGAGGCCATTAACAATATTTTGCATTTATACAACAGGTCCTTTTGGTTGGTAAGCAGTTTGCAACAGCTACTTTCATTTTTTTTATTGACATTATTGTTAAAAGAACTTGTGGTAGTACTCTGATGTACCACAGGGGCTATTTCTGACCGTATGTGCCAAGGTGGAAACTCACAACTTTTACTTGACCTTTTAAACTCTTTGTATAATTTACATGTACATTACATGTACATTATTACTATGGTTGCTGTTTTTTTACTCAAGTTTGATTGGGCCTATTGTGCCCACATGGTTGGGGTCGGGTGTGCCCACACGCTTTGAGTCAGTTATGCAATTCACCCATCAAAACCCCCAAAGGGCACTCAAGGTGTGGGCTACCTTTTTTTGAAGGGATAGAAACCTGTCCCAATGCACAGAAACAGGACATGGAGAGATATAAACGCAACTCTCTTTACGGCACAGCTAAGAACAGGGAGGGGTAAAGGAATCCATTGCAAGACAAACATACATGTAGTTGAAGCAACTATAGTTAAGTGTCTTGCTCAAGGACACAAGTGTTATGAACGGGATTTGAACCCACATTTTGCCACCAGAACTTGAGTCCAATGCACTAAACCGCTCAGCCAGGACACGTTACAATAAACATGCTTATAACATGCTTACCTACATGTATTTAAACAAGCTTTTTAAAACCTTTTCTTGAACACTGGTTGAAAGAATTGAGGCGTCAGTAAGGTCAATAAAAGATCCCCAAAAAGTTGCAAACTTAACCCCCCAGCTTGTAGCATCTTGATTATCCTTCGATATACCTTCATCGTTCTATTGTAATGTGTGCTTTGAACTTCCTGCAGGAAATGCCTCTTTTTCCCTGCTCGACTTGTTACTGATTAACTCCTCAATTAATCCTCTCGAAGTGAATTATTGGCAAGACTCGGAGCTTGAAACTTGGATAATATCCTCCGAAAAACTTCCGCGAGCGAACTTGACAAAGAGCCTAGCAGAGTGTTGTCTAATAAACTGTGAATTGTGCACTGGCGTTGGGTAAAGCTTTGGCTGTAAATGTCCTTGAAAATTTGATGTGTTTTGGAGTCAACAAGTGACTGTTGAAGATTATTCCAAAGTTTAATTGTACTTGGGAAGGGTTACCTCCGTTAAGTTTTAAGCAATCAATGAACTGGAGAATTTGGATTGCCGAAAACTCAAAATCCAAAAAATTGTTTGCCTGTCCAAGTTTCCTGGTGACAGATGGTGACGAACTGACTTATTTATACAAAGACGGAAACCGGTTGCCAGGGTAATGCTTTTACTTGTCACACACAACATGCAGTTGCAACGTTTCCTGTTGTTTTCAAATAAAACTTATTTCCTGGTTGAATGTACTGGTTTCGTCATCGTTGTTGGAAAGGGTCTCCTGGCCTTCATACAACTAAGACATCACTGTTTGCAGTACATGGCAATAACTGGAGTCAAAGGGCCCCTGAAATGCAATTTTTTTAATGCAATCCTTGGAAATGTGATTTTCCTTGGTAAAGGGGGCACTTCTACAGTATAAGGGCAACATGTATTTCAACTGGAACATTCCAAAGGGCACCACCAAGTCAATGACAAGGGGCTTGGAGGTTGCTGCTTCCATTGCCTAGTTTTCATAAAAACACAGAGTCCTTGAATGACCTGTTCATTATGAACCTTCCAGGCCTGTATCCTTTGCTTTTGAAAGGGCAAGGGCACCAAGGCATTTTCTTCTTGATAGAGGGCACCTCTATGAGGCAATAGACTGATCCATTAAGCCCCACCTACTAACGTATTGACCAATCACAGCCTTGGCAACGCCAGTGAAAGTCCGACAAAAGTCTGACACGTTAGAAATCCCATTAGAAAAGTAAAGAAACTGCCGCCATTGTTCCGACACACAACAGCCCACACAACTGTACTAACCTTCGTTTCGTTTAAAATTTTCCGTATTTTTGGTGGTGCAAATGCCACAGCATTGGTCTCTGTACAGTTGTGTAAAGGTGGTTTAACAGTGCTCCTGTCTTCATTGTTCTTTGGACTCAAAGCACTGCTCAAAAGGCCACAAAACTAAATCCATACCAATCGCGAAAACCATGTCTGTGTGTGTGTATCCGATACGTGTCTGTGTTCGCAACTGAACCACCGCTGCGTTCGTGGCAAGAAAGTCACGGCATGTGCTGTTGCTAGGCAGTTGCTAAGGTAGGCGGTGCTTAATGGATCAGGCTATTGTAAATTTCTATTGGAACATTTCAAGGGCACCATAGCAATGACCTGGGGCAACGGAGGCAATTGCCTCCGTCGCCTCCTAAAGTATAAGGCCTAAACCTATTTTTCTTTCTAATCACTCTAAGATTTTTGTCGACAGTATGGATGATGAGTGGTACAACCAGTATCTCTAGTTTGGTTGATGTCAGATTGTCACACTCAAAATGACATTTATCTTGAATCATAACAAATCATAATAAAAAGCATGGCTTACCGATAACCGTAACAAAGAGATGACAACCATAAATGTGTCCATACTGGTTCAATTTGTAGTCAATCTGATGGGTTCCTATTTCGAAATCATCACCAGGACTATCGCTCGAGTTGAAACTCCATGATTCCTTGTCGAATCCGCTGAGTTCCGGTTCGTTCCAGGTCACACTGGTCATTTTATCTCCTGGGGTTGCCATGGCCGTCACATTCTCTGGGCAGGTTAGCTCCACCACTATCGATTAAAATAATAAAACAAATAAACAAAACAATAGAAACAATTGACTATAAATCTGGGTATGCTTTGTGAAGGACTAAGGATTGTCAGTCAAAATCATTTCAGGTTTCCTGTTGGAATTGATCAAAGAAAGACATTGCAAGCTCTACAAGCTAGGTTTCACTTCTTTCTGTTTTTTTTTCAGACATAAAAATCCATCAAAGAATTCATTACTCAGTTCCAGGCAGACAACGCGTTTTGATGTTTCATTTTGGTTAAACCATACTGATTTAAAAGGCAAGTTTTGTGTCAGAAAAATTTAAAACAATTCTTTCCCTATAAATTTCCAGTGCACCTCTTGTACATTTCCTCGATAGATTTAAAACATGAAATTATTATTATTTTTTTTTAAACGAATGGTACTTTTTCTATGAACGAATGCATGTGATGTCAAGTTGAGAATCCAGCCATTGTTAGCAAGTGACCTATTTTGGGGGGCGTTCCTGAAGACTGTTATTTTTTTTAAAGAAAACAAATTATGCGAAGAATACACAGGAATGCAAAAAATAATTTCTTACATGTGAATCGTTTTATAAAAATCAAAGGTGTAACATAAAAGCATTAACACTTTGTATTTCAGTAAACCTTTAACTCTTTTGCGTCTGAATGGAAAACAAGTTAGACTGGAAAAGGTCTAAACCCCAAAACTTAGACCGTCCAGCGGGATGGTCCAAGTCTAAACCACTTCGGGTTTATCTTTTAACACAGCGTGTGGAAACAATGACATCCAGTTTTAAGTCTACCCCAGTGACTGTTGACCTGTAAATATACCAGATGTTGTATACTGGGTCCGGATGCTGTGTTGACCTCTCTTAAAACCGAAGATAAACCGTATGTGGTTCAACTTTAGACTGTCTGAACGCAAGGTTTAATATTTTTTACGACAGCTTCCCTGCTGCTCGTAAAAGTTAGTACTGTGCTGAGAGGCTTTTGCATTTGGCGCTTTATAAATGCCTATTAATGTTGTTCTTATTTTCTAAAACGCCTTTACTACTTATAATGGTTCATTTACTGTGGGCACTCTATAACTAAACAAACGTCTATCCTGACAGACCTGCTACTGTAACAGTGAAAGTGCAGTTTCTCTCCACTCCTGAAGTTTCTGCTGCAGTGTACCTGACACTGGTAACCCCGACTGGGAAGTCACCAGTTCCATTTTGCTGACAGTTGACGCTGCGGCCCGGTCCCAAGCAAATAAAGATGACACTGGTGTATTGTACAGAGTTTGGGTTGTAAGGGGGTGTCCAGACTACCCTAGCATTCTCGTTTTCATTCGTTACAGGGCGGTAGACTTCATCGGGGCATTTGTTGGAACTATCTTCAAATCTAGAATCTGTAAAAAAAATTCAAAAGTATGAAGGAGAATTATGCCTAGTCTAGGTGATTGTGCACTTTACTTCTTTCCTTACCATAGGTGATTTTAGTTGACTGCACTCATACCCCCTCTTCCTTACCATAGGTGATTTTAGTTGACTGCACTCATACCCCCTTTTCCTTACCATAGGTGATTTTAGTTGACTGCACTCATACCCCCTCTTCCTTACCATAGGTGATTTTAGTTGACTGCACTCATACCCCCTCTTCCTTACCATAGGTGATTTTAGTTGACTGCACTCATACCCCCCTTCCTTACCATAGGTGACTTTAGTCAACTGCACTCATACCCCCCTTCCTTACCATAGGTGACTTTAGTCAAATGCACTCATACCCCCTCTTCCTTACCATAGGTGATTTTAGTTGACTGCACTCATACCCCCTCTTCCTTACCATAGGCGACTTAAGTCAACTGTACTCATACCCCCTCTTCCTTACCATAGGCGACTTTAGTCAACTGTACTCATACCCCCTCTTCCTTACCATAGGCGACTTTAGTCAACTGTACTCATACCCCCTCTTCCTTACCATAGGTGACTTCAGTGGACTGCACTCATACACCCTCTTCCCTACCATAGGTGACCTTATTCAAACAAAGATCCCACACAAAAAGCAATCAGGCTTAATAAAACAAGCCTGCACGCAATGGCCTTTCATTAGAAAGCTGTAGTTTCCATGTTAACCCTCCATAGCCAAGTTTACAGTGGTTGGATTGAGAAAGATCAAATCTATCCAACAGGTTAAAAAAAACACATTGATTTGCTAAATACGCAATCCCCTGAAGGGGAAGGATCAGAAACGCTAACACATACGGAGCGAACAAAAAAGTGTTGGGTTTAAAGATCACACTTAGGAAAGAAGGATAACAAACTTTAACATTTATATAGACAGATCTCAATGATTTTTTTAAATAATAAATGAAAGGGAATTCAATAAGTGGAGCATTATTTGTTCAACTTATATTGCTCTAAAATGCAATCATCAGGTTGAAAATAGAGTAAACTTGTAAAAGTGGTCTCTGAACACTCCTGTGCTGTTGTGTAAGGTAATGTGTATTCGTGCAGTCACGCTTGATTGGTCAATCAATTCGGTCAAGAGCGGTTGTTTATGTCAAAACAGTTTGACACCAAGAAAAGAGGGTCTGTAAGGCAAGGAGACACGATAGGTTTCTTTAAACTATTTCTACCATGTCACACTGTTGATGAAAGTGTAGATTATTTTTTTTTGAATCTACATGACTGTTACAATAGTAGATTCGCTAACTAATCTACACGATTCTTACAGTAGTTTTGTGACGTTTGGCATTTAATGTCATGGTTACAAAAGAATGTACACTTTCAGATCAAAGCCAATATTTGATTGTCAATGATCATGCGTTTATGCCTGTACTAGTGAAATCAAACAGTCCGAACATGTAGAAAACATAACAACTAATAAAAGGAAGGCACTCACTGAAGATGTTGGCTATGATATTCTAAAAAAAAATTACTAGAACTATGAGGTTGTTATGCTAGGCTCCACTTACCTCACACAACAGGTCCTTACATAGTAAACTCCAGGCAACTTTTGGGGTGTTTTTCTTTAAAAATATTCTTGACGGGAAATTAACTCCGCAAAAAAAAAAAAAAAAAAAAAATCAAGAATCCTCACGTGTACGAGGAAATTCTTTCTAAAAACCATGGCCACATCCCAGTGTACCACATGCAACACAAACCAAGTGATAGCTACATAAGTCAGAGAATAGTGTAACAGCCCAAGTTCTCGGAGTAGCTAACATGGACCAATGTGAAAACCATTCCAGTCTTCATTCACTTCATTTTAAAGATTTCGCACACCGTTAATTGAGATGACCTGAAGTTTACCTACTACGCACATGGGAGAACAACGAACACACTGGCAACAAATATTGGGGCCAGCGTGTGTGTGTCATCAAAACTAATAGAGGAAGGACATCACTTACCGCATGTGCCTGTATCGAGACAGCTTGAAAATCCCTCACATTCCTCCCATAGCTCATCCATGCACACAGAATCCCCACAGAGATACATTCCGTCAGGGCAGACAACAGGGTCTAAAGGAAAATATACACGTGTGAAACAGGGTTTAAAAGTTAATAAAACCTCAGTACCCTACCCCCACAAAAAAAAAATTGGATCTTTCATGCCAGGCCTTGTTGCTTTGAAATTTGTTGGCCTTCTGGTACAGCCTGTCACGCTTCCTCATCTGACGCTGACGCATCTGACGATCAATGGCAGATGGCGTTTGCCTTTAATCAACTTTTGCACATTTTATACCAGTTTGTATGAACAGAGTTTCCAATTGAGTCAGAGTGTGAATTGTTTAACAGTCATTCTCTGAAGATGGACGTTTTCAGGCCCAGATCCTATCACTAAAATCCAGATAGAAACCAAGAAACGATTGAACGATGCCAACGCTTTGTCAAACTGGCGGCCACCATCTTGAAGCCGGCAAGCCACTTATATTAACACTTAAAGTTGAAACTCAAGAAGTTTGGCTGCTGAAGGCCGTCGCTTTCTAGCAGTAGTTTTGACAGTTCTGAATCCACATGGTTACAATGACAAACTTGAGTATTTCCGTGTTTCAATGTAGGCACTCCATACAACGATAGCCTGCGAGGTCCGGCCATACTTTCCCCCCTACACCGTGTAATGGCCGCAGATCCAAACCACCAATGACGTCCCGTGTGGTAGAGTGTGCACTGCATGCCGTGTGGTGGTTGCCGGTGAACTTATGTTAGATTGATGAAATTTGCACTGTTGCAATAATCAGTTTTTGGTTGTCATCAGCCCCTCCGGACTGAGCAACCACTCTACCATTCCTACTCCGTCAGTCCAGCAGACACTCAGCTATAAAAATACAGAATAGCGTGTAGCCATTTTTCCCTATTTATGCGTAACAAAAATGTCGATAATTTTGACATTTCAACACACAAGCAGCCCAGGCACGTGTGAAAATGGACATGGGTTATTAGAGCGCCCTCTGTAGTGGGAATTTGGGGCAGCCTAAACATTTTTTACTTTTTTTTTATTTTGATTGTTGCTCATATCACAGTTTTTGTGCATAAAATCTTAGTATTTCTCTCATGGGTCTATCTAAAAAAAACTATCAGCCAGGTTAGGGTTAGTGTTATAGGGTTTGAGTGAGGGTGGGTTAGGGTTAGGGTAACGCGGCCGTCTGTTGGTAAAAGAGTGTATCTCATATTTAGAACTTTTTTGAGATTTTTTGCAGGCGCTCTTTTCAATTATTTAAGTTTCATTTCACAACGAGTTATCGTTTAGAAGTTATCACGTGCTATCTTTGGCTATTTTTCCAAGTAACTGATTAGTTTATCTGGCACAATGGCGTATGTCTTTTTAAATTTAAGAAGTCTATCTATTATTTACATCTGTTTGCCATGAATTGAGCACTGGTCTTTTCTTTGGTTGATTTACCAAAAATAGTGTAGGCTATGTCCCGATTTTGCCAAAATAATCAGGCGACTATATAGAAAACACGTTCAAAAGAGCTATCTATCATTTTGCAGGCATTTGCCAGGAAGTAACGTAGCCCCATGATTGCAAAAATCGTTTAACTACAAAATACACCATTTTTCCTGAAAAAAACACCGCTGTATTAAAACATGTTAAATCAATTAAGCACGTCACTGTTGAGATGTATCTAACATTAAAGCTTGTTCTCTTTAAACAAATCCATTCATCAAATATTTGGTGTGTTTTTATGTTTAAGTTACCCGAACTGCCAACAAAGTATTTTGACATACACCGTTCTGCCAGAAAAATACAAACAGGAATAACACGCAATAATGGTACACCCCTTTTGCCGAAAAACCCAACAGATAAAATTGTCATCTCGACTCAAATCCATCTCGACTCAAAACCATCTCGACGCAAAACCGACTCGACTCAAGTCAAGTCGACTCAAATCCATCTCGACTCAAAACCGACTCGACGCATCAGCAATACCAACTCGACGCATCACCAATACCAACGCACTTTATGATTGATGGCTCTGTTCAAAAGTTTCAGTTCAAAATAATTTGTCGTCTATGAAGATGTTGTTACAAATTTCAATATAAATTTTGTAATCGTTATTAACATTATTTCAAATGAGCAAATCCGAAATGTCGAGGAATTTTTTGTGAAATATACCGGTTAAATTTACGCGGACCATGGCTGCCAAAAGTACAATTATTGTAACATTTAAATTTTTGCCTTTAATGTTGCCTGTCATTCCAGATCCCGTTCCACTTTTTAGAAAAAAAATGATATTGAAAGAATTTTACTTTCACCTCAACGTAACTGACGATCGGCTTTCCTATAAACGTCCAACGTTATACCTGCATTCTTTACCCCAAGGTATTGAATTGAATTGAACTGAATAAATGGAATGAATAAAGACAATTGCTCTACGCCAGTTTACCGGCGAGGAGATAATATACCCACAGGTAGAACGATTAACGATGCGGCACGTTTCTAGGATTAGTCTATCACGCCTAGGTACCATGACAATGGGTTGGAAGAGTTACCCAATATTGTTTACAATATAGACGACTTGAATGGGCTTAATTTCAAATTGAAACCTATACTAAAGTGAGGTTAATAATTCTCAAGTAGGCATTGGCCTATAATGATGACAAGAAATACAAAAAAATATTAAGCAATTTAATTTGACACTACATTAAACTTTATTTATTATGCGGCATATTTTCTCTTCAAATTTCTTTTGTAACTTATCAATCTAGTTTACTGGTCAAAAACAGAACATTTTACAACCTTCAAATCCACAAATCTGCGTTAAAAGTAGGCCTACAGTATATCGTTTTGCAAAAATATATGCGTGGGCAGTTTCTTTCAAGTCCTGTTTTTCTAAAAAAAAAATTGGGACATTGCACCGTTCCTTCAAGACTTGACTGTCATGGTATCCCAAGACAACACATCGTCCTTCAAAATCCAAAAAAGAAAAGAAAACAAACTACAATAAGTACCGAGCTGAAAATAACTATTTTTTTGGTCTATTCTTTTCGGACTTGTCTTTATCTTTAATTCTTCAATATGCGTCGAGATGGTTTTTGCGTCGATATGGTTTTGAGTCGAGTTGGTGACGGTTTTGAGTTGAGTTGGTGACGGTTGTGAGTCGAGATGGTTTTGAGTCGAGATGGCGTGCGTCGAGTCGGTTTTGAGTCGAGATGGATCTACACCACATTCTTTCCTTGGCAAAAGGGTATATCTTATGTTATACCCTTTTGCCAAGGAAAGAATGTTGATGGCGTACATTTATCAAGCAAGAACATCACAAGAATTAATTTGGCAGAAAGACGTAATTTTTTTTTCAATGATAGGAATCTCAAGATTAACAAACATACAATGAAATCAAAATGTGTCTTTGCTCTGAAATTACTCACTGTTTGAAACATGACGGAAAAAGGACGAGAGAATCAGTTTTTTTCAACTTGCGGTTTTTTAAGATAATAATATATACCCTTCTGCCAACACAGGGTCGAACGGCTATTATCTATGGGCTAGTTGACAGTTGCTCATTATAAGTCCAGTTATGGACTCTTAACATTTTGGTATTTCTTTCATATTTAAAAATTATCAGTCGTGTTAGGGTAAGCATAAGAGTAGGTTATTGCAATCCTAAAATGTTAGTATTTATTTATAAATCAGCAGGGTTAAAGATCAGGGTTATGGTTAAGTTGATTAAGGCTTTTACAAATGCATTTATTTGTACACTTTTAAATTTTTAGAATTTCTTTTAATCCAAAAACTATAAGCAGGCTAAGGGATATAATGAAAACATTTTGGTTATGGTTATGGTTATCGTAAAGGGGTTAGGGTTATAGTAATGGTTATAGTAATGGTTATGGTTATGGTTATGGTTATGGTGATTGTCATGGTTATGGTTATTGTTAGGAGTAGGGTTAGGGTAATGGTTATAGTAATAGTTATGGTTATGGTTATGGTTAGGGTTAGGGGTTAGGGGTTAGGGTTTAGGGTTAGGGTTAGGGTAAGGATTAGGGTTAGGGTTAGTGTTAGGGATAGAGTTAGGGTTAGTGTTAGGGTTAGGGTTAGGGTTTAGGGTTAAGGTTAGGGTTAGGGTTAGGGTTAGGGATAGGGTTAGGGTTAGGGTTAGGGTTAGGGTTAGGGTTAAGGTTAGAGTTATGGTTAGGGTTAGGGTTAGGGTTAGGGTTAGGGTTAGGGTTAGGGT